>BLBF01000073.1:21868395-21886755 GCA_015471245.1 Laticauda colubrina
GGCAAAAATTTGCATAAGCAGAGCAGATAACATGGAAAGGAATGGACTTAGGGAGGACGCAGAGCGGATGTATAGAGGATGCAGAGCGGATGTATAGCCCATGTCACACTGCACCAACGGATGCAAAGAGGATGTAAAATGGACAAAAAACCAATGCCATCCATTGGTTAATGCAATGTACTCACTGCCTCCATTTTGCTTCCTCTCTATCCGTCCAGCATCCGTTTATTGACATTTCATCTGCTCAGAAAGTTTTGAGCTGCCCAAAACTTTTGAGCGGAAAATGTATCCAATACATCCGTTCTGCATCCTCTAGGCATACGGGGGACATCCGTTCTGCATCCATTACGCATCTGCTATATCCGCTAGGCATCCGCTGTGCATCCGCACAACTAAAATCTGTTCCAGCAGTAAATGGATGCAGGGAGGAAGCAGAACGGACGTGCAGCGTTAGTAGCACGGATGGAGAAAGGATGAAAGCGGATGCAGCTCATCCGCTCTGCATCCGCTCTGCATCCACTACGCATCCGCTCTGCATCCTCTACGCATCCTCTATGCATCCACTCTGCATCCGCTCTGCATCCTCTATGCATCCGCTCTGCATCCTCTATGCATCCTCTACACATCCTCTACGCATCCTCTACGCATCTTCTACGAATCCTCTATACATCTGCTCTGCATCCTCTATACATCCACTCTGCGTCCTCCCCATGTCCGTTCCTTTCTGTGTTATCTGCTCTGCTTATGCAAATTTTTGCCCGTTTTGAGAGTGGATAACAACGGATGGAACATTTTGCTCGTCCGTTGTTTCCTTTTTGCATCCATTGGGCAGTGTGACATGGCCTTAAAGAGGATGCGTAGAGGATGCATAGAGGATGTGTAGAGGATGCGTAGAGGATGCAGAGTGTATACAGAGCGTATGCAGAGCGGATGAGCTGCATCCGCTTTCATCCTTTCTCCATCCGTGCTACTAATGCTGCGTGTCCGTTCTGCTTCCTCCCTGCGTCCATTTACTGCTGGAACAGATTTTAGTTGTGCGGATGCACAGTGGATGCCTAGCGGATATAGCAGATGCGTAATGGATGCAGAACGGATGTCCCCCATATGCCTAGAGGATGCAGAACAGATACATTGGATACATTTTCCGCTCAAAAGTTTTGGGCAGCTCAAAACTTTCTGAGCAGATGAAACATCAATAAACGGATGCCGGATGGATAGAGAGGAAGCAAAACGGAGGCAGTGAGTACATCGCGTTAACCAACGGATGGCAAGCTTTTTTGTCCGTTTTACATCCTCTTTGCATCCGTTGGTGCAGTGTGACATGGGATTAATCTACTTTAGAATATTTATTTCTGTTCTAATTTTATTTCTAAAGTAGAAACCTTTCATAAGAAATAAGTTTGTCTATCAGACATCTTATCCATAGTCACTTTACTTATTTATTTACTCAATAAAACATAGAATCAAAATTTTTGTCAGTGGAAATTATCAACAGCAATACAGTTGGTGAACTTTACAAAAGATTCAAATACTATTTGTATTGCAAAATGGTACCTATCTGTTAATGCATAATAGCAAGTGTCTATGGAGATTTTTGGTCATCCAGGCACAACATAGAAGGACAAATTCATTAGGTCTAGATCCAGCAGTCTGCGTGAATTTAAAAGATAAAAACCACTCTTTTGAAGACAGTCAAGTTCACATTTTGGACACAGTGAATTACTGGTTTGAAAGAGGGGTCAAAGAGGCCATCTATATCAAATTGAGCAGTCCTTTCTCAATACAGGAGAGAGATATGACATCATCTATCTCCAATCTACAACACAGTCCTCTCAACAGTTCCAAGAAGGCTCTACACCCATTTGCACCACTCAGGTGACCCTGATAACACAGATAGACCTCCAGGTGACCTTAGCCGCTTGCTAAAAGAATGCAAATGACCAACTATCTGGAAGAGGTATAAGTCCCCATCATTGAGTCAGAGCTAAAAAAGCTTCTCGAATAAGAAGTGAAATGTCTTCAAAGAAAAACCAGAAAGTCCAGCTGCCTCTTGAAAAAGCACCTTTGGGGCATAATAGCAAGACTACTCAGAAATTAAAGATCGGAAAAGTATAATAACAAAAAATACAAAATAAAAAGAACCCAAGATATTTTTCTGTTTGTTTTAAATCATATAAAAGGAAAGTTGCTGTGGAAAGAGGTAGAAGGGATTACAGATATCTCTCTCTCATTAAATTAGCATTAGACTACAATTTTATTTTTTAAAGAATGTTTTAGCAGATGACAAACCTTGTCAAAAAATATTATCTATGGCAATCCCATTGTGAAGGACCAGGGGAAATCCTACAGTTTAGAGTTTGAACAGAATGGATAACATTTGCAAGATTATTATCTTTCCTCTAAATCTAAATAAATCCAAATGATGAGATTAACCAGGATAATTGGAACAGCAAAGGAACTTTTATGACAGTGAGAGGGTTTTTCAGCTATATTTAACAGAGTAGACTTTTCCTTTATTATATCTTACAGGGATAAGGTCCACTTTTACAATAGTTACAATGATAATAATGGCAGGATTAATAATAATTATACTTAAGTCTCAAATGATTATATGAAGTGACAAAAATGAAAACAGATCTTTCTCTTTGTCAAAATGGATTCTGATGATTTGAGTTTAGACTTTATTTTCAACTTTGGATGTTTTATGTGAGAAACCAAAGCACTTCTCTCTCCCTCTCCCTCCCTCCCACCCCCATCCACCCATCCACCCATCCACCCACCCACCCATCCATCCATCTATCATCTATCTATATTCTCCAATATTTTCATTTTTTGGAAAAAGGGAGGGAGTTTTCCATGGATTTCCAAACTTCCAATTGTGGAAAAACTACACAGAATATGCTTACAGTACCATTTGGTTCTATTAAAATTATAGGAATAAGTGTAAATGGCTAAATATCTAGTTCTGTAGAAGGAGGAGAATTTGTAGCCTCAGAAGACAAACTCAAAAGACTACAGTTTTATATAACCAAGTTGTAATTAATATTCACACAAGGGTTGTTAACAATTGTTTTTCCAGGAGGAGTGGGGTGTATAGTGAGGAAATGTTCTCTTTATAAACAGGATCATTTTATTTTAACACCCCTTCCCTCTTGGACCCCTGTTTTGCTAATGTGCAAATGGAAAGAAAGAAAGAAAGAAAGAAAGGCAGAATAGAGTGACAAAGTCTGTTCTGAGGAAAAAGGAAAAAAAATCTGTGTATTTGTCAGCATTCATTCATTTATTAAATGATTAATAAATTAACTGTCTATTTCACTGTTAAATCTGCATCTCAAAGTCCTTCTTTTTGTTGTATTTATGGTTAATAGGAAAATTAATTTCCAAAAATGTATCATTTCTACAAATACTTTCCTTCAAGAGGCAGTGACCTGATGATTAACTTCAAATGTACCCCTTTTACTCTGTTTTGTAAAGGGCTCCCTTAAGCTCTTTTTTTTTTTAAAAAAAGCTATTTTTACTTTTGTTGTCATAGTCAACCTACCCAATTAAAAATAGGGAGCAGCATTTATGAGAAGTATAACTCATGAAAATAGTCTGGTAATTCATGCAACTGTGGGAAGAAATATCCATCTGGTTCAGTTCCAAGTCAGGAGAAAGGCAATGGAGACAAAATAGAGGCTGGAGGCTGATCAGAAAGAGGATCCATTTCAGGGTTGGGTTTCCACCAGTTCGTACCTATTCGCTAGAACCGGTTGTTAACATTCTAAGCAGTTCGGAGTACCGGTTGTTAGAAGAAATTAGTGGCCCAATCCTGTAAGGAAGGCAGGAAGGAAACATTCTGGTGTTGCTTACAGAAACTGCCTCTCCGTTAACCCTAATTACATTCTTGGCAGGACTAGACTTCCTGTCTCAGGAACCTCTCTGGAGTTTTTTCTCCCTCCTTTGCTGGTACTTTGCTGATACAAAGTTACAATGGCACTGAAAAAAGTGACTTATGACCATTTTCACACTTACGACTGTTGCAGCATCCCCACAGTCATGAGAGGCCAGGTGAGGAGATACATGCCTAGAAGTGAGTGATATTGAATTGGTCACGCCCAGCCAATAACATGACCACCAAGCCACGACCACCAACTAAGCCACACCCACAGAATTGGTTGTTAAAAAATTTGAATCCCACTCCTGGTCCATTTATTGATGAACTGAACATAAGGTCCATTTATTGATGAGTAGAACCACATGTTTGTAGTTGACAAAATGGAGTTGAGAGTTGCAGGTTTTTATACCTTCTTTGGGCTTTGCACTTGAACTTCCTGTTCCTGTGCAAAAAACATGTATTCTATTGGATGTTGTCAGACTCCCATGGGGCCATGTCGGGGTTATGTTGAGGTCAAGCCTGCTCTATAGGCAAAGTAGGAAATGCAAATCCTAGGTGTTTATCTGAGCGCCCAGGTTTGGTTGAAGTTTGGACTGTTCTGAGGGTGGTGCAATTCTTATTGTGGCTTGATGGCTTTGTCCTATTTTGGCTCTTGGGTGAAGGTATTTGCTTATGAATAGAGCCATCTAGATACTAGTTTTCTTTCAATAAGCTCTGTATCTCTTAAGTGTTGCCATCTGCTGTGGGCTATTAAAAAGGAGGGGTATGCTTTCTGCCTCTAAAAAAGCCATGTTTCTTCATTTCTCATTTAGGGAATTATTATATTCTGCTTTCTTAATATTTCCCAAAATATTTCATTCTCTCAGGAGGGTGGTAGGTGCTAACTTTCTACACAACAAAGACTTTTTTTTCACAGATCAAGGTTTGCTTGGTTGTTCTTCCCTTTTTCCCTTTTCCATACTGTTTACTCTCAGTGAAGTTAAAACCTGGTCTCTTTAACCCATCCCTTTCTTGACTCCAATAATTTTTCACCACCTGTTTTGAAAGCAGAGTGCTTGACAGCAATAATAGTGGAAGTTGAAAGATTCAAAACTACATGTGGATGTGAAAGTCAGTTCCCCAGCAGTAGGTACCAAGCTATGACAGAGTTTGAGAAGGAGGTAAAAGATTGTTACCAAGCAACATGTTTTTTACATTAGGAGATCCTTCTTATTGTTGTTGTTAAACTCTTGATAAAGTGAGTTGGTACAGTGGCATGGCTGAACAACAAATGATTTTTTTCTAATTATGAATGCATTAGGAAGATAAGTGGATATTGATGTACTTACCTTAAAACATGGACAGGTAAACAAAGAGAAGCATTCCCTTAAATATAAATAAGTTGGAGAAATGTCTTTTGGCAAGGAAACCTGATCTCAACATAACAGAGAAATGTGAGATATGGAAGAAAAGGAATTATTTTTAATTGAACGGATTCTAGTCTGATACACACTGTGAACCTTTTAGTTTTAAAGGTAGTTCAAAATTCAAAACTTCTTCAGAGAGCATCATGCTGCAAGGTTGTCTTTCTTAGCACTCCATCTGCTAATTAAAGAATATTTATAAGCTTTACACTTGCAAGTAATATTAAATACAGTTTCAAGCCTGTAAGATAAACTCTTTAATTGTAGAAATAGACATTGCTTTTCAGATAAAAGCTAACTAAATATTCAAAAAAGTTGCAGAGGTTCTGGATTATTGCCCAGAACTAATAAATCTAAATAACAGCACTTAGAGCGAGGGAAGAAGTAGTGGGGGGTAGGTAGAAACATTAAGAATAAATTGGGAAAAGTTATAAATGTATTTATATCTCTAAGTTTGAATCATAACTTCCTGCTTTCAATAGTCTAACCTTTCTAATCATCAAACTTACAAAACACAAGTTCATTTTTCCCAACTTTAGCAAAAAGGGTTTCCAGTTACTGTTAAGAAAATCAGAAACTACTTCTTTATAAAATTTTCTTTTCTTTTTCAATTTTTGTATATTTCCTCTTTTTCTTATTTTGTTCCTTATCAATTAACTTTTTAATTTTCTTTTTTCTTCTCTTAACATTTGTCTTGTTTTTGTCTTGTTAGGAATTCTTCAATTAAAATATTTTTAAAAAGAATAAATTTTCTTTCAAACACTTTTCAAGCATTTAATTTAAAACATAATAATTAATGCTACTCAAACTTTCATGTTTTGGTGTCTGTGAAAAGTAAATTGACATATGTTTAATGATCGTTTAGCCTTTCCAAGTCATTATAATTTGACACTGTCGGTCTGCAGTGTCATTAGGGTGAATTTGCTAAGAAGGAATGACTAAATAATGCCTTCAGTATATTATTGAATTTTATTCATGGAATTTGAATTAACCAATCAATTAATTATGTAGTATTAATTAAAAAAACAGCTTTTGATGGCAGATTAAAGTTTAGCATTTGATTAAAAAACAAACAAAACTTGGTTATATTTTAAGCCAGGTATCTCAAATGCATGTCGTCACAACAGCATCATGTAATGTAACATGACTTTCTCCTGCTTTGCTAAAATGGGCACAGGCCAGAAGTTTGACAGCCCTGTTTTAAGCAATCTCTTTGACTTTGTGTTATTATTTCTTTTATTGTACTACAGCTGGATTTAAACTCAGCATTTGTATTTGTTTTCCAAAGCTATCTGGGGCATGGAGAAGGATGAGTCCATTCAGCTCCTGAAGAAATTCAACCTCCTCAATCAAGTAGCAGTGAAAATCCTGGAGAATATATGCCCAATTTAATCTATATAAAACACAATGGAACAGTTGGGACACATTGGGTAGCATCATAAAGAGTGAGAAATATTGGGCACAGAATGTGGGTATGAGCACCCGGATAATATTCTGGGACAGAGGTTAAAGAAGAACCAGATGCAAAAATCTATAGATAGTGCCAGAGATTCACAGCATTTGACCTGGATTGAAGAAAATGAAGAAGCAGGTGTAGTAATATCAAAACACGATGAACAAGTTTGACCACTGCTATTTTCTTATCCCTATAGATATTTGCATCTGCTATAGCATTCTGTGCTGAATTAAGTAAATATAAAGAATCAACAAACAAGCTAACACCGAGGTTGCCGTACAATTCAAAAGGAATTATCTCTTTGACCTCATTTGTTCTATTAAACAATAAAATATTGAAGCCATTCAAAGCACACATATAAAGTACTAAGCTGTTTAATTTTTGATTCATTTTTCATATTTTGACCCTACCATAAAACATCCATGGCATAACTTATAAAAATAGTAAAACACTACAACCGAAATATATAATTACAATCAATTAAAAGCTTCTTCAGAACAAGTTCATGTTTAAAAGCTAGAAAATGGCTAGCCCAATCTGTGTGAGGGACAATGTAGGGTAATAAATTTAGGATAAATAAGAATACCTACTCCAAAGAATGGGCATTGATTTTAATTAAGTTCACTTCTGTGTGTGAAAGGAAACTGAAATAGATTATCTGCCAGGTCCAAAATTCTATTAGGCTTCTGCTGAAAGAGAATTGGGGTAAATTTTGTCTTCTTTATCTTGGCCATATTCTTCCTTCTCATACTAATAAAAATAAAAAGAACTTCATCATAATCTTCTTCAGCAACCCAGAGTATATCTACAATATGGAAGGAGTTCTATCATATGTATAGATAATCTTACCTGTATATAAATATCTCCAAACCATTTCCCTTTTGTCTTATCTTTCCACTATTAAAATAGGCAAAACATCCCACTTTATGTAAGACTCTTTTCTAAGGATCAAAAATTGATGATTTATGGGCCAGCATAACATAAATGCACACACACACCCCTGTACAAATGCTGAGCATTGTTATATTGCAGGAAGAATAGAATACATTAAGTATAATAAAGAGTAGAAATGAAGAGGGATATAGGCATCCTAGAAACATGAAATATAAGTAAGTTAAAAATAAATAAATACAGCAGCATTGGGGAATTGCTTAGAGACATCCATCTTTATACAAGGTCATTATGATATACAATAAGCAAAATTTAGTGGTTGGAAATGTATTCTGTTCCCTCCCCCCCAAAATTAGATTACCTAAAGGCCCTGTCACACTGCCCAATGGATGCAAAACGTTTGTAAAAAGGACACAGCGGACGAGAAAAATGTTCCATCCGTTGTTATCTGCTCTCAAAAGGGGCAAAAATTTGCATAAGCAGAGCGGATAACACGGAAAGGAACAGACGTGGGGAGGACGCAGAGCGGATGTATAGAGGATGCAGAGTGGATGTATAGAGGATGCGTAGAGGATGCATAGAGGATGCGTAGAGGATGCAGAGTGGATGCATAGTGGATGATGCGGATGCGTAGCTGCATCCGCTTTCATCCTTTCTCCGTCTGTGCTACTAATGCTGCACGTCCGTTCCGCTTCCTCCCTGCGTCCATTTACCGCTGGAACGGATTTGAGTTGCGCGGATGCACAGTGGATGCCTAGCGGATATAGCAGATGTGTAATGGATGCAGAACAGATGTCCCCTGTATGCCTAGAGGATGCAGAACGGTTGCATTGGATACATTTTCTGCTCCAAAGTTTTGAGCAGCTCAAGACCTTCTGAGCGGATGAATTGTCAATAGACGGATGCTGGACGGATAGAGAGGAAGCAAAACGGAGGCAGTGAGTACAGAATAGAAGCATCGCGTTAACCAACGGATGGCAAGTGTTTTTCTCCGTTTTACATCCTCTTTCCATCTGTTGGTGCAGTGTGATAGGGGCTTAACAGTCTGATTTCAATATTTAGAAAATAGAACATTAGAGTTGGAAGGGACCTTGGAGGTCTTCTACTCCAACCCCCTGCACAAGCAGGAGACCCTATACCACTCCATACAAATGGCTGTTCAATCTCTTCTTAAAAGCCTCTAGGGATGGAGCACCCACTTCTGAAAGCAAGCCATTCCATTGGTTTACTGTTCTCACTGTTAAGAAATTTCTCTTTACTTCTTGGTTGCTTCTCTCCTTGATTAGTTTACATTCATTGCTTCATGTCCGGCCTTTTGGTGCTTTGGAAAATAAGTTGACCCTCTCCCTCTTCTTTGTGACATCCCCTCAAATATTGGAACTGTTGAGGTAATTCCCCATAAGGAGAATGAGTGCATACAGGGAGACATATAGAGAATAGTGTTGGAATAATACACACAGAGCACACAGATACACAGTTAATGTAGGTTTTTACTGTCAGAAACATTAAGCAAAGTCCAAACAAAGTCATTCACATGTAAATCAGTCAGTTTTCAATCCAGCGATAATCCAATAACAAATTCCAGTGTCAAAACAGTTCAGTAACAAACTTACAACAAATCCATGAATATCAGTCAATTAGAAAAAATGGAGGAACGGCAATACTTTCCAATAGAAGGAAACAGATACATTCTCTTCTGAGACTCAGACTAGGTCAAACCAGGTTTCTGTATCCATCTTTTGGCCATTTGAGAAACCACACCTAATTACCATTTTGCATTTTCTTAAAGATACAGTTTTAAAATGTTTATCCTGGTTTATATATTTCTAACCCAAATAGCTGTTAGGTGACTCATATTCCTAATAGGAACATTGCTATTATTTCACCCTTATTCTTTCTTTTCACTAGACTAAACAAACTCAAATCCTGCAATTGTTCTTCGTGTGTTTTAGCCTCAGCTCCCTAATCACCTTTGTTGCTAGTTTCTGCACTTCTCCCAGTGTCTCATTATCTTTTTTATATTTTGGTGACAAAAACTGGACACAGTATTCTAAGTGTGGCTTTATTAAGGCTTTATAAAGTGGGCTAATACTTCATGTGATCTTGATTCTGTCCCCCAATTAATACAACCTAGGATTGAATTAGGGATGCAGTGGCTCAGAAGGGTGCTGTGGCTAAAGGCCGTGTCACACTGCCCAATGGATGCAAAACGGACACAACGGAAGAGAAAAATGTTACATCCGTTGTATCCGCGCTCAAAAGGGGTGAAAATTTGCATAATTGGAGTGGACAACATGGATGCGGGGAGGACGCAGGGCGGATGCAAAGCGGATGTGGAACGGAAGCACAGTGGATGGCGCGTTCGCTAGGCTTCTGGGGGGCCTCAGCAAAGCGGACGCGGAACGGAAAAAGCAGATGCAGAATGGATGCACAGCGGATGAAGCAGATGCAGAGCGGAAGCCTAGCGGATGCACAGCAGAAGCCTAACGGATGCCTGGCGTTAATTGTGCATGCGGGGGGGAAGCATTGCACAAGCCCCCTGGATATAAAGGGAAGCAGCTCGCATGTCTAGCATTCCGAGGGAAGATCTGCTGCTGGACACTTTGAGTTCCTTGCCTGCATGTCTGCCTGCTAGCCTTGCTGCCAGCCTGCCTCCAAGCCTGCCCCCCAGCCTGCCTCCCAGCCTCCTGGGCAGCCTCCCTGCCAGCCTTGCTGCCAGCCTGCCTTCCAGCCTGCCTTCCAGCCTTGCTGGCAGCCTGCCTTCCAGCCTCCCTGCCAGCCAGTCTGTCTGCCAGCCTTGGTGCCTGCCTTCCTGCCAGCCTTCCTGCCAGGCTTCCTAACAGGCTTCCTGCCAGGCTTCCTAACAGGCTTCCTGCCAGGCTTCCTGCCAGCCTTGGTGCCTGCAAGCCTTCCTGCCAGCCTCCCTGCCAACCAGTAACCCCACAACCATGGGGAAGAAGCGAAAGTCTCAGCAACCTTCCACCATCCTTGGCAAGAGTGACAGGGCCACCCTCCCGCCCCATGTCCCTGACTCTGCTTCTGCTGGGGCTTCTGCTGCTTGGGCTCGCTCTTCTGTTGCTGGAGCTTCTGCTGGAGCTGCTTCTGGCGGTGGTGCTTCTGCTGCGTACTCTGCTGAAGCTGCTCCTGGTCCTGCTGGTCCTGCTCGTTCTGCTCATGCTCCTGGTCTTGCTGACCCTTCTGCTGGTGCTTACTCTGGTGCTGCTCATCCTGGTCTTGCTGCTGCTGCTGCTGCTGCTGGTGGTGATGATGATGATGATGATGATCCTGCTGCTGCTGCTGCTGCTGCTTATAATCCTGCTGGTGATTATGCTGCTGCTGCTGATGATGATGCTTATGATCCTGCTGGTGAGGATGCTGCTGCTGCTGCTGCTGCTGCTGCTGCTGCTGCTGTTGGTGTGGAGGAGCAGCCCCTACAACCTGGAAGCCCATCTGATGAGGGCCCATCTGGTCCTGCCAAAGGGAGGAAGAGGCATATGCAACAATGGGAGAGGAGGCAGTATTACATCAAGGAAGCGCACGAGGTTGAGGTGCTGGAGTGGCTGAGAGAGAACGACTATCTGTGGCGGAAGGGACACCGGCTGTACAGGGACACCAAGCGGAAGCAGGCTGCTTGGAGAGAGAGGGCGGAGAGTCTGGGGTACACTTTGGAGGTGCTCCTCGGCTGGTGGAAGCACATGCACACCTGGTACGGGAAGCTGCACCGCAAAAAATCTGGCCAGGCCAGGGTTAAGCTGACGGACAGAGAGAACTACGTCATGGCCAAGTGCAGCTTCCTGGAGGGTGAGGTCCGCCACCGAGGAGCACCAGGAGCCCAAATCTCTACCCTCTCTCTCCAGCAGCCTGCTGGGAGCCAGTCCTCTGGCGGCTGAGAGTCAGTCCCTGTCTCCAGGCAGGTTTCTGTGGAGCATGGCACGGCGAAGAACCCCCGGGCAGGTGTTGAAAGCATGGTGGAGAGCGAGGAGGACTCCCTGGTGCAGTGGGAGAAAGGAGACATCGAGTCCACCGCTGCCGAAGCCGCATCCACCCACACCTCCGCCACCACAGTAAGGCAGAGAGCCGGACCGCAGGAGGGGCAGAGCCACAAGGTCCTGGTGGAGATCAGGGACACCATCCGCACCAGCATAGGTCTCCTCTCTCAGCTGGTCCCCATCAAATCCTCCTTCTCCAACCGCAAGCCCTTCCTCAATTATGTGAACCAGACCCTCAAGGAGATGGCAGATCCCCAGTACCAGGTGGTGAAGGAGAGGATCACCACGCTGCTTAACAAACCTCCAGACCCAGAGACACCTGCTCCCACCCAGTCCAGGTCTGCTGCTCCACCCCAGGTGATGTCCCTCCCATACCAAGGCTTCCCACACCCCTCACCTACCAGGGCTACAGCTACCCCGAGGTCCAGCAGCACAGACAGCAGCCCTTACAGATGCAGGCACAGAGTCATCGGGCGACACCGCTGCCACCGGTTCCAATGATGCCACCAATGCCAACCTCGACAGTCCTCACCCCGCTGCAGAGCAGGCAGCCCCACTACACTGCTCCTTCCTCCATCCCACAGCCAAGCCCGGCCTCAGTACATCTGTCCTCAGTACTGGGGCTGACACCCCATGGCATGGAGGAAGGACCTCTCAGCATAACGGGGCTGAGCCAGCAGTCCAACACCTTCCTCAACACACTGTCCCCTGTTGTCCTCTCGGGGCTAGGCACTCCAATAACACCTCAGACCAGCACTGCAGCAGCATCCACCTCCACAGCAGCTGCTCCCTAAAATCTTAGCCTGGGCACATACCTCCGAGTGACCAAGAGGAGTGCCAGAGACTGGCTGCCTGGATATTTGTGGACTTTATTTGGACACTTGACTTGGGTCATGTTTATTTTACAGCTTGTTGTTCAATAAAGTTTATCTTTATTTCACACACTTGCTTCATTAATTTTTTTCCATAAAGTCTGGGTGGAAACTTTTAGAAATGGTTTAGCCTTTGCATGCTTGTAGGATGGGTTAAGATAGCAGTGGGATGGGCAGGGATACCTGTGGGATGGGCTAATATAGCTATGGGATGGGAAGGGATACCTGTGGGATGGGAAGGGATACCTGTGGGATGGGTTAAGAAAGCTGTGGGATGGGAAGGGATACCTGTGGGATGGGAAGGGATACCTGTGGGATGGGAAGGGATACCTGTGGGATGGGAAGGGATACCTGTGGGATGGGTAATAGATAAACACTCCAGTGCAAGCATAGTGGGATTGTATGGTCCACCCTCCCAAGTGCCACCTCTATGGCCCTTTATTATCAATAATAATGTAATAATTATCCACACATGTCAACATAAACACAACTCTTTATTAAACGCCCTGTTCATTGTAGGCCAACCAAACATACATGGCCCAATCTCATCCGTGTGATGAGACAGGATGAAGGAAGCATCCATTAAGCATCTATCATCCTGTCTTGCCACTCTACCACTGCAGCTGGGGAGTTGCACCAGTGTTTCAGGAGGTTGCACTGCTTCTTCGCCTCATGTGAGGCTCTGTTGGGCCCTTGCACATCCGCAGTGTCAATCAAGTTTTGCCCTTGCCTCCATTCTCCAGGCTCCATGTCCCCATTGCCTTGCTGGAGGTCCATGAGCCTGTTCTGCAAGACTGGGTAGCGGGTGCGCATGAGATTGTGCAGGATGCAGCAAGCTTCCACGATCCTCCTCATGGTCTCTGGGCGATGCTGCATGTTGGTGAGAAGTACCTGGAACCTGTTGTCCAGGATGCCAAAGGCGTTCTCCACCATCCGCCTTGCCCTGGACAGCCTGTAGTTGAAGATCCTCCCTTCACGGGTGAGGCATCTGGAGGTGTAGGGCTTCATGAGGTAGGTTGTGAGGGAGAAGGCGTCATCCCCCACGATGAAGTAGGGCACATCTTGCGTGTCATTGGGCAGGGGTTCTGGATCTGGGAAGCCCACGATGAGGTTGCTTTCCAGCCCCTCCTTGAGGTGACTGTCGTTGTATACCTGGGCATCTGAAGATGAGCCGTTACCTGAAACATCGATGTACATGAACTTGTAGTCAGCATCGACCATGGCGAAGAGGATGATGCTGAAGAAACCCTTGTAGTTCTGATAAGTGGACCCCGACTTGGCTGGAGCTTTGCAGGCCACATGCTTGCCATCGATGGCTCCAACGGTGTGTGGTAAGTTCCACTTCTGATACCATTGCTCTGCAACTTTCTTCCATCCTTCTTCAGTGGAGGGGCACTGGAGGAGCTCCTCCTTGTATTCTTCGATGATGGCCTGCACCACTTCTCTGACAACAAAGCTGATGGTGCTGGGTGGCACCCTCCAGCCATACTGCATATTCCTGTAGGTGGTCCCTGAGGCCAGGTGGTGCAGAGTGAGTGCCACCTTGAGCCCAGGTTCCAGGCTGGGCGGGAAGTTGGTGTTTGTCTTGGTCAACCTGGGTGTCAGGCGCTGCACAACGTCGTCATACATGGCTGGAGGCATCCTCATGAAGTTCTGGAACGCCCGAGGGTCTTCGCTCCTGAGCTCCACCATCAGCTTGTCGTAAAGTACGTACTGCGCTCTTCTGGTGAACCATCTTCGGATCCAGACTTTTTTTGGGTGCCTCCTTTTCTTCCCGTAGTACTGTTCATAGAGACTGCAGATGGTTTCGCAGTGTTGCAGAAGGATGTTGGCTGCCGAAAGGATTTTGTCGCAATCCACGGTGGACATGACTGGATGCTGTGGAAGAGGAAGAGGCAGATGAAGGCTGCAGAGGTCTGCACCGCTGGGCTGCTGGGCTGAAAGTGCGAAGCAGGCGAGTTGCTCCCCCTTTTTATAGGCAGTATAGGTTTTCTGCTAGGCATCCCTCTAGGCATCCTCTAGGCATCCTCTAGACATCCTTAATATCCGAGATAGGTCCCCTCTGCGAACGTTTTTTCCGCTTTAAACGCTTTGTTTCCGTTCTGCATTCGCTAGGCATCCGTTCTGCATCCATTCCGCATCCGTTCTGCTTCCTCCCTGCGTCCAGGCGGATGCGAGTTGTGCGGATGCGCAGCAGATGCCTCACGGATATAGCGGATGCATAACGGATGCGTAGCGGATGCGTAGCAGATGCAGAACGGACGAACTGGATACATTTTCCGCACAAAAGTTTTAGGCAGCCCAAAACTTTTGGAGCGGATGAAACATCAATAAACGGATGCTGGACAGATAGGGAAGCCAAATGGAGGTAGTGAGTACATCGCGTTTTCGAATGGATGGCAAGCTTTTTTGTCCATTTTACTTCCTCTTTGCATCCGTTGGTGCAGTGTGACAGGGGCTTAAGACACTGAGCTTGTCTCTTAGAAAGGTCGTTACTTATTCCAGCTTCTGCCAATCAAGCAGTTTGAAAGAATGTAAAAAAATGCAAGTCGAAAAATAAGGACCACTTTGGTGGGAAGGTGTTCTGTGCGCCTTCAGCATTTAGCCATGCCAGCCACATGACCACAGAGATGTCTTTGGACAACACTGGCTCTTTGGCTTTATAATAGAGATGAGCACTGCCTCCTAGAACTGAAATGACTAGCACATATGTGTGAGGGGAACCTTTACCTAGAATTGAACTGGCTGCAACACACTGCTGACTCATCACATTTGACATTTGACACACATCACTTGAAAGCTGTTGATCAATTGAGTTGACGACTAACAAGAGCAACAAAATGCATCTTTTTGATCAGGAAAATTTGGTATAAATTTTCCAGTCAGCTCATATAAAGGTGTTTTTATTTTTTTTCCCCCATTCCTTTAATCTCCTGCTGAAGCCCTAAAGGAACAGTAGTAATTGTGAATAATAATTTGGCAAGCCTTGAAGATATTATGCTTGCTTTAAGCTTGGTAGAGTTTTGTCATATAAGATGCACAAAGAACAGTGCTTTTATATTCAAAGATCTTCTCTGACAAAAGACCATTTATTCCTTGGTCACATATGGAGCATCAGGAATCAGACCTACTATTTTCTAATTTAAAGTCTATCAACTTTAAATTTTGTGTGGTGTATTTTCAATAGACTTCTGCAGTAGAATTTTATCAAACATAACCAGATTTTAATTTCTTTTCAGATCAGGCAATGACACTTCTTATTGTACCTTGATGGCAAAAAAATACCAATCTGTGAGCTGTAAAAGAGATAAGGATGCTAACAATTGTTCCATCTCCTATGCTACAATTAATGCAGAGATCTAACTTCTGAAACCCAAGGGGTTAACTTTCATTTAGAAATAAATTGTGCCAGATAAAAACCTCTTCTCTTTCCTCAAGTTTGTTTTCTATATCTCCTCAATCCCCAAGTTAAAGAGTATTTTGGCTGTTTTCAGATCTGTATTTCATTCTAAAACCTTGAGGCAGTTATTAGTTTATTTTATGTTTATTATTAGTTTATTTTATATTTATTAATCAATATTTTCTTTTACATAACACCAAGTAACCTTTTGTGAAATATAAAAGTTTTAAATTAATAAATAGCAACATATGGAACTGAGATGGATGAGGAAAATTGTCAAAAGAAGTTTGCGCAAATTTGATTTGTACATCTTGCAAGAAAAATGCAAAAAAAAAAAAAAAAAAAGGAAGCAGCAGTAAGTGAACTCTGGGGACAGAGAAGGAAATGAAAGATATATGTTGAAGATAAGAGTGGTTTGGGTAAATTTGATCATTTTAATCTGTTACATTGTTGCTATTTTTTCAGTTGTATCAAATGACATTCTTTAATCTGATTGTTCATTGTAATGCATATTCAACTTATAAAAACTGAAATTAAAAATAAATGTAGTAACTGTATACACTGGAATAATAAAACCACTCTATACTCAAAAGAGCATACCATTCTCTGAAAAATCTGATGAGAAATTTGGCCTTGGTAACTAATGACCTCAGAAAGAATTATTCTCCTGAGAAATACCCCCAGGTTCTTTCTCAAATGATATAGATTACAAGGCCATGGGATAGGCACCATTTAAGCCTTATATTAGTTTGTTTCATGAGCTATTCACTGAGATTCTATACATATTTGCTTTCTTAAATTTTCGCGGGTACTTACATGTATGCTGTTCAGCTTCCTTCGGATATTATCCCACATCATTGTAGTTGTGCTTTTAAAGTTGTAGCAACGTTTCGGCAGAATCTCATCTGCCATCATCAGGCTTCTGTATTGTGTTCTTCTGTGAGTCAGACTTTCACAGCTGTTTCTGTTTTAAATTTGGGGCTAGCCCATGCTGTGCCAGAATGGTTTTATCTTCATCCTGATTGGTTGGGAGTCTTGGTCTGTATTTATTGGTCTTGGAGTTTGCTATGTTCTGCTTGATTGGTGTTTCTAGTTTCTTCTGTCTGTTTTGTGGCTTTGATTGGCTGGCAACACTGTGTTGCTGTATTGGAGGCTTTCAGTGCAGCTTGGCTTCGAGTAAAAGGACGGCTATCATCTATTAGGAAGCTAGGTTTCATCTGGGTGCCTGGCTGGGGTGTGTTTGAGCTGGAGGTATCAGGGGGAGTCTGTTTGTGCCCAGGTGTTTGCCTGGCTTGTGGTGTGGAGATCTTTCTATTTGAGAGTGCAGGCTTCCAAATGATTGACAGTCTGGTGGAATCATCTCCTTGACAATCAGACAATCAGACAGTCAGACAGTCAGAATCAGATTCACAGTCTGGTGGAATCAGGTCTTTTTTCAATCTCTATGGCTTCTTTGATGATTCTGTGGCTGGGGTTTTCTATAGTGGCCAGGGTTTTGGTGCCATTGAAGTTGATGTTATGACCTGTGGCTTTCATGTGTTGGACAAGTGAGGAGGTGTGTTCCAGCTTTTTTACTGAATTTTTGTGTTCATCCAGGCAGGGACTTATTCTTCTATTGGTCTGTCCAATGTATGTGGCCGGGCATGATGCACAGGGAACTTCGTATATGCCTTGGTTTTCCAGGTCAATTTTATCTTTGGGGTTTCTAAGGATGGCTGCTATTTTTTGTCTGTTTTGAAGGCAGTCTTGATGTGATGCCTGTGTAGTATCTTATTGATTTTGTCTGTAGTACCTCTTATGTAGGGCAGGACAGCTGTTCCATAGGTTTGTTGATCTTCTGGGTCTCTATTATGCTTTAGTGTGTTTTTGTGGATCAAGCTGGTGATTCTGTTTTTGTGGAAGCCGTTGGTTGTCAGTACTTTAGTCAGGGTGCATAGTTCAGTCTTTATGTGTGTCTTGTCTGCCAGGCATTTGGTTCTGGTGATTAGTGTTTTGGCCACGGAGTTTATCTGTGCTGGGTGGTGGTGGGATTGGGCAGTGAGGTAGCGGTTGGTGTGTATTTTCTTCTGGTATACGGTGTGTCCTTGTGTGCCATCTGTTCTTTTGTAGATTAGTACATCTAGGAATGGTAGTTGTTTGTTTATTTCCATTTCCATAGTGAACTTAATTTTGGGGTATGTGCTGTTTAGGTGTGTTAGGAAATTGTTTCAGTTTTCTTTTCCATGGGGCCAAATCACAAATGTGTCATCAATGTATCTTAGCCATAGTTTGGGTTTGTGGGTGGCATTAGCCAGGGCTCTGGATTCGAATTCTTCCATGAACAGGTTTGCAATGACGGGTGACAGTGATGATCCCATAGGGGCTCCTTCAATTTGCTTGTATCTTTGCCCTTTGTATATGAAATAAGTGTTGGTTAGGCAGTGTTCTGTTAGTTCCATGAGGTCTTTAGCTGGTTGGTATTTATTTTTGATG
>BLBF01000073.1:21895457-21935029 GCA_015471245.1 Laticauda colubrina
TCTTCTTCTTCTTCTTCTTCTTCTTCTTCTTCTTCTTCTTCTTCTTCCTCCTCCTCCTCCTCCTCCTCCTCCTCCTCCTCCTCCTCCTCCTCCTCCTCCTCCTCCTCCTCCTCCTCCTCCTCCTCCTTCTTTTAAAACTATCCCTAAATCTACCACTGAAACCTCAGTGATATCTCTGCAAGGATTTCAATCCCAGACAAGGGGTGTGGAATAGCTTGAAGAAATGTAACCAAGGGACTAGCTCAAAATGGAGGTCCTATAGTCTGATCCTATTGCCACATAATCCATGCCAGGTAACCATGAGAACAACCTTTGGAGCTGTGGCAGGCATAGGCCCTGGCAGTGTAGCTGGTATCAGCCCTTACTGTACTCGGTCAGTGGGGAACTGTGGATAATCATTCCTGCTGTGTTTGACTTTGGAAACAATCCAAGCTACTTTCCCATGCTGTTCTGTTCAGGCATGTGTGCTTTGTATGAGAGTGCTTCTCAGTAAAATTGCTTTAGGCTAGTCATTGGACCATGTTTTGATTGAAAACACTAACAACTCCTATGAGAGGAGCACTTCCTGTGAGAAAAAAAAAACCTCCCAAAAAACAAATAGGAGCAGCTTTAAAAAATTATGCCAGCATGATGCTGGAACATGGGTCCATCAATTTAACTTCAAATGACTAACTCAATTTACAAGTAGGCATTTCTCTTTAGGTGGCAAACTCTTCAGAACACACAACCTTTTGTTGCAAGAAAAGGACCAAGCCTTCCCCAATGTGCATCTGTGATTATTTTCCAGCATGTATTAAATTCAGTGATAAATTGACAGCACTTTTTTTTTCAATCCAACCTTTGATTTGTGTCTAGCGGGAATCTGCTTTCTAAGACAAAAACACTTGTTTATTTCAGTATATGCACACATAACTGGTTAGTGGCCTGGAAATTACTTGGAAATAAAAATTGTACTTAATTGTGGAAACCCACACTTCAGCCAAATCAATGCAGAACTGAGCATCTACAGGGACAGTAAGTCTATGATTGCTACTCTGTTTCAGCAAGTGAAGTTCCTGTAGTGCTTTGTTAGTACACAAATAAAGCCAACTGACTAATGTGTTGTCTTTTTAACAGCAGAAATAAAGAGGTAAAACAATCTGAATATCTTTCAGGAAAAACAAATTGGGGAAGTCAACATAGTTATAAAGAGAAATTGTTAGTTAGTTATTCCACCATCATTAGCCCCCCATCTTAAAACTAAAATAAAGAATGCAAGAGTCACCCAAAGGTGCTTGTTCAAAAAGCAACTGGTTTTTCTTTATTTTTCCTTGAAGATGTTTCACTTTTCATCCAACAAGTTCCTTCAGTTCCACTTGAGGGGAGGAATTGAAATAGTTTATATGTTTCAATTATATTTGAATATAATTGTGAGGGATGTGAGGGGTCTGTAGATATCTTATCAGCCCTATGTACAAATTTAGAACCCATCCCTTTCCTAGAAGAATGAAATATTTTGGGAAATATTAAAAAGTCAGAATTTCCCCCCAAAGGAAGAATATGCTCTTGGAGAGCAATCCCCACCTTTCTTAATAGCCCCAGAAAGACTGGGCCAGCCTATTGACAAGACAAAAGACCTTCAGCCTCAGGGTGAAGGAATTAGATCACAATCCAAACCAAGATCTAAACCAAGACAAAGCTATTAAGACACAATAGGAATTGCCCAACACCCTTTCAGAACACAAGCCTCTTCATTACATCACCCAGCAAGCTTCACCCAAGCCTGGGACTCAGGCAGCCTATAGAGTTAGCTTTGATCCTCTACAACAACCAATAGAAAACATATTCTTGTACAGGAACAGGAAGTTCAAGGGCAAAGGCCAAAGATGGTAAAAATGTCCCCCTTTCTCTTAACTCCATGTGGTCAGCTGCACTAGAACCATGTGTTTGATGGTTCTGTTCCATTAAACCATCTTTCCAATCAGCCTCCATGTTTCCAGTGTCTTTCTCCCCACTTGGAACTGAATAAGATGGAGATTTCTTCCAACACCTCCTGCACAATACAGAGGTCTTCTATGGAAGGCAGACTGGTTGCAATTGTTCTTTAACTATTCGTTGGAGTCTGTACCTGTCCTGTTTACTGTATTAAACTAGACAGTTATAGAAGTACAAATGACAGGCTTGGTAGTGTAAATTCTGGGATGTATGCAACCCCTATTTAAGTCTTCTTCTAGACAGAAGTAGCAAAAACTGATTTATCCCCTCCTGTAAGAAATCTATGCTTTGCATTCCACTAGGGTTTAGCCACTTGAATGATAAGGCAAGTTGAATGAACCATCAGAAAAAGAAACTGATAAAAAAGGTGTTGAGACTCTAGAAAAAGTGCAGAGAAGAACAACCAGGATGATTAGGGGACTGAAGACTAAAATATATGAAGAACGGTTACGGGAACTGGGCTTAGCTAATCTGGTGAAACGAAGGACCAGGGGAGACACGATGGCAGTGTTCCAATATTTGAGGGGCTGCCACAGAAAGGAAGAGGTCAAGCTATTTTCTAAAATGCCTGTAGACCAAACAAGGAATAATGATGGAAATTGAACAAGGAGAGATTCAACCTGGAAATAAGGATAAACTTTCTGACAGTGAGAACAATCAACCAACGGAGCACCTTGCCCTCAGAAGTTGTGGGAGGGCCATCACTTTAGACCTTCAAGAAGAAATTGGACTGAAGAAATTGTCAGAAATGGTGTAAGGTCTCCCGCTTGGGTGGGGGGTTGGACTATAAGATCTCTTCCAACTCTGATTAACTGTCTGTTAAGGCAGAAATAATTGGCTCCCCCATTATTTGAGTGCCATTCTATGCTGCAGCACTGAGAACAAAAGTTTAGTTTTGTTAATTTAGTTTCATGATTTTATTTATTATTAATTCTTTTATTAATTTCAAATCATATTAAAAATAATGACCACATTTCCAGTCATAATTTGGTGGCAACTTTGGGATAGGTTGGGAGACGGGGGGGAGGCTTCAGTCAGGACTTTCTGAGGGCTTCTTAAATAGGTGTATGAACAGTACCACAAAGTAGTTCAGAAAACTAAGCTTCAAACTGATGTTTTCCAAACCTGGAATACTGAAAAGTGTACTGAGAAACTGGAAAGTTCTGGGAGTCTTTTTTTTTTAATTTTAATTTTTAAAAATATTTTTATTTATAAACATTTACAAATATTTAAATTAAAAAAATAAAATGTAAAGCTGACAAAGTTGGAAAATGCTGTATTAAATAAATTCCTCTTGCACCTTATAGTCTATGGATGCTGTTCCATGATTATTATTTTTTTAAAAATGAGTAAAATAAAATGTCTTTAGAATAATAGATGCAAAAGGAACACATCCATGATCTTGTACATTTTGTATGCTTGTCGAGTTATGTTTCTAGCAAAGTTGCACGAAATATATAGTTTTCTTACATCTGGCAGTTATTTTTTTTCCTCTCCAGCATTTATGCACACTGATTCACTATTCCCTCTTACAGAAATGACAAGTGTCTCTTATGTATTTGGGGAAGGATAATAATGCCCTCATTGGTTTTATGGTTCCTGACTCCCCTTGGATTGCTGCACACCTTATGGTTCAACATCTGTACAGCTCCCTCTCCAGAAGACTGGAGAGCATCCTGCAGGGCTGCCAGTATCACCAATACACATTTAAATGATGGTGGTGGTAATGATTTTACAGATGCTGAGCATAACCAAAATCTGTGCTTCCTTATTTCACAATGCAAAGAGCCGAAAGAAGTGGCAAAGTTGCATCCGTCAGAAAATCAAGCACTCTCTGGAGTATTTTCTATTTGGAATGCCTGTCACTGTATCATAACTACATCTCATTAGTTCTGCTTTGCTCTTCTTTGGTTGGTCTTCTCATCTCCCTCATTACTTTTGTCTCCCGCTCCTCCATGTGTTTTGAAGCTAATAGATTATTTATTACAAATTATTAAATGGGTTATTTGTTATAAAATGTCAAAAGTTGTTTCTATAAAAAAAGGAAAGCTAATTTTCTTGGATGGGCACACACAGACATGCACATAACTATATGTAGTGTGTGTGTGTGTGTGTGTGTGTGTATGCATGCATGTATGTATGTATGTATGTATGTATGTATGTATGTATGGTATTCAGTTTTATTCAGGTATTTTCCCACATCATTATAGTTGTGCTTTTAAATTTGTAGCAACGTTTTGGCAGAATCTCATCTGCCATCATCAGGCTTCTGAACTGTGTTCGTCTGTGAGTCAGACTTTCACAGCTGTTTCTGTTTTAAATTTGGGGCTAGCCTACTGCTGCACCAAAATGGTTTTTTTTTTTCATCCTGATTGATTGGCAATCTTGGTATGTGTCCATTGGTCTTGGAGTTTGCTGTGTTCTGTATGATTGGTGTTTCTAATATCTTCCGTCTGTTTTGTAGCATTTTTTTTGTCTTGCTTGGCTGGCAACATTGTGTTCCTGTATTGGAGGATTTTAGTGCGGCTTGGCTTTGGGTAAACGAACAGCTATCATTTATTAGGAAGCTAGGTTTCGTCTGGGTGCCTGGTTGGGGTGTGTTTGAGCTGGAGGTATTGGGGGGGGAGTCTGTCTGTGCCCAGGTATTTGCCTGGATTGTGGTGTGAAGATTTTTTTGTTTGTGAGTGCAGGCTTCCAGATAATTGACAGTCTGGTGGAGTCATCTCTTCTATTTATGCTTTCAGGTCTTTTTTCACAGCAATAGTCTAGCACCAAATTTAAAACAGAAATGGCTGTGAAAGCCTGACACACAGATGAACCCAACACACAAGCCTGATGATAGCAGGTGAGATTCTGCCGAAACGTCACTACAACTTTAAAAGCACAACTATAATGACATGGGAAAATACCCAAAGAAAGCTGAATGCCATACATATAAATACCTGCGAAAGCTTAAGAAAACATGAATGTGTGTGTGTGTGTGTGTGTGTGTACAGAATGTACATGTATACTTGTTAGTTAAAGATTGCAGTAAAATTTACCTTACCTTATTCTAACATCCATTCTAGAAGCATGATCAAACTATAGAGGAGGAGGAGGAGGTGGTGGTGGTGGAGGAGCTGATGAGTCTACATCTGAAAAGTTTATTAAACTTTGCAAGAATGTTATTGCTATTTTCAGTATATTGAAGATGCTACTTCTGGAAAATAGAATGAATAACTTCATTTGTACAACCAATAAACAAACTATTGTTTTCACAACCTGAAAATAGCCACCTGCCCAAAAGCAATAGTGAAAAAGAAAAGGAAATATATATTTTCAAAATGTACATCATGAAATGATGCCCCTCTATAAAATTGTTCAAGGTGCAGGACACTCAAAAAGAGTTCATAATGCCTCTTGCTGGGACTTTTATTTTGAAAACAGTTTCATGAGTGCTTCTTTAGGACAATAAGCTGCTAAAAAGAATACAGTGAAATATGTTTATATTTTATTTATGAAATGTGTCAATTTTCCAGCTCATGTGTTGAAGTGTTTAAAGGAGATATATAAAATTAAACTAAAAGAAAAATCAATAAAGCAACTTTCATGAAAATCAGGGGGGAAAGAAAGGAATACAGAAACACCTTAATGAAACTAGATGCTTTTTATTTGCGATATTATAAGGAACAAGAAGAGACAATAAATTGGAAGCATCACTAGTTTTGGAGGGAAAAAAAAAACTATTATGGAGAATCAAATAACCAGATCTAGAAGTTCCAGTACAAAGTGAACATTCTTGTCTGATTTAAAGATGTTATGTAATCTTATGAAATCTTTTTCATTCATTCAGATCAGAGGTGGTATTCAGCAGGTTCTGACCAATTCTGGAGATTCGGTAGCGGAAATTTTGAGAAGTTTGGAGAACTGGTCAATACCACCCATCTATTCTCTGCCTCCTGAGTCCCAGCTGATCAGCTGGGTCTTTTTTTGTTGTCCTGCATAGGAGAACGGAGGTGGAAAGCAGGTTAGTGGGGTGGGGAGGCAATGGGATTTTGCAGTATCCTTCCCCTGTCATGCCCACCAAGCCATACCATGCCACGCCCACACAACTGGTAGTAAAGAATTTTGAATCCCATCACTGATTCAGATTATAGATACTGTAAATATGATGGAACATTCTGTCCCACATTTCATCTCTCCATTAGCTACAGGTGGGACATTTCAGTATTAATACATTTTTTAAAAAATATTTATTTTGATCATTGATGCAATCAATCATTGTGCTAGTGCCAGCTGCTTTTCCTCATATTATGTCCTGGATTGATGACACGGTATTATACTACTCTGTCCAATTTATTGAAAGAGGATCTTTACAGTGTCTAGAACTCAGAAGGGTATATATTAAAAGAGCAGAAAAATTGACCACCACTATTAGCACTGTTTAAGAGGTATGAATTATGCAAAATTGTATATTCAGTTATGAAAAAGTATTTTATTTCTAGTTTTATGGAAAGTGAGGTTGGGATTATTGTGTCATCTCCTGGATGACCTCAGATTGAGTCAATCAGTCAATCAAAATAGAGCTGGAAGGGATTGTGGAAGTCTTCTAGTCTAGCCCCTTGCTGAAGTGGGAGACTCTATACCATTTTAAATTGGTGGCTACCCAGTCTTTTCTAAAATCCTTGTAGATGAAGGAGCACCTACAACTTCTTTTTTATTGATTTTTTATTAATTACATTTCTTAGTGCTTAATAAATATTGGGTTGTCTGGGTATTTGTTTTACAATTCTGATTATATTCTTAATCTCCACCCATTTTTTTCATCCACTGGTAAAATAGATTCCATGTTTGATATTATTCTGTATCTTCTTTCTGCTTAATTTTCAGTGTCAATCTATCAATTTAAGCACAGTCTAAGTACCTCCAACTTCTGAAGGCAAGCTGTTCCATTGATTAACTGTCCTCACTCTTTGGAAGTTTCTCTTAATTCCAGGTTATTTTTCTCCTTGATTAATTTCCAACGATTTTTTTCTTATCTTGCCTTCTGATATTTTGGAATATAAGTTGAGCCCTTCTTCTTTGTGGCAGCCTCTCAAATACTGGAATACTGCTATCATTTCTCCCCTAGTCCTTCTTTTCTCTAGCCTGGCCATATCCAATTCTTGCAACCATTCTGCAAGTGATTTTGTCTCCAGGCCCTTGATCATCTCAGTTGCTCTTCTTTGCACTTTTCACCAAAGTCTCAACATCTTTTTTTGTAATGTGGTGACCAAAACTGGATGCAGTATTCCAGATGTGGTCCTACTAAGGATTTATAAAGCAGTACAAATATTTAAATCCATCTGTGATATGACTGAACAGCTATGTGATTTGCACCTAGCAAACACTAAATCCAATGTTTATTTCTGTGATCGGTTGCAAGATGAGCTATTTAAATGGTGCTAAATATTTTATATCACATATGTCCCATCTGCTCATTAGCAACTTAAAACAAAAAACTTCACAAGAGCAAACATTATAGGAGATTCCCCCCCCCCTTTATTTACACATTGTTTGCAAACAACAGATGAGCTAATGGCTACACCACACAACCCACAACATATAATCGTATAGTGGTTGAAATTTTGGACAAGGATTGAAAAAAAAACCTGATTTCAAAGCTTGATTTATGATTAAATTAATGGAGTGATCCCAAATCAGTAGCCAACTTTCAGACTCACAAATGATGAGATTGTTAGATGCCAGCAGTCTCAATTTAGCCTCTATATGCAATTCTTCATGTTTAAAAAAATATTCAAATGGAAAGATACTTCAGTGTTACATTCATATGTTTCTCCTTCAAAAGTTCCCAAAGCAGTAGGCAAACACAATATTCACAAATACTTGGTCAAAACTTAAATTTGCTTTTCAGATACATTACAAACAAAAGAAATATGTTCATGCTGTGTGACAATAATCAAAGCTGAAGTGGCATTTAAGCAGAACAACGGGTACCACCATTGTAATTTTTTTTTAAAACACCCCTATGCATGACTTGAAAACTTTATTTGCTAGCTCTGTGGCATTCATTGGAGGGCATTCTGTGTCCCGGTAATGATATAATAGATAAAAACTTAAACTGTACTGAGTTAGGTGGCAGAATTAATGACATAAACTTCCAGAAAGAGACAAGGAGAATACATTGTTATCCTGTGGGGCATGCTAATAGGACACCATGTCCCTTCAACACCCCCCCCCCCAAAAAAAAACCAATTCCTTGTGGAATGATGAAGAACATCAGTAGAGATGTCGTTGAATGGTGGCACTTCTCTTGCTGTGATCAGAATGAACAAGAAAGGCTGATTGTCAAACCCTTCTAAAACATTCATTAATCTAGAGGTTATCACTTCTCTCACAGTTTCACCTCGGCACAAAGGCTGAATTTTAAATATGGCCCTTCTTAGCCAACTGTTTGGCATGCAGTATTCCATGAATAAATCATAATATTGATACATATCCTCATACAAAACAAACCAGGTCCCGTCTAGGAAATGAAGAAGTATTCTTCCATTCAAATATAACTATAATGTAATCCTAGGATGATCTTTTGTCTCCAAGGACCAATGTTCCTCTAAGGCTTCTAAATGTGTAAAATACCAAATGTCAGGGATATGTTCTTAGCATTCAATCCTCTTCTCCGTTCTTTCACTGTGCATGAAATGAAAATACCATGATATATTTTCAGCTGATGCTTCAATTTAACTTCAAGTGACACATGTTATGTAATAAGTAAATGAGATGATATCTTCTAAAGCAAAGAACATTTTCATAGAAGTGGTAACTGCTGCTGCTAGGGTTGCATGGGGAAAAATGCATCATGATAATGACTGTTATGTGCAGGTCTAAAACAGCAAGAAGTCAATTAAACCAGTATTTTTTTTCAATTTCAACAACTTTAACATGTATGGGCTTCCAAAACTCCTCAGTTAGTTGAAGATCCACATCTTAAAAGTTACTGAAATTGAGAAACTCTGAGTTGTGGGAGAAACCTAGATGATGACACATTGTGAATTTCTGAAATAAGTTGTAATGCTTGTCACAGACTTTACAACTTCTGGCTTAACCTGATATGCCACACAGGGACAAGAAAAGATCCTGGACTATCCCCAGCAATGATACTGGTACCCATAAAGTTAACAAATCAGAGAAACAGATAAGGATTATCTTCCAACTTGAGAGGCAACCAAAAATGTGAGTTATTATTTTATTGCTCCAGGACTTCTTTCACCTCCAAAGACTATAATAACACAGGACCCAGCCAGAATACTGGCCTCCTCTTAACTCTTTAAGACTCTACCCAAATCCTATCACCAATAAATCAGAATAGAGCTGGAAGGGAGGTCTTCTAGTCCAACCCCCTGCTCAGGCATTTCCTCCCCCAGACCAGGGAGGTAACCTTTGGAATAAGCTCCCAGAACCCTCCTTAACTACTACATCACTAAATGCAGGACACTTGCCTTTCAAGTGGAAGAATGTTAATTTTTATATTGCAATAATTAAGTGAAACTGCAGCCAAGGTAGGCAACTTTCAATAAACCTTGGATCTATAAATCCCCAGTGGCAATTAGGAAGTTAACATGACAACAGGGGCACTGAGAAGCCAAAAACAAACCAGTCAAATCGAAAGACTCGGTCCCATTTTGGTATGCTCCCAAAGCAATGGTCCATCCACAGTGGATTGCCACTTTCCCAAAGGAGATATACTTTTAGGAACTATATATGGATACCTCCAGAGGTGGTATTCAGCAGGTTCTGGCCAGTTCTGGAAAACCCGTAGTGGAAATTTTGAGTAGTTCAGAGAACCCACAAATACCACCTCTGACTAGCCCCGCCCCCATCTATTCTCTGCCTCCCGAGTCCCAGCTGATTGGCTGAGTCTTCTTTTGTTGCCCTACACAGGAGAACGGAGCTGGAAAGCAGGTTAGTGGGATGGGAAGGGAATGAGGATTTTGCAGTAACCTTCCCCCGGGAGTGGGGAGGGAATGGGATGTTGCAGTATCCTTCTCCTGTCACACCCACCAATCCATGCCCATAGAACTGGTAGTAAAAAAATTTGAATCCCACCACCAGATATCTCTGTAGAAAATGGATGTCCTAGCTAAACTACACAAAATCTGCTGATATTGACATAAATAACAGTGACAAAGAATAAGAATCTTGTTTGTAAACTAAGACCAGAAATCCCTTCTGAGGCTTTAAAAAGAAGTTGAACTTCTGGGTCCCCATTCTGACTTCACTCTTCACCTTCAATAGCACCCATGGCTTAGCCTCGAACTATCTTTCTTTCCCCTTGGCCTCACCCCACTAAATTTGAGGGATGATTTCCAATCCACACAGAAAAAGGCATTGGCAAATAATATCATCCTTGGGCTTCTCCCCAGATTTTCTGCTCAGTATTGCATATGACCAGGCCAAAGCTCTTATTCAAGAGCATCTTGCAGACATTGCTTTTTCCATGACATATTTAACCAACCACAAATTACTTAGACATCAGACAGTCTTTCGGCTGGCACAATGTCATGCCCTCCCTTCCCTTAGCAGTCCTTGGAGGCCAATACAGGAAATTTCCCTACTTGTAAAGGCAATACCACTATGACTCTGAGCATACAGAAACAACAAAGCATGTACTACAGTGCATGTACTACAGAGACATTCATACTAATTTCATCTCAGCAATACTATATAAATACTTAGGGTGCATAGGACAATTTCATACTTCTATGCTGCTTGCAAACACAAATCCTGCTACAACAGACCATATTCTGCACTGCAGCAATTAAAAATGGGTATATACTAATGTTTATGTTTCCTTGTATTTAATTATTTAAATCCCATTTAATAGGTTTGTTAAATAAGCTGTTAATATTTTATCATGGTGTGTTTTATATTTTTAGCGTAAAATTACTAATTCTTTTCTTCCATCTTTCCTATACTGAACTGTGCCAATCTATGGCTGTACAGGTCATCCTCAACTTAAAAAAGATCATTTAATGACAGTTCAAACTTACAACAGCATTGGTTACAAAGTGATTTATGATCATTTTTTTCCACACTCAGCCCCATGGTCATGTGATCAAAGTTAAAATACTTGCAACTGGTTCCTATTTATGACAGTTGCTATATCCCAAGGTCATATAATCACCTTTGGTGATCTGACAAGCAAAGTTAACGGGGGAAGCCAGATTTACTTAACTGGCTTATTATCTTAACAACTTCAGTGACCCACTTAACAACCGTGGTAAGAAATGTTGTAAAATAAAGCAAAACTTATATAAAAAATGTTTCACTTAACAACAGAAATTTTGAGCTATATTGTGGTTATCAGTCAAGGACTACCTGTAATAAAAATTTGATTTGATACTGAGTTAAAGAAGATTAATGACAACAAAATATGAATCAGATTACAATTTTAACATTCATACATTGGGTGAACAACAGGGGTGGGATTCTACCTGTTTGAAACCCTTTAGGCAAACTGGTAGCTCCAAAGATCAGCTGTTATACCGATCGAATCTCATCCCTGGTGTATAAGTTTTTGTTTAGTTTTGTTGTCAGGTTTAAAATAATTATAGATTTTCACTGGTAAAACAGGAATTGTTGTGTGTCTTTTCCAGTACAGATCATCTCCTCAAAATTTTCCCCTTCAGTTCTCCTAAGTGCCCTTTGTAGATACATATTCCTGATAAAGTATTTATGCTAAGTGTTCTTTTCCAAGAGTTAAAATATATCATTTATATTTTTTTTTGTCAGTAGGTTTCTCCATTTACCACTGTAAACATTCAGCCCCTTCTTCACCTTTACACATCTTCAGAAGTTAATGTTGAAGGTTTGAAGGGATAAATGCACTTTGAAGTTAGCATGCATCCAAGCATGTGGATACAAACCAGTAGTTATATTTTTTGACAGCATGGATTGGCAATTTCTATTTTATTTATTTAGTTGCTCCCAAGGATGCCATTTTTCACTATTTTTTTTAGCTGTCAAGAGCCCCAGAGGGAAATGGCATTAATGAAATTGGATTTTTTTTTTTGCTTTAAAAACAAAGCTTCCCCCCTGTTCTGCCCCCCAAAAAACTCCCCACATATGGATCATTAAAAATGAGAAGTTCTGTGGCTTACTAGATAATGATTAGACAATCAAAAATACTTGTGTCTAAGCTATTTTATTTCATAAAAATAATTGTATTAATACCCATTCTGTATTTTTAAATAAATTTTAGTTTGTTCATGCATTTTTGAACAAGAAACGAAAAACTGGCTGCACAGATGGTGGTGAAGTTTAATGAAAAATATGTCCAAATCTATTGCAAATCCATTGAAACTGAAATTGAGAAAAAAACACCATCAGATTACTGTTACCTCCAATGAAAATCCTCTTCTTTTCCTTTTTAGCAATTATATCTCAGAAATTCAAAAGTGGAGGTTAGGCTGTTTAGAAAGAATTTAGCTTCTTTCAAATGTATGCTTACATATAATATTATCTTGAATATTATCTTGAATATCTTGAATATTATCTATTCTGTTAAATTAAACTATTGACATATCTCATCAAGTATTGTTATTTCTTTTCTTTATTATATGGCAATAAAATGAGATCACATTTTCTTTGTTTGGGAATCCCAGAATTCTAAGGAATTGCAATTTCCTCCTGACATCCTCAATTATATATATTTTCCCCTTATCTTCTTGTTAAAACAAACAACTTCTGATTCATGCATCAAAGACAGACTTGCGTAACTATTGTGAATTGTCAATTCAATTGAATGGATTTACACAGTACCGTCTCGTGGCATCCATTACAAAAGTTTGCTTTATGCAGATTAGTCATAAACCATAGATAAAGCCCATGTCAAACTGAACCAATGGATGGAAAGAGGATGTAAAATGGACAAAAAACCTTGCCATCCGTTTGAAAACGCGATGTATCCGTTCTGTACTCACTGCCTCCATTTTGCTTCCTCTCTATCCGTCCAGAATCCGTTTATGGACGTTTCATCCACTCCAAAAGTTTTGGGCTGCCTAAAACTTTTGCGCAGAAAATGTATCCAGTTCGTTAGTTCTGCGCATCCGCTAGGCATCCGTTATGCATCCACTATGCATCCGCTGTATCCGATAGGCATCCGCTGCACATCCATGCAACTCGCATCCGCCCGGACGCAGGGAGGAAGCGGAACGCACCCGCTACCCAGTCTTGCAGTACAGGCTCGTGGACCTCCAACAAGCCAATGTGGACATGGAGCCTGGGGAATGGAGGCAAGGGCAAAACCTGATCGACACTGAGGATGTGCAAGGCCCCAACAGAGCCTCACATGAAGTGAAGAAGCAGCGCAACCTCCTGAAACACTGGTGCAACTCCCCAGCTGGAGCAGTGGAGTGGCAAGACAGGATGGTAGATGCTTAATGGATGCTTCCTTCAGCCTGTCTCATCACACGGATGAGATTGGGCCATGTATGTTTGGTTGGCCTACAATGAACAGGGCATTTAATAAAGAGTTGTGTTTATGTTGACATGTGTGGATAATTATTACATTATTATTGATAATAAAGGGCCGTAGGTGTGGCACCAGGGAGGGTGGACCATACAGTCCCACTATGCTTGCACTGGAGGTTTATCTATCCCACTGCTATCCTCACCCATACCACAGCTTAATGTTAGGATACCACAGGTATCCTAACCCATTCCAAAGCTATCCTTACCCATCCCATAAGCATGCAAAGGCTTAAACCATTTCTAACATTTTCCAGCAAGACTTTATTTAAAAAAAGAAATGAAGCAAGTGTATGAATCAAAAATAGACTTTATTAACAACAAGCTATAAGACAAAAATGAGTCTCTGGCACTCCTCTTGGTCGCTCAGTCTCAGGGGTGAAGGGTGCAGGTGCTGTGGAGGTGGCTGGTGCTGGAGTGCTTGTCATCAGCTCCTCCAGAAGCAGAAGCAGCAGAAGCACCAGCCCCAGAAGAGCGAGCCCATGCTGCTGAAGCCCCAGCAGAACCAGAGTGAGGGCCAAGGGGCAGGATGGTAGCCCTGTCCCTCTTGCCAGAGCTGGCAGCAGATGGCTGAGGCTTGCTGTGCTTCCGCATGGTTGTGGGGTTGCTGGCTGGCAGGGAGGTTGGCAGGAACCAAGGCTGGCAGGCAGGCTTTCAGGGAGGCTGGCACCAAGGCAGGCAGGAAGGATGGCAGGGAGGCTGGCACCAAGGCTGGCAGGCAGGCTGGCAGGCAGGCATGCACCAAGGCTGGCAGGCAGACATGAACCAAGACTCGCAGGAAGGCAGGCAGCAAGGTTGGCAGGCAGACCGGCTGGCAGCAAGGCTTGTAGCAAGGCTGGTAGCAAGGCTGGCAGCAAGGCTGGCAGGCAGACATGCAGGCAGGTCAGGCAAGGCAGTCGATGTGTCTGGAAGCAGGTCTTTCCTCTGAATGGCGACCTGCTTCCGAGCTTCTTCCGTTATATCCGCGGGGCTGATGCAATGCATCCTCCCCACATGCGCAGTGAATGCCAGGCATCCATTAGACTTCCGCTGTGCATCCGCTAGGCTTCCGCTGTGCATCCGCTTCATCTGTTCGGCGTCCGCTCTGCATCCACTGTATCCGTTCCGCGTCCGCTTTGCTGAGCCCCCCCGGAAGCCCTGCGGATGTGCCTTCCGCTCCCATCCACTTCCATCCGCTGGGCTTCCATTCCGCATCTGCTTTGCATCCGCCCTGCGTCCTCCCCGCGTCCGTGTTATCCGCTCCGGTTATGCAAATTTTTGCCCCTTTTGAGAGCGGATAACAATGGATGGAACATTTTGCTCTTCCGCTGTGTCCTTTTTGCATCCATTGGCCAGTGTGACATGGGCTTAAATGCTTTGTTTCCATGCTGCATCCGTTCTGCATCCGTTCTGCATCCGTTCTGCATCCGTTCCTCTTCCTCCCTGCGTCCGAGCAGATGCGAGTTGCGTGGATGCAGAACGGATGCCTAGCGGATATAGCAGATGCATAACAGATTCAGGACGGATGCGTAGCGGATTCCTAGCGGATGCAGAATGAGCAAATTGGATACATTTTCCATGCAAAAGTTTTGAGCAGCTCAAAACTTTCTGAGCGGATGAAACGTCAATAAACGGATGCTGGACGGATAGAGAGGAAGCAAAATGGAGGCAGTGAGTAGATCGCATTAACCAACAGATGGCAAGCTTTTTTGTCCATTTTACATCCTCTTTGCATCTGTTGGTGCAGTGTGACAGGGGCTTTAGGAAGGGGGTGAGGTCAATAGTAGACAGTCTAAGGTTAAAGTTTTTGAGGTTTGGGGAAGAAACCACAGAGTCACGTAGAGTATTCCAGACATTGACCACTCTGTTGTTGAAGTCATATTTTCTGCAGTCAAGTTTGGTTAACTTTGAGTTTGCATCTATTGTGTGCTCTTGTATTGTTATGATTAAAGCTGAAGTATTCATTTGCAGGTAAGGACATTGCAATGTATGATTTTATATACTATATTTAGATTGGAACAGTCTAAATATAGATAAATCCAAATTGTAAATCCAAAATGAAACAGTAGAAAACAAGAGATCTACATTTGATGCCTTACATTGCTCACAGAACAGCAACATGTGAAAAGTCAGTTTATAAAGTCAGATTAGTAAAGTATTCAAAAGAACTGTATTTTTCTGTGTGGCCTTAGGCAAAACATATTTTGCAATATATTATAGATACAGTGGTGGGATTCAGCTGGTTTGGGCTGGTTCTGGAGAACTGGATGTTAAATTTACATCTGGTTCGCTGAACTGGTAGTTGAACTGATCAGCTGGCCCTTCCCCTCCCACCCCTCCCAGGAGTTTCCAAATGGCCCGTTTTGGATGCAGTCAAGTGCAGGATCCACACAGAGTCTCTGGGGAAGGTGAAAAATGACCCTCCCAGAAGTTCCATTAGGCCATACCCACCAAGGCCATGCCCACCCAGCAACTGGACAGAGAACCAGTTATTAGGATTTTTGAATCCCACCCTGGATAGATAGATAGATAGATAGATAGATAGATAGATAGATAGATAGATAGATAGATAGATAGATAGACTATAGTTTATGACCCACTGAGTTTCTTGCTGTTGTTACCATTCAATATAAACAATGTTCAGGAGATAGAACCATTGTAATAGCAATCTACTGAAATGCCAATCTACTGGATGGCTCGTACCAAATGCCAAATATTAAGATGCCAGTCATACCTGTCTTTTTCACATTTGTTTATAATATTTCTAAGCCTTGATAAGCTCCCAAATAGCCAAGTAAAATCACAATTGCTTAATAGTTTTTAGACCTGATCAGGGAGGAAGCCCAAATAATGTGTTCCAGTCTCTGCAATGACAGTACAAGGAGAGAGAGAAAAAATAATTCCTCTAATGAAATATTGTCATTCATTCAATATCTTCAGTAATACAGATTCCCATCTTAGTTCATGGGCAACAGAACAGAAAAGAAATCTTAAAGGATAATAAATGGATGTTTGAAAGAGGTTTGGCTCTGACATTGCATTGAAATTCAGCAGAAGAAGATACGGTATGTTTATTCGCTGATCATATGGCTTTCAATTATAAGAGTGAAGTCCAGCTGCTTCTTTGCATAGAATCAGATGGAATAACGTTAATGTTGTGATGGAATCATTTCATATCCACCTCCCATTCTCCAAAATGAAAATTGTGTAGATTGTGAAGTTCTTTGTTGTTGTCCAGGCTTTCTTTTATTGCTTGTTTCTGTTTATAATAACATGTCATGTTAACCTCTTCATAACTTCTGGAGCAGAAAGACAGAACAGAATAATATTACCAAGCTATTGTTGTATGTGATTTTTCTACATCCAAAGTCGGAAATATGTGCTCCTAAAGTTATGCAGCTGAGTCCAGAGTCCTTACAGTCCACAATAAAGGAAGTTGTGACTGATATAGGTCGTCCAGAGGTGATCTTCAGCAGATCTACTGACCAGTTTTGGAGAACCGGTAGTAGAAATTTTGAGTAGTTCAGAGAACTGGCAAATACAACCTCTGTTGTGGTTAGCTGGCAGCAGGTGCATATGGCTGAGGAGAGCGAGGATTCAGATGAGGGGCCAGGACCATTAGGGAGTGGACTGCTGCATTCAAAGATTGTGGGGGCTGGCAGCCGTGATGAGGAGGTACCCGAGGAGCCTGTGCCAAATGCGTGTGCATGCAGGATTGCTCACAGAAAAGAGCAGCTACAACAGCATGGGTGACTCGGGAGTAAGGTTGCAAAATAATGGCCCCTCCTTCAGGAAGATAAAAGCCAGCTGTGAAACAAACATTCTTTGCAAAAGGCAAAGACGTTTTGAAACTCCAGCCTTGCGGACATTCCAGTATTCTGAGTTTGTATTTGAAGACTCTTGTGTTGTGAAATATTTCTTACCTGTGATTCTTGGCAGTCTTGCATAGTTTGGCAAGGCTTGTGCTTATCACAGCTAATTATTTTGCAGATGCATTAAAAGATTTCTGTTCCATTTGGATTGTATTTGATTTGTTGGAAAAACATCCTCTGACTGGAGATTTTATAGTATCCTTCCCCTGCTAGTAAAAAAAATTGAATCCCACCACTGAGGTAGTTCTCGACTTACGACCACAATTGAGCCCAAATTTTCTGTGGCTAAGTGAGATTCTTGTTTAGTGGGTTTTGCTCGATTTTACTATCTTTCTTGTGATAGTTGTTAAGAGAATCACTGCACTTACTAAAGCCCATGTCACACTGCACCAACGGATGCAAAGAGGATGTAAAACGGACAAAAAAGCTTGCCATCCGTTGGTTAACGCGATGTACTCACTGCCTCCGTTTTGCTTCCTCTCTATCCGTCCAGCATCTGTTTATTGATGTTTCATCCGCTCAGAAAGTTTTGAGCTGCCCAAAACTTTTGAGCGGAAAATGTATCCAATGCATCTGTTCTGCATCCTCTAGGCATATGGGAGACATCCGTTCTGCATCCATTACGCATCTGCTATATCCGCTAGGCATCCACTGTGCATCCGCACAACTAAAATCTGTTCCAGCAGTAAATGGACGCAGGGAGGAAGCAGAACGGACACGCAGCATTAGTAGCACGGATGGAGAAAGGATGAAAGCGGATGCAGCTCATCCGCTCTGCATACGCTCTGTATACACTCTGCATCCTCTACGCATCCTCTACACATCCTCTATGCATCCTCTACGCATCCTCTTTAAGGCCATGTCACACTGCCCAATGGATGCAAAAAGGAAACAACGGACGAGCAAAATGTTCCATCCGTTGTTATCCACTCTCAAAACGGGCAAAAATTTGCATAAGCAGAGCAGATAACACAGAAAGGAACGGACATGGGGAGGACGCAGAGTGGATGTATAGAGGATGCAGAGCAGATGTATAGAGGATTCGTAGAAGATGCGTAGAGGATGCGTAGAGGATGTGTAGAGGATGCATAGAGGATGCAGAGCGGATGCATAGAGGATGCAGAGCGGATGCAGAGTGGATGCATAGAGGATGCGTAGAGGATGCAGAGCGGATGCGTAGTGGATGCAGAGCGGATGCAGAGCGGATGAGCTGCATCCGCTTTCATCCTTTCTCCATCCGTGCTACTAACGCTGCACGTCCGTTCTGCTTCCTCCCTGCATCCATTTACTGCTGGAACAGATTTTAGTTGTGCGGATGCACAGCGGATGCCTAGCGGATATAGCAGATGCGTAATGGATGCAGAACGGATGTCCCCCGTATGCCTAGAGGATGCAGAACGGATGTATTGGATACATTTTCCGCTCAAAAGTTTTGGGCAGCTCAAAACTTTCTGAGCAGATGAAATGTCAATAAACGGATGCTGGACGGATAGAGAGGAAGCAAAATGGAGGCAGTGAGTACATTGCATTAACCAATGGATGGCATTGGTTTTTTGTCCATTTTACATCCTCTTTGCATCCGTTGGTGCAGTGTGACATGGGCTATACATCCGCTCTGCATCCTCTATACATCCGCTCTGCGTCCTCCCTAAGTCCATTCCTTTCCATGTTATCTGCTCTGCTTATGCAAATTTTTGCCCCTTTTGAGAGCGGATAACAACGGATGGAACATTTTGCTCCTCCGTTGTGTCCTTTTTGCATCCGTTGGGCAGTGTGACATGGCCTTAAGTTAGCAATACAGTTTCTAAGTAAATGTGGCTTCCCCATTGACTTTGCTTGTCAGCAGGCCATAAAAGGTGATCAGATGATGCCAGGACACTGAAACCATCATAAATATGAGTCAGTTGACAAGCATTTGAGTTTTTATCAAGTGACACTTGTTTCAGTGCCATTGTAACTTTAAATAGTCACTAAACAAATTATTGAAAGTTCAGGATTAACTGGAGAATTAACTGGAGAATATATAATATAATATATAAAAAGTCCATTTCAATCAAGCAGTGTGTAGTCTGGATACAATTGTTTTTAGGTGATCATAGTCAAGATGTTTACAATGACATTTATCACAATAACATTAAAACTGTAGTAACAATAATATTTTGTTTGTCCATTTTAACAAATTTCCATTTCAACACTTATCCTTTTTATGTCCCTTTCTTTCTAACTTCTGTTTTTATTTTCTAGCCATTGATAAAATAAATCCCATGTCAAAAAGCATTTAGTTTCTTCTTTTTCCTTAATAGTAAGCATTAGTCTTATCCATTTCTTCATATTCTAATCTTTTCTCTGTTACATTCTCATCTGTCAGGATCTCATCACACTTCCATTGTTGAGCATATATGATTCTAGCTACAATTACTACATATAATATTAAGTATACAGTCCCTTTATCATATTTTTCAGGTAGAATGCCCAATAAGAACATTTCTGGTTTCATGTCTACATGCTGCTTTATCATTTTTTCCAACCAGGTATGTATTTTCATTCAACATATTTAGCTTGTAGACTCATATACTTGTTACAAATAATCCACAACACATACACAAAGAGTAGCACATTTATTTTCCTGTGGAAGGTTGTGGAAGGAATGAGAAAGGACATAAAGGCTCATATGATATTGAAATGATAACACACAAATCATATTATTGTGCAAATAAAGTGAATATAAAATTGTATAATGATACCCAATGTAAGCTTTTAGATGAGGCTGGTGTGAAGGACCTATTTGCTTTCACCACTGACAGTCTCACTGATATTCAAGAACAGCTTGTAATAGTTCAATATTCTTATAAATAAATATCATAATTGTGCAAAGTTTGGCCAAATTTATTTTCTTTCTTACAGCTCTACTCAATAATTGCTCTGTTAACTCACAAAGCATTCCTATGCCTGTTTTAGAGTTGCCATAAATTGGGGTGTGGGGGGGTGGAGAGGAAATCTGGAAGAGCAGTTCAGCAGTTTGAAATTGGAAGTACATTCTAACACTTATCTTAAAAAGATTGTAATTAAGCTACCAGAGCTTTTGCCTGTGAATATATTTACTTGTAGAAAGTGATTGATGATACCCAGCCTGTGAATGTGCTTAATTGGAGAATTTGAATTATGAGACATCCAGGGGGGAGGGGGAAAACAGGGTCACAGGTGACTGGAAATTATGTATGCCTGTGTTGGCTTCATACAGCATGTCTCCTCTAATAAATCCTTTGAAGTTTTTTGAAATTTGGCTCAAGACTCATGATTTAATCATTAAAATCCTGACATGCTCCTGCAAATATAGTGCTTCAAGAATACTGGAAAGTTTGAACATGAACAAATGCTTTGATTGTAAGATTATGACTAAATTCATTCAACATGCTAAACTATTTATTTGTCAGTAGCAATGACTGGAATCATGCAGCAGATTAAACTAAATATAACTTTTTGTGAGGTTTAGCAAGATGTACAAACTAGCTAATGAGGGAAAGGTGTATTAGGAAGCATTAATTCTTTTGTCTCTTTTAATCTCAAAAGACTTGTGTAATGGTCACGGTTCCTCATCTGATTCTATTCTTTCTGCCAATTGTGCTTTTGATATTATTAAATTATGAAAAAATAATGATAACATCATTGTAAATTGTGAACCATTTTAAATACATTAGCAGAAAGCTATTTATAAACCCAGTAAATTAAAAATATTTTTAATATGTGTACAATGATAGCAGATAAACATAATTTACTTTTAGATATGAGTATGGGACACAGAGAAGATGAAAAGAAATTAATGCTAAAATTCCCAAGTTTTATCAAGTGAATTTTGAAGAGCCTTAAAAAGATGTTCATTCATTTCAATCCCAGTCCCATTTCTTTAAAATGCTATCTGATAATTGCATAGTTTAAAAACAGTATGCATAAATTTTCTCTTTGCTAGTAGAAATTCCCTGTACTATGGCAAATAATATGCAATTACTGTAGTAGAATATTATTCCTTTTGTTTTTAAAATGGGGAGGGGACTGAATATTTATTTTGCTTTGAAAATCTGTTGAATTATATTCATTAATCCTTTGGGGCTAACCAGTTCGTTTTCATCATTTTTTTTTCACAGGATAGCTGTGGTCATATTACATGCTGTACTAAAAATGTATGAGTTCAATTTCACTGCAAATATTTTTAGCACTCATTTGATGACAGTCCACTGAGATTAACCTAAGCATAAAAAATTGAACAAAACAAAGAATTTGACATACATACTTGCAGAGGAACATGGAATAGCTCTTCTCATTTTGGACATTTGAGTCTATTTGAGAATACATTATGCAACCCCCAAAAGACTGAGAAATTGGATTGGAAAGAAAGAATAAAAAAAAACATATTCAAGTAAAGGAGGGAAAATGTGCTAATTGAATGGAGTATTTAATTAAGAAAATTTTATGCCACCCCTCTTCCCTATAAGGTGACAGTATGAAACTACCATATGGACTCCTTGTAACTTTGGGGCTGAAAACAGCAAGTTAGCATTCAAAAAGATCCATTTATTGCAAATGGTTCTGAAATTTTTAATGGGAAGAATTTGTTCAGCTGTAGGGCAGGGATGTCAAACTCAAGGACTACAGGCCAGATCTGGCCCATGGGCTGCTTAGCTCTGGCCTGTGGGGCTGCCCTGGAAAGAGTGAAAACAGAGCTCGGGAAGACTGTGATGGCAGATGGCTGCAGGAGGCCATTGCAGCTGAAAATGGAGCCTGGGAGGACCATGCATGGCCTTCCCAGGATCAGTTTTCACTGGCAGAGGGCTGCAGGATGTTGAGCTGGGCATGCTCACCCTTGAGGCACCCAGTTGGCCCCCTGAGGTCAAACAAAACCCTGATACGGCCCTCAATGAAATCAAATTTGACACCCCTGCTCTAGAGGAAAAAAGCAAACAGTGGAGTTAAATTCTTTGACAGTTTATTTTTTTCCCCAGTTTTTTCTAACAACTGCAGAGGAATAGACAAGGTAAAAATAGACAATATACTTTTCTTTATTTTTTTGAAATATGCAATTTTTTAAAAAAGAAAAAAAACATTTTTTTCATTGCTCGAAGTCTTTGCAAGACATCAACTGCCTTTTAAAACATTTGTTGAATTTTAATTTTTAATGGGAAGAAATCAGATAATCAGAGTAAAGCTGCACATTTTGCTTTTCTAAAAAAAAACAATTGTTAGATATTTTTTTAAAAATCTGAAAAGAGTTTCACAGAAATGGTAAATAATAAACAAACCAACCTTGGTTTTTTACCAGTACATTGAACAAAAATATTTGATTACCACAAGGCAGAACAGATAGCTTAAATGCAAAACTCCAAGTGGGAGGTTAATCTACAATGACAAGTTGAAAATATGAGCAGTCATCCTATATGCCCTACTAAAAGTTTTATGAATATGTGCCTTATGGTTTCATATTCTTAGTTTTCTATACTAAGCTTTGATAATCTTCTTTTGAAGTTTGATGTAACTAAGCACTTGTTAAAAGCACTAAATCTGGTATTTTGTTTCGTGAATTAGCATTGTTGTTTTCTAGACTTTAATTGGACATCATTTTGGAGGTCCAGAAACAAGTCAATGTATTATCTGCAAAACTCATGTATAAACTCCAAACTGAATGTTAAAATTGCCATCCATTTGAGACATAGACAACATAAGGTAAAGGAGTCCCTGTGGATTTTACTCTGCTAGTTGTTGCCTCCTATAGAGGCAGCGCTCATCTCTATTTCAAGGCCATTAAGTCAGCACCATCTGAAGACATTTTCATAGTCATGTGGTCACCATAATGTCATGGAGCATTGCTATCTTCCTACCAAACTGGTACCTCCTTATCTACTCATATTTGCATACTTTCAAATTGCTAGGTGGCAGGAAATGGATTGAGGAGGGAGCTCACCCATCATATGGTGCTCGATTATCAAACTTAGGGTTCTGGCTTTCCAGCCAACAAGCTCATCATCTTAACCACTGAGCCACTGCACCAACTGATAGACAACATGGGAATTGCAATTAATAACCTGGAAGAACCAAGATAGAAATATGGTTATATGTGTAATTTATCTGTGTACGTGGTGTGTGTGTGTGTGTGTGTGTGTTTGCAAATATATATACATAGATATGCATAGATATACAGTACTATCCAAAGGTGTTAGGCAGTTCTGCAACAAGTACTATAAATTAAGAATGCTTTGAGAAATAGAAGTGTTAATAGTTTATTTTTTTATCAATTAACAAAATGGAAAGTAAATGAACAGAGGAAAAATCCAAATCAAATCAATATTTGGTGTGACCATCCTTTATCTTCAAAACAGCATCAATTCTTATAGGTATAGAGCCTTGCTGGCACAGTGGTTAGAGTGCAGTACTGCAGGCTACTTCTGCTTACTGACAACTGCCTGAAATTTGGCAGTTCAAATCTCACCAGGCTCAAGGTTGATTCAGCCTTCCATCCTTCTGAGGTGGGTAAGATGAGGACCCAAAATTGTTGGGGACAATATACTGACTCTGTAAACTGCTTAGAGAGGGCTGTAAAGCACTGTGAAGTGATACATAAGTCTAAGTGCTGTTGCTATACTTGCACACAGTTTTTGAAGAACTCTACAAGATTATTCAAATATTTTGGAGAACCACAGATCCCATGTAAATTAGACTGCCTCAAATACTCCTGTCTCTTCATCTGGTCTCAAACCCACTCAATGATGTTGAGATCAGGGCTCTGTGGAGGCCAAACCATCACTTCCAGGAATTGTTCTTTACATGGAAGATAGTTCTTAATGACACTGCCTGTATATTTGGGATTGTTGTCCTGCTGCAGAATAAATTTGAGCCCAATCATATGACTCCCTAATGCTATGGCATGATGGATAAGTATCTGCCTGTATTTCTCAGCATTGAGCACATCAGTGATCCTGACCAAATTTCCAACTTCATTTGCAGAAATGCAGCCCCAAACTTGCAAGGAACTTCTACAATGATTCATTGTTGCCTGCAGACCAAAAGTGGTATTCAGCAGGTTCTGACCATTTCTGGAGAACCAGTAGCAGAAATGTTGAGTAGTTCGGAGAACCAGCAAATACCACCTCTGACTGGCTCGGCCCCCATCTACTATCTGCCTAAACTGATTGGCTGGGTCTTCTTTTGTTGCCTTACAAAGGAGAACAAAGTTAGAAAGCAGGTTAGTGGGGTCGGGAGGGAATGGGATTTTGCAGTAACCTTCCCCCAGGAGTGGGGTGGGAATGGAGATTTGGCAGTATCCTTCCCCTGCAATGCCCACCGAGCCACTCCACCGAGCCACACCTACAGAACCAGTATTTTTTTTTTAATCCCACCACTGCTGCAAACACTCATTATTATACCTCTCTCCAGCCTTTCAGTGAACAAACTGCCTACTGCTAAAGCCAAACATTTCAAGCACACACATATACACCCAAAATGGTTACAAAGAGTACAATTTTACAAAGACATGGAGCTTTTTTGAGATTCATTTAGTCTGGATTTATTATTTAACTGGGCTTCTATGCAGCTATTAGTAGTTCTTTCATAAAGTTAGCTATTGAACTGAAATATTATTTAAGCTATTTTACTGTAATTACATATGAGTCCATGGAAGTGTCTTTGTGGCTTTTGTTTTTGCTAAATATAAATTTTCTATTATTGTTGCTAAGTTTGATATTCCTGATACTTGTTCTAATTTCTAATTTATTCTCTGTTCTAAAGCTGTTAAATTCACAGATTAGTTTTTTGGGCATTTTCCCCACATTTTCTACCTCCAGCTTGTCACAATGTTTTACTAGACCAATTCATTCTATCTCTGTTAGTTGGCTTTGTCCCAACTGGAATCCCCTGAGACAAAGAAAACTTCCTTTTGTTAATATATCTGAACATCAATCTTTTGCTACTAATTTGTAAAAAAAAAAAAGTCCTTGCTGGCTCTAAATTTATAAAAAGTTCATATTCCAGTCTGTGAAATAAATGGATGGCAATGGGAATATAGAAAAAAAGAAGAATTGCTCCATAATACTCTTTTATATTACATTGCCAGCACAATGTATTTGGCTGAGGCTCCAAATGGGGAAAGCATGAAGCTGTAGCTGGTCAGTGAGGAGGAGGAGTAATTGCCTTCTGCATCTGATCCAAGAACACGTAGGGCAGAGAAAAGGCAGGAGCAGAGAAGGTGAGCCAGACTACTTACAAGGTGAAAAACTTGCCCTTCTTGGTGGGTTGCACTGAAAACTGGCCATTTAGCACAGCAGACAGATGGAGGTGATTCTGGGAACAACATGTTTGTTTTCTAGCTGTGTGTTTTCTGGTCATTGTGATTTGCTGGGGAATATTAATAAACTCATTAATCCACAGTTTTGTGTGTGTGAGAGTGAGTGTGACAGCTAGCTAGATGTCAATGTCATGAAGAGAAAACCTCTCCTCGAGCCAAGTCACATAGATAGATTTTTGCCATTTTGTATTATCCAATGACAGAAACAGCCTTAGTTACAATACTTTCAAAATCTCTTTATATTACAAGTCTTTTGGATTTCTTTCATTCTTTCCCTTATTCACCTCATCTTTATTTTCTGTCACTTATTTTACTGGACTATTTTTCTTTTTTCTTTTTCTCTTTTTCTAGATTGCCTGAAATAGAGTTATCTTTGTCTTTCTTTTAAGGTCTTTGTTGGATATTTCACTTTGTTTTCATTTTTTTAAATTCACTGTCTTGTCTTTTATTTTGCTCAGGTTTATTGCATTATTTGTTCTCACTCTCAGTGTCTCTGTTAAGAACAAATTCATCATTTTAGCAAGGTTACAATATCATTTATTCCATAGAGATGGCATTGTCATGAGTTATTAACAAGTTACTGGTGGACTGGATAATCTTTGATCAGTATTGATACTTTTGGGCTTGTTTCTGGCATTTTTTTTATCACAAGGAAAGCCATCTTTATCTACAGATAGTTTGTGTGTGTGTGTGTGTGTGTGTAGGTTGCAAAGGAAAGAATCATCTCCTTGGATCCAGACTGTTCCCAACTTTTTTGATTGGAAAGTAAATAGAAAATAGAATCATAAGGCTGGAAGGGACCCCACAGTTTTTCTTATCCAGCCCTCTACTCAAGGCAGGCAGCCTTATACTATCCTGTGTCAACTCTGAAGTGAACCTGGATTGGGCCACTTTGGAAGCTTCAGGGTTGCCAGAGTCTGAAGAAAGGATAGGGAGGGGAAACATAGTTAGATGGGGCCAAAACAAAATAGTTTCCTGTGGGAACCAAGGTCATTCCAACAGGTAGCTGGAAAGAGGAGGAGCACCGTATCCTGGAAACCAGTCAGCACTTTGACTGGACAATGTGACTGTTTGGAGGAAAGGGAAACTTTCACTTTTAATCAGGTATAAACCATGGGAACTTTCAGAGTCAGTTTTCCTCAGCTTGTGCCAATATGAGATCTCCAATAAAATTGTACTTTGAGTAACTTGTCTGCCTTGGTGTTCTGCTTTCTATGGAGTTATTACTTGGAATCCTGACATCCTGGTCAAATGGTTGTCTAGTCTAGTCATGCAAACCTCCTGTGATGGAGCACCCATAACTTTGGGAGGCAAGCTATTCCATTGATGAATCATTTTCACAGACATAAAATTTCTCCTTACTTCTAAGTAGAATTTCTCTTTAACAAGCTTCCACCCATTACTTCTTGCTCTGCCTTCAGGGACTGTGGAGACTACATTGCCCCCTCTTCTCTGTGATGGCCCCTTAGTTATGGAATAACTTATCATGTCCCTCCCTTAATCTTCTCATTGATAAGGTAGATAATTGCATCAACTATGCATCATAGTCTTCAGTTTCTTATTATCTTTATTGCTATTCTCTGCATACTTACAAGGATTTCAGTATCTTTTTCTTCCTATGAATAATTGAATTTGTGAAATAAAGATTGGGAGGGGGAATAACTACTTTAAAATGATGCCCTCTGCTAAAAAAATAAACATTTAATGCATACATATTTACATCACTGTCTTTTAGCTTTAATAATCATTATAGACTTATGTATTCTGTTGTAGTGTTCTCTAGCCTAAAAGTTGTAATAAAGATTTTGACTTGATACCCCTAATTCAGTGGTGGGATACTGCCGGTTTGCACCGGTTCTAGGAAACTGATAGCTCCAGTGAGCAGTTGGCCCCGCCCCCTGCCCGCGCCCTTTCCTGTCCTTTATTTCCTTGGTTTTGAGGCCAGCTGATTCGCGTGGCAGAGCAGATTGCAGTGACTCAGCTGTTTGAACCTCAACATTGGTGGTTTTTGACTGCTGCGCATGTGTGTGAAGCACGCTCTCATAGAACTGGTAGTAAAAAAGTTTGCATTCCACCACTGCTAGAATTTATTCCTAATTTTTATTGGCTAAGGGAGTGATTAATACCAATCTTATAGCATGCTTTATCCTTGGACACTTGGCCCCACATTTGAAAACAGATAACAGATAATCAGAGTTGGAAGGAACCTTGTAGGTCATCTAGTCCAATGCCACTGCCCAGGCAGGAGTCCCTATGTTATAATCTAAATTCTAAAACCTCAAGAAATATTTTCTGAACAATGATGACAATGAAAATTGGAATGAGGTTATAATTCAGTCTCATAATCCACTCTTGCATAGAGAACAAGAACTTAGGTTTCTGATTTCTGTGAGTTCTACAACTTTTTTTTTTTCAAACATACTGTATTTGATTAGTATATTGCACTATGCTATATTCTGTTTGGTGGATTTACAAAGAGTCCTATGAATTGATAATTTTGGATAATCAGTATGAAAGAGACCATATGATTCATTGCCTTTTGTAGCACTATACCCAATTTAAGAAATATTCTTTTTTCCAGGAGTTAGGGGAAAATAATCCCCAAATGTTTTAATCAATTTTTAAAGAAATCAATGCAAAGGAAATAGCATGGACTTCTAGATGACCAAAGGATTATTTACAAGTCATGCATGATTTTAACCTGGCTTTCTGTTCAATAAAATCAGGCAATCATTAAAGAATGATTTCAGTACCATTCCAGCATACAGTGTTTGAGGGATAAGCTTTTAAAGAAAAAGGCTATTATCTTCTTTTCAGTTTTTTTAAAAGTCTCTAAGGTTGAAATGTGTTTTGAAAATAAAGAAATCTAACAATGCAATTTACAATTGTAGTTAAAATATTTAAAAGCATTTATAGTATTTTTAAATAACATGTTAATGCAAAAAAGGAAAAAAAAAATTATAAATACATACACAGAAAAGCTACAGATTCAAAATACATTGATTCATTCACCTAAAGGGAATACCAGGATCTTTGCTTTAATCTTTATATTGTCTGAGGATATTCCAGTACAAAAAAAGAGAAGATGACAAAGGAAGAAGAGTGGTAGGAGGAGAAGAGGAGGAAGAGGAAGATTTTGCATGTTTTCTTCAGGAGTGACAATAATATAACACTGATGAATTGAATGTTGTATGTCCATGTATTTAGTGCAAGTTCATATATTGATTTTAATGGATTTGTATCTGCTTCTTTTATTCATTTGTAGATATGGCAAATCTGGCAAACAAAATTATACTGATATTTCCTTAAAATATTTGTATAGACACAAACAAATAAGAAGACAAACCCACAAGCACAATCAGATAATGAGAGAATCATTTACAAAGGGTAATTATGAAGGTTCAGTCTAGACAGGAGAGAAAAACGGGGGAAAGTATACAGCAAATAACTTGAATAATAGCCTAGAAAAATGGTTGAGATGAAGAAAAGTAAAGCAAAAGTAGACAGAGAAGTGGACATTGGTATAATCCTATAAAGTAGTAATTGCTGTAATAAGAACAACAAGCTCACAACATCCCTTTGATTAGTGCAAAATGTTGTGTAACATAAAGGATCTTGCTATGTTGCCATTGCTATTAATTTAATAGCTGCAATGGGCCTTCTCACTCCTGAGGTCAGACTATTGATGAGTTGTATCAGACTGCTTCTGAGTTCCTCAGCCTCTGTGCTCACCTGACTTTTTTAAAAGATCCTTTTCATTAAAACATCAATTAATTGAAATAAATGGAAAACAGACATGCAGCAGAGTAAAGCATGGCTTTCAGTATCCACTTTATTTATAAGAATGCCTCTGGGTTCCTAAGCATTCAATCAATATACAAAGAATGAACTATGGCCCATTCAACTTTGACTAAAGATGCTCAGCTGAGGGACTGTCATTTTCCAAGGGTTTCTGAACAGATCCAACATATTGGGCATGCTGAAGATCCCATTAGCCAAAGAGTACCAAGTGGAGGCTCCTCCATAGAGCCCAATAGAAGTGGCTTGGAGGAATAAGGATCACATGGATGCCAACTCAAAGGCAGCTGGTACTACGTTTTAGTTTAAAAATCCCAGGCAAGAATCTTTCTCTGTTCCATATTAGCATTCTTGGAATACCCTCACCTGATTGGTCAAGACGGACTGCACTGTGATTGGAAGGAAGAACGATGGTGATTGGTCAGTAAAGACTCAACCGCAATTGGCCATGCCGATTGCGGGAGATTCAGAAGGCTGTCATTGGGTAAGAGCCGCAGGGAAGCTCTATAAGAAGAGCTGCCATGGCTCGCAGGTCCAGCACAGATCTATACCTTTCAATAAAGAACTGAAGTTATGGTGGTCTCAAGTCTCCTTTTTCCCACGCTTCTACACTGGTGATGAAGGTGGGATTCTGAGACAAAGAGACCAGTTGGGCACATGACAAACGAGCTGAACAACCAATGAGATGGCCGGCAGCAACTTGCCACCCACACCATTCGACCAGGCAACCAAGGACTGGGGATCATATATTGATCGATTCCTCATGTTCCTCGAGAGCAACAACTTAAAAGATGCGAATGACCACAGGAAGAGAGCTGTGTTCCTGACCCACTGCAGGCCAGCATATTCAAGATGGCCAAAGCGTTGGCTAAGCCAGAAGACGTAAAAGAGATGGCTTGGCCAGACCTAGAATGGCTACTTCAAAACCACTACGCCCCGGCCATTCCAAACCTGATCCGGAGACATGAGTTCTACTGTCGGGATCAGAAGGATGGAGAGAGCATCGGGGACTTCGTGGCAGCACTGAGAAACATCAGAGGTACATGCGGTTTCTCCAACATGGACGAGGCTCTGAGAGACCGCGTGGTCCTCGGTCTCGGAGATCCCATACTCCAGAGTAGACTAATGGCTCAGGAGGACATTACAGTTACTGAAGCCATTGCTGAAGCCACTGCAGCTGAGGCCACAAAGAAATCAGTGGCCAAGATGCAACAAATGAATGCAAGGGACCGGCAAATAACTTCAGAGACCAACTTATCACCTGAGAAAAGAACCGAGGTTAGTCAAAAAGCCACAACAGCACACCACGAGGACATCGAATCTTCCCCCAATACCGAAGACAAGGAGGAGGAGATCCACAGATTGCAAGCAGAGCGAGACCAATGGAGAGGTCGTAAGTTGGGTTTCCAGTGCACCGGATGCAGTGGCGACCACCCCCGCTCAGAGTGCCAGTTCTTAGACACCATTTGCCGGTACTGTGAGAAATGGGGGCACATCGCCAAGGTCTGCCGAAACAAATGAAACTACAGCCCAAGACGATGCGACAACACGCCCCCCCAGGAACTGAGACAAACTTACAGAGAATCGTTGGAGCCACGAGAATCGAAGCAAGAGTCTCAGCGAAACCCGACAACAAGAAGAGACACACCAAATGGTCACCATCGGCCACTCAGACAACTCTGACGCAAGAAAAGTGCAAGTGCAGGTCAGCATCGAAGGCAGGCCATGCAGAATGGAAGTGGATTCCGGATCCTACCTCTCCATGGTATCCTGGGACACGATAAAGAGGTTAGTGCCCAGCTTACAAAAACAAGAGCTGGAGAGTCAAAAACTAACTATTAAGGACTACCAGGGGAACCGGATTCCTGTAATAGGAATTGGACACTTCCATGTTACGTTCAAAAAGCATGGAAAAGTACTTCCACTAACAATTGTGGACAGAGACCGCCCAAGCCTGCTGGGACTAGAATGGTTCGCGCTATTAGGAATCGAGGTGACGGGCATCAACTATGTCGAGGAAACAGACTGGGGGGAGGAACTCATGAAGGAATTCCAAGAAGTTTTTGATGGACAATTAGGCAAGTAGTGGAGGTCCCCAATATCATTTAATGTGAACCCCAATGTTGCCCCAATCCATCTTAAGGCCATGTCACACTGCCCAATGGATGCAAAAAGGACACAATGGACGAGCAAAATGTTCCATCCGTTGTTAGCCGCTCTCAAAAGGGGCAAAAATTTGCATAAGCAGAGCGGATAACACAGAAAGGAACGGACGTGGGGAGGACCCAGAGCGGATGTATAGAGGATGCAGAGCGGATGTATAGAGGATGCGTAGAGGATGCGTAGAGGATGCAGAGCGGATGCTTAGAGGATGCAGAGCGGATGCAGAGCGGATGCGTAGAGGATGTGTAGAGGATGCAGAGCGGATGCATAGAGGATGCAGAGCAGATGCAGAGCGGATGCAGAGCGGATGAGGCTTTCATCCTTTCTCCATCCGTGCTACTAACACTGCGCGTCCATTCTGCTTCCTCCCTGCATCCGTTTACTGCTGGAATGGATTTTAGTTGTGCGGATGCACAGCGGATGCCTAGCGGATATAGCAGATGTGTAATGGATGCAGAACAGATATCCCCCGTATGCCTAGAGGATGCAGAACGGATGCATTGGATACATTTTCCGGTCAAAAGTTTTGGGCAGCTCAAAACTTTCTGAGCGGATGAAACATCAATAAACGGATGCTGGACGGATAGAGAGGAAGCAAAACGGAGGCAGTGAGTACATCGCTTTAACCAACGGATGGCAAGCTTTTTTGTCCATTTTACATCCTCTTTCCATCCGTTGGTGCAGTGTGACATGGGCTTAAAACTAAGACAAGTTCCCTTCGCGCTCAAGCAAAAAATAGATGAGCAACTAGACAAGCTCATTGCACGAGGGGTCCTGGAACCAATAGATTATGCATGCTGGGAGACCCCAATGGTCACCCCAATAAAACCAGATGGGTCAGTAAGAATTTGTGGAGACTACAAAGCAACCCTAAATAATGCACTGCAAAAGAGTGCATACCCAGTTCCGGTGGTACAGCACCTCCTACACTCACTCGTGGGAGGAAAAATCTTCATGAAGCTTGATCTGGTGCAGGGATACCAGTAGCTGCCAGTCGACGCCGATACTGTGGAAGCACAAACTATTGTGACCCACAGGGGGGCCTTCCTGTGCAAAAGACTCCAATTTGGAGTCAGCGTGGCACCAGGGGTGTTCCGAAACCTAATGGAATGGTTACTGCAAGGCATTAAAGGAGTTGTGTCATATTTTGATGATGTCTTGGTAGCAGCCAAAGACAAAAGACAATTGGGAAGCCACCTCAGGGAAGTCCTGCAGAAATTTAAAAACACAGGACTAAAAGTTAAAAAAGAAAAGTGAACTGCACTGAAAAAGTTGAGTTCCTGGGATACATAGTGGATAAAGACAGAATTCACCCCACCAAAAAAAAGATTAAAGTAATAAAGGAAGCTCCAAGACCTCAATATTATTCCCTTTCCTGGGAATAATTAATTTTTACAATGTCTTTTTTCCACAAAAGGCAAAAGCAGAACCTCTGCAAAGGTTACTTGACAAGACATCCACCTGGTCCTGGGGCAAGCAGGAAGAGGCCGCCTTACGGAAGATAAAAGATCTCCTCACATTGGAATCAGTCCTCATCCAGTACAGCAAAGCCCTACCACTAACGGTGACCTGCTACTTCTCTCCATTCAGCATCTGAGCTATACTGAGCCATACTCTGCCAGACGGGAGAGAAGCACCAATTGCATACTTCTCTGAGACATTATCAAAGGCAGAAAGAAATTATAGCCAGCTTACAAGGAGGCACTAGCAGCGGTTACCGGCATGAAGCGGTTTCACGAATATCTCTATGTTAGGAACTTCACCCTTATCACCGATCACAAACCACTCCTGGGGATCCTGGCAGGGAACAAGGCCACCCCCAACATCCTGTAACCCCGGATGACAAGGTGGTCCGAGTTCCTTGCCGCCTACAACTAACAGCTTACATCGCCCTGGGAAAAGCATCTCACATGCCGATGCATTAAGCCGTTGCCCCCTGCCAGATCCAAAGGATGACCCCACACCCACCACATCCACCCTGCAAATAGAGACACTGCCCAACCTGCCAACGACCGCATTAGACATTGCTAGAGAGACAGTCAAAGACGGGAAACTGGCGCGGGTTTTGAGCTGGGTGGAAAAAGGGTGGCTGGAAACAGAGAGCAGTGACCAGTTTAAACCCTTCCAGAACTGACAGACTGAACTATTTTCCCAAAGGGAATGTATTTTATGGGGTGACAGAGTAGTGGTTCCAGACTCCTTACAAACAAGAATATTGCACATGTTGCACGAAGGACACCCGGGCATCGTAAAGATGAAATCCCTAGCCAGAAGCTACGTGTGGTGGCCAGGAATAGACAAAACCATTGAAACATGGGTGGCAACATGTGACAAATGTCAAAGATCCAGACCACCCTCCCACAGCACCAACCCTTGAGTGGGAAACACCCAGGGGCCCATGGTCAAGAGTCCACATAGACTTTGCGGGACCCACAAAAGGGCACACCTTTTTAATCACAGTAGACGCTTACTCCAACTGGTTGGAGGTAAGCCTGATGCAATCCACCATGACAGAAGCAGTTATAAAGAAACTAAACAGACTTTTTGCCACCCATGGCCTACCTGATAGTATCTGACAACAAGCCACAATTCATGGCATTGACATTTGAACAATTTCTCGCTGAACGGGGCATACGACATGCATTGACAGCAGCTACTCATCCAGCGGCGAATGGGCAGGTGGAATGAATGGTCAGATACACGAAAGATGCTTTAGAAAAAATGGACGAAGGGAGCATACACGAGAAAATAAATAAACTATTAAAACAATACAACACATAACACCAAGTGCTAAAACCAATAAAAGCCCAGCAGAGCTCCTGATGGGAAGAAAATTCCAATCCCATCTAGACAGACTGTACCCGACATACAGTTCCAAAAAACCACCAGACTCATCCAGCCTGTACCGTACATTTAATCCGGGAGACAACATCAACGCCAAAAACATTTCAGGGGACCCACTGTGGGTACCTGCAATAATAACCCAAGTGAAAGGTCCCCGGTCATACTGGCTGGAAACGGAGGATGGAAGGAATTGGAAAAGACATGTCGATCAACTAAAGCCCATGTCACACTGCCCAACGGATGCAAAAAGGACACAACGGATGAGCAAAATATTCCATCCGTTGTTATCCGCTCTCAAAAGGGGCAAAAATTTGCATAACCGGAGCGGATAACACGGACGCGGGGAGGACGCAGGGCGGATGGAAAGCGGATGCGGAACGGAAGCCCAGCGGATGGAAGCAGATGGGAGCGGATGGCACGTCCGCTAGGCTTCCGGGGGGGCTCAGCAAAGCAGAGGCGGAACGGATACAGCGGATGCACAGAGGAAGAAACGGATGCACAGTGGATGCACAGTGGAAGCCTAATGGATGCCTGCATTAATTACGCATGCGGGGGGGGATGCATTGCATCAGCCCCACGGATATAACGGAAGGAGCTCGGAAGCAGGTCGCCATTCAGAGGAAAGACCTGCTGCCGGACGGATTGGCTGCCTTGCCTGCCCTGCCTGCAAGTCTGCCTGCATGTCTGCCTGCAAGCCTTGCTCCCAGCCTTGCTGCCAGCCTTGGTGCCAGCTTTGGTGCCAGCCTTGCTACCAGCCTTGGTGCCAGCCTTGGTGCCAGCCTGCCTGCAAGCCTTGCTGCCAGTCGGTCTGCCTGCCAGCCTTGCTGCCTGCCTTCCTGCCAGCCTTGGTTCATGTCTGCCTGCCAGCCTTGGTGCCTGCCTGCCTGCCAGCCTTCCTGCCAGCCTTCGCGCCTGCCTTGGTACCAGCCTTCCTGACAGCCTTGGTGCCTGCCTGCCTGCCAGCCTGCCTGCAAGCCTTCCTGCCAGCCTTGGCGCCTGCCTTGGTGCCAGCCTTCCTGCCAGCCTTGGTGCCTGCCTGCCTGCCTGCCTGCCAGCCTTCCTGCCAGCCTTGGTACCTGCCTGCCTACCAGCCTTCCTGCAAGTCTTTCTGCCAGCCTTGCTGTCTGCCTGCCTGCCAGCCTTGGTGCCTGCCTGCCTGCCAGCCTTCCTGCCAGCCTTGGTGCCAGCCTCCCTACCAGCCTTCCTGCCAGCCTTGGTTCCTGCCAGCCTCCCTGCCAGCCAGCAACCCCACAACCATGCGGAAGCACAGCAAGCCTCAGCCATCTGCTGCCAGCCGTTGCAAGAGGGACAGGGCTACCATCCCGCCCCCTGGCCCTCACTCTGGTTCTGCTGGGGCTTCTGCAGCACGGGCTCGCTCTTCTTGGGCTGGGGCTTCTGCTGCTTCTGCTTCTGGAGGAGCTGATGAAAAGCACTCCAGCACCAGCCACATCCATAGCACCTGGACCCTTCAACCCTGAGACTGAGCGACCAAGAGGAGGGCCAGAGACTCTTTTTTGTTTTATAGCTTGTTGTTAATAAAGTCTATTTATGATTCACACACTTGCTTCATTTCTTTTTTTTTAATAAAGTCTTGGTGGAAACTTTTAGAAATGGTTTAAGCCTTTGCATGCTTGTGGGATGGGTTAGGATAGCAGTGGGATATATAAACCTCCAGTGCAAGCATAGTGGGACTATATGGTCCACCCTCCCAGGTGCCAAACCTATGGCCCTTTATTATCAATAATAATGTAATAATTATCCACATATGTCAACATAAACACAACTCTTTATTAAATGCCCTGTTCATTGTAGGCCAACCAAACATACATGGCCCAATCTCATCCGTGTGATGAGACAGGCTGAAGGAAGAATCCATTAAGCACCTACCATCCTGTCTTGCCACTCCACTGCTCCAGCTGGGGAGTTGCACCAGTGTCTCAGGAGGTTGCGCTGCTTCTTCGCTTCATGTGAGGCTCTGTTGGGGCCTTGCACATCTTCGCTGTCGATCAGGTTTTGCCCTTGCCTCCATTCCCCAGGCTCCATGTCCCCATTGCCTTGCTGGAGGTCCATAAGCCTGTTCTGCAAGACCGGGTAGCGGGTGCGCATGAGATTGTGCAGGATGCAGCAAGCTTCCACGATCCTACTCATGGTCTCTGGGTAATGCTGCATGGTGGTGAGAAGTACCTGGAACCTGTTGGCCAGGATGCCAAAGGTGTTCTCCACCACCCGCCTTGCCCTGGACAGCCTGTAGTTGAAGATCCTCTCTTCACGGGTGAGGAGTCTGGAAGTGAGGGCTTCATGAGGTAGGTTGTGAGGGAGATGGCGTCAATCCCACGATGAAGTAGGGCACATCTTGTGTGTTGTTGGGCAGGGGTTCTGGATCTGGGAAGCCCACGATGAGGTTGCGTTCCAGCTCCTCCTTGAGGTGACTGGCGTTGCATACCTGGGCATCTGAAGATGAGCCATTGCCTGAAGCATCGATGTACATGAACTTGTAGTCAGCATCGACCATGACGAAGAGGATGATGCTGAAGAAGCCCTTGGAGTTGAAATAAGTGGACCCCGACTTGGCTGGAGCTTTGCAGGCTACGTGCTTCCCATCTATGGCTCCAACAGTGTGGGGGAAGTTCCACTTCTGATACCACTGCTCTGCAACTTTCTTCCAGCCTTCTTCAGTGGAGGGGTACTAGAGGAGCTCCTCCTTGTATTCTTCGATGATGGCCTGCACCACTTCTCTGACCACAATGCTGATGGTGTTGGATGGCACCCTCCAGCCGTACTGCATGCTCCTGTAGGTGGTCCCTGAGGCCAGGTGGTGCAGAGTGAGTTCCACCTTGAGCCCAGGTTCCAGGCTGGACCGGAAGCTGGTGTTTACCTTGGTCAACCTGGGTGTCAGCCGCTGCACAACTTCGTCAAACATGGCTGGAGGCATCCTCATGAAGTTCTGGAACGCCCGAGTGTCTTCGTTCCTGAGCTCCACCATCAGCTTGTTGTACAGTCCATCCTCTGCTCTTCTGGTGAACCATCTTCGGACCCAGACTCTTTTTGGCTGCCTCTTTTTCTTCTCGCAGTAGAGTTCACAGAGCCTGCAGATGGCTTCGCACTGTTGCAGAACGATGGTGGCTGCCGAAAGGACTTTGTTGCAATCCACGGTGGACATGACTGGATGCTGTGGAAGAGGAAGAGTCAGATGAGGGCTGCAGAGGTCTGCACTGCTGGGCTGCTGTTCTGAAAGTAAGATGCAGATGAGTTGATACCCCTTTTTATAGGCAGTATAGGTTTTCCGCTAGGCATCCTCTAGGCATCCTGTAGACATCCTTAATATCCAAGATAGGTCCCCTCTGCAAACGTTTTTTCCATTTTAAATGCTTTGTTTCCATACTGCATCTGCTAGGCATCCGTTCTGCATCTGTTCTGTGTCCGTTCCGCTTCCTCCCCACGTCCGGGTGGATGGAGTTGCACGGATGCGTAGCAGATGCCTAGCGGATATAGCAGATGCGTAACGGAAGCGTAGCGGATGCCTAGCAGATGCAGAATGGATGAACTGGATACATTTTCCGCGCAAAAGTTTTGGGCAGCCCAAAACTTTCGGAGCGGATGAAACATCAATAAACGGATGCTGGACAGATAGAGGAAGCAAAATGGAGGCAGTGAGTACATCACATTTTCCAATGGATGGCAAGCTTTTTTGTCCATTTTACATCCTCTTTGCATCCGTTGGTTCAGTGTGACATTGGCTTAAGATCATGAATAACTTCAAACAATGCCGAAAACACACAAACTCCACAAAAAGACATTAATAAAAAAGCCATGGCGAGGGGGGGAAACCCCAAACAATTGCCAGAAGGAGAAAATCCTCCTGCGGTACAGCGGCAAACCGAACACGCCCAACCGACACAAACCGAGCAGTCAACCCATACACCAATAAATAGAAAAAGAAGCCAACAATACTTACCAGCAAGCGAGGGCAGCAGAATGGTTCCAGCAGAAGTCGACCCACATGGAACCTCGCCTGGAAGAAACAGCCAAGCCAGTTCAACCAGCTCAGAAAGACCGGCCAGGAACAGAGAAGCTGACAACTCAACCAATCCCAGTAGACCGGGTAGGAGTTGCAGCGAAAGGCCTGACTCACCCTTCCAGGTGGTTCCATGCAGAAGAGCAGGAGTGACAAAGATCCCATCCGAACTGGCTGAAGACCACGCAGCAACTGAGCTGCACAGGTCAAGTAGGCAGGTTAAAAGCCCCGCCTACCTACGTGACGTACCAAACCAAAAGGGGAGGGGTGTTCCATATTGGCATTCTTGGAATACCCTCACCTGATTGGTCAAGATGGACTGCACTGTGATTGAATGGAAGAACGACAGTGATTGGTCAGTAAAGAATCAACCGCAATTGGCTGTGCCGATTGCGGGAGATTCAGAAGGCTCTCATTGGGTAAGAGCAGCTGGGAAGCTCTATAAGAAGAGCTGCCATGGCTCGCAGTTCCAACACAGATCTATACCTTTCAATAAAGAGCTGAAGTTACGCTGGTCTCAAGTCTCCTTTTTCCCGCGCTTCTCCATTTTCCAATGGAATGCCAGACCTGCAATTCTGGAAGGGACTTCAAAACACAACCAAAGGAACAACAAATACTTTCCCCCTCCTTCCTGGTACCTTAAAACATGCTGGCTCACAATTCCAATCCTGTTCAGGTCTGCTGATATGCTTGCATAAACAAAACATTTTACTGAACCCATTCCTCTTTCCTTCCTTTTCCTGTCCCACCTACCTTGATAAACCTGACAATTTTAACTGTGATAAGAATATCAGCATCACAATTAAGTGGTATTTGTGTTTACCCAAATGAGCAATTGGAAGTGCAATCAACTGCTTTTTAGAATACATGAAATAACGTTGATTTAGAACCATGCATATATTTTATATTTCTTAATCTGCAATCATACTGCTAACAAACTTTTCCAACATTTATCAAAAAATCATCCTATTTCCTCATATGCACCAAAAAAAAGAGAAAAAGAAAGAAAGAAAGGAAGGAAGGAAGGAAGGAAGGAAGGAAGGAAGAAAGAAAGAAAGAAAGAAAGAAAGAAAGAAAGAAAGAAAGAAAG
>BLBF01000073.1:21935039-21954736 GCA_015471245.1 Laticauda colubrina
AAGAAAGAAAGAAAGAAAGAAAGAAAGAAAGAAAGAAAGAAAGAAAGAAAGAAAGAAAGAAAGAAAGAAAAGTTGTGTGCCATAACTTCTATGTTAGTAATTGTTTTTATTATGTTGATCCTTATTATTGCATGGGGCTGTTGTGGGATACACCATTAGTTCTTGTTTATTCTTAAATATGACTATTTTGCTATGCTCTTATTATGTTGGTTTTAACTAACTAACTAACAAACTAACTAAAATGACTTATAGAGCTTCCCATCTCACAGCAATGGGGGGCATATGAGGACTGAAACCATTGCAACATACAGTCCCATGGTGCCCCAATTAAATAACAATCCCCAAAGAGAACCATATCTGCAACACCAATGGATTATGTCCAACTGCCTAGCCCAAAAGCTTGGAGAAATAATCAGGCCTTCAGAAGTTTAGAAAAGGTCCCAAACAAAATATGGCTTTGGTCTAACAAAATGGCATTGTTTGATGGAAGGGACCTGCGGCATCTTCTTAATACTAGTCCTGATGGGGAAGGAAGGAACATTGGTGGAGGGACAGTCCTGCAAATACCCTGCTCCTCAGGGCTTTATGAGTGATATTCAGCATCTTGAATTGGATATGGAAACTTATTGGGAGTCAGCACCACTCAAAGTGTTCTGTCCAGGACACAAGAGGTGGTATTCAGCAGATTCTGACCAGTTCTGGTGAACCTTGGTTGCGGAAATTTTGAGTAGTTCAGAAAACCACCAAAGAGAATCTCTGACTGGAGATTTTACAGTATCCTTCCCCTGCCATGCCCACCAAGACACACCTACAGAACTGGTAGTAAAAAAAAATTGAATCCCACAACTGCAGAACACTGCATTCTGCACCAGGGAAGGGAGAGGGGGCGGGAATGGTATTGTTTTTAAATGAGGTCTCCCCACAAATCTTGGAGTTGAGTTCACAGAAGTAACATGGGACTGCAAAATCATCCAAGGATCCTTGCTTGAGGGCCAACTTTATCCTTTAATAGCTAAGGTGGCTGCATTGTTTTCTTTTTCATTTTTAAAAAATATATAGTGTATTCTTCCAGAAAACCAAATGCCACAACTTTCTTTGAAAAATGAACTTCTCACAGCAAGAAGAACTCTAATGCTATTTCATTATCCAGTTTCTGACCTTTAGGCAAAATGGCTTAGAAATCAGGGAGGAAGTTCTTTAGTTTTTTTCTGTGTTTAGCATGTCTCAACTTTCTCTCAAGGACTTCATGTACTCTTTTATCTCCTTATTGTAAAAATGAAAATTTTATACTGAAGGCAGAAAAGATCTATTCAAGACAGAAGAGAGAGGCCGAAGGGAGTATCTCATTTTTCACTCAAGAATCAGCAAAGAACATGTTTTTTCTTGTTAATTCTTTCCTCCCTTAAAAAAAAAAAAAAAAAAAAGACTGAGTTCCATAATCAGAAAATGAATAAAATCTTCATACGCTGCTGGGAGTAGTGGATGACAATGGAAAAACAGTCACAACTGTGAAAAATAAGGCTAATGTATCCTTTGTATTATTTAAACAAAAGAAATATACATTAAAAATTATGATTAAAGGACTGAAATTATGACCCTAATCTTTTAAAATTAACATAGCAACCAATACTACAGCAAGATAATTCAAAAAGGATGTTAGAACAGGACAAACTTAAGTAAGGCTTTATAAATAAAGCAATTTATTATAATATATAAATGTGATTTAGTACAATTGGATAATTAATACTGTTTTACATTTAATACCTCTTTTTTGCACACTACCATTGATTTTTTTTACATAATGTACAATTGATAAATAAGCATCCAAAATAAAGGGACTGTCACATTTTAACCATGTATTTGTTTTCTTGATGTATTTGAATTAGTTTTTGATTCTTGGCAATTGGCTGGACTTATTCCTTCAGTTTTCCTGGCAAGATTTTTGAGAAATGTTTTTGTAAGAGAGAATGCTAAGTGAGAACCACTAGTCCAAAGTCACCCAGATGATTTCATGACTAGGGTGGGATTAGAAATCACATTCTCACAGGTTCTAGTTTAGTGGCTTAGTGGCCAGAGCTGACTTACCTCTCAGCTATTCTTCTAGATTTGGTGCGATGAAAAGACCACTCACGCTGGACAAGTAGTGAGCTTTTATTTTCCTTCCATGCCAAAGCATCGGGTAATAACAAAGCATAATGGTTTAAAGTCAGCTCTGGCTTTATCTACAGCCAGAGCTGTATTTATACATTTAACACATTATCCAATTACTTAATCGATTTTGTCCGTTTTAATGCTTTATATACGAGATGCATCCGCTTACATCCTTTCTATTTCCGTGCTACTAATGCTGTGTGGACGTTCCGTGCACCTTTCGTTTCCTCCCTCTTTCCATTTTCAGCTGGAGCGGATGTGAGTTGCGAGGATGTCCAGAGGATGCCGAGAGGATACAGCATATGTTTAACGGATGATAATGGACATAGAACGTTTGTTGCCCGTATATGTCACGGATGTACATCGTACACAGCGGAAAGTTCATCTGCTCAAAAAGTTTTGTGCAGCTCAAAACTTCTTGCACGGATGAAATCTCAGTGGACGGATGCTCAACAGATAGAGCATATGAAACACGTATGCAATGAGTACACAATGGATGCATCACATTTTCCAATGGATGGCAAGCTTTTTTGTCCATTTTACATCCTCTTTGCATCCGTTGGTGCAGTGGGACATGGGATTTACTTTGATACACTCTTTCAAAGAACAGTATCTCCATGTTTTCCTTATGATTAAAATGCAACTGGCAGGAAGCTGATGGCATTTGTATTCCAGGAACAATTGTAGACCACACATTTCCTACACTTGCAGGATGATAGCAGATGCCATAAAGATTCAGAGGATTATTTTTATCAACATTCCAACTGTGACATCATTTATGCTGGAAAATATACATTTAAGAGAGAAATAAACATAATAAAGGTAGTCCTTGACTTACAACAGTTCATTTCGTGAGCATTCAAAATTACAACAGCACTGAAAAAAAATATTTATTACTGTTTTTCATACTTATGACCTTTGCAGCATCCCCATGGTTAGTGGTGGGATTCAAAAAATTTACTACCGGTTCTGTGGGCATGACTTGGTGGGCATGGCAGGGGAAGGATATTGCAAAATCTCCATTCCCTCCCCACGCCACTAACCTGCTTTCCAGCTCTGTTCTCCTATGCAGGGCAACAAAAGAAGACCCAGCAGATCAGCTGGGACTCAGGAAGAAGAGAATAGGTGGGGGTGGGGTCAATCAGAAGTGGTATTTGCCGGTTCTCCGAACAACTCAAAATTTCCACTTCCAGTTCTCCAGAACTGGTCAGAACCTGCTGAATATCACCTCTGCCCATGGTCATGTGATCAGAATTAAGATGCTTGGGAATTGGTTCACATTTATGATGGTTGCAGTGTCCCAGTGTCCTGTGATCACCTTTTGTGACCTTCTGCCAAGCAAAGTCAATGGTGACATTCACATAACAACCACGTTACTAATTTAACAATGGCAGTGATTCACTTAACAATGGTGGAAATAATAGTCATAAAATGGAGCAATATTCACTTCACAAATGTCTCATTTAGCAGCAAAAATTTGGGACTCAATTGTAGCCAAGAACTACCTATAAATTAATTCACAGAAGGATGTTTAGAAATTGTTGCTTTTCTTTAAAGAAGAAGAAAGTCAGGTAATTACTTTTAGATAGTAAAACCTATGTGCCTGATTTAACTGTATCAAGCTGAAAGCCTATGTGATCTGCTAGAAAACACTGACTCTTATTTGATATCCACTCCATTACTGGGAGATCAGGGGACCATAAGAACAAAAATCAAAAACTGGAAGTGATGACAGGTCTGGGAATAGTAGACTCATAATTTGAAGCATACTTGTAGCATCAAAGCGGAAATATAATAGAGTTCAAAAAGAATAATCTCCATGCAAGCTTCCATTACATCTATTGTTTTTAGTAACACATAGGAAGGAGAAGATACAAAAGACTAATGCAAACAGAAATGGAGCTACAGTATCTGCATAGCCTGAAAAATTATTAGTTATTTGCCTAAATGATGTGTCTGAAACCAGTCCAAATATGGACTATAAACTGGGCCTCTTGAACTCTGTCTTCTTCTGTCCTTGCCACTTTTTATAGAGGCACAATTGAGAGTGTTTTATCAAAGTACATGATTGTTTGGTTTGGTGGCAGCAGTGCCTCAGATAGAAAGTCTATACAGAGAGTGGTAAGAACAGCCGAGAAGATTATAGGAAGCTCACTTCCTGTTATTCAGGATATTGTTTATAAGCACTATGTGCTTAGAGCTCAAATCATGGTTAGAGACTCCACACACCCACTGTATGGTCCATTTCTATTGCTCCCCTCTGGGAAGAGGTTTCAAAGTATTTCTAACAGGACTACCAGATTCTGTAACAGCTTTGTTCCCTATGCTATCAATCTGGTAAACTAGCAAGATTTGTTTTTCTCATGATGTACATGTGTACATCCAAATTACACTGTGTTGTTTCTCTGTGTGATATAATATATGTGGGCATATGCATAATCTTGTATTTATTTATGTCAGATTTATGTACTGTATGTTGGAGGTGCTGACCCTTTGAGGGCTGTATGCAACAAAATTTCATTTTAATGTACACCAATTAATGTACATTCAAAGAGACAATAAAGTTATTCTAAGTTCTAAATCTAAAGCCCCTGTCACACTGCACCAACGGATGGAAAGAGGATGTAAAACGGAGGAAAACACTACTCATCCATTGATTAATGCGATGTATCCGTTCTGTACTCACTGCCTCTGTTTTGCATCATCTCTATCCGTCCAGCATCTGTTTTTTGATGTTTCATTCGCTCAGAAAGTTTTGAACTGCTCAAAACTTTTGAGTGGAAAATGTATCCAATGCGTCCGTTCTGCATCTGCTAGGCATCCGCTAGGCATCTGTTCTGCATCCGTTAGGCATCCGCTATATCCGCTAGGCATCCGCTTCGCATCCGTGCAACTCCATCCGCTTCAGCGGTAAACAGACGCAGGGAGAAAGCGGAACGGACACAGAAAGGATGCAGAACGGATGCCCAGCGGATGCAGCATGGAAACAAAGCATTTAAAACGGAAAAAACGTTCACAGAGGGGACCTATCTCGGATATTAAGGATGTTTAGAGGATGCCTAGAGGATGCAAAGGGACACCTAGTGGAAAACCTATATTGCCTATAAAAAGGGGGAAGAACTCACCTGGATCCCACTTTCAGCCAAGCAGCCCAGCTGTGCAGACCTCTGCAGCCTTCATCTGACTCTTCCTCTTCCACAGCATCCAGTCATGTCCACCGTGGATCGTAACAAAGTCCTTTTGGCAGCCACCATCGTTCTGCAACAGTGCGAAGCCATCTACAGGCTCTGTGAACTCTAATATGGGAAGAAAAAGAGGCGGCCAAGAAGCGTCTGGGTCCAAAGGTGGATCAGGAGAAGAGCAGAGTACGGACTGTACAACAAGCTGATGGTGGAGCTCAGGAACAAAGACTCTCGTGCATTCCAGAACTTCATGACGATGCCTCCAGCCATGTTTGACGAAGTTGTGCAGCGGCTGACACCCAGGTTGACCAAGGCAAACACCAACTTTCAGGCCAGCCTGGACCCTGGGCTCAAGGTGGCACTCACTCTGCGCCACCTGGCCTCAGGGACCACCTACAGGAGCATTCAGTACGGCTGGAGGGTGCCACCCAACACTATCAGCATTGTGGTCAGAGAAGTGGTGCAGGCCAACATCGAAGAATACATGGAGGAGCTCCTCCAGTGCCCCTCCACTGAAGAAGGCTGGAAGAAAGTTGCAGAGCAGTGGTATCAGAAGTGGAACTTCCCACACACCGTTGGAGCCATAGATGGCAAGCACGTAGCCTGCAAAGCACCAGCCAAGTCGGGGTCCACTTATTTCAACTACAAGGGCTTCTTCAGCATCGTCCTCTTCACCATGGTCGATGCTGACAACAAGTTCATGTACATCGATGCTTCAGGCAATGGGTCAGCTTCAGATGTCCAGCTATACAATGCCAGTGACCTCAAGGAGGGGCTGGAACGTAACCTCATCATGGGCTTCCCAAATCCAGACCCCCTGCCCAACAACACACAAGATGTGCCCTACTTCATCATGGGGGATGATGTCTTCTCCCTCAGAACCAACCTCATGAAGCCCTACACCTCCAGACTCCTCACCCATGAAGAGAGGATCTTCAACTGCAGGCTGTCCAGGGCAAGGCGGGTGGTGGAGAACGCCTTTGGCATCCTGGCCAACAGGTTCCAGGTACTTCTCACCACCATGCAGCATCACCCAGAGACCATGAGGAGGATCATGGAAGCTTGCTCCATCCTGCAAAATTTCATGTGCACCCACGACCCAGTCTTGCAGAACAGGCTTATGGACCTCCAACAAGGCAATGGGGACATGGAGCCTGGGGAATGGAGGCAAGGGCAAAACCTGATAGACACTCAGGATGTGCAAGGCCCCAACAGAGCCTCACGTGAAGGGAAGAAGCAGCGCAACCTCCTAAAACACTGGTGCAACTCCCCAGCTGGAGCAGTGGAGTGGCAAGACAGAATGATAGATTCTTAATGGGTGCTTCCTTCAGCCTGTCTCATCACACGGATGAGATTGGGCCATGTATGTTGGGTGGGCCTACAATGAACAGGGCATTTAATAAAGAGTTGTTTTTGTGTTGACATGTGTAGATAATTATTCCATTATTATTGATAATAAAGGGCCATAGATGTAGTACCTGGGAGGGTGGACCATACAGTACCACTATGCTTGCACTGGAGGTTTATCTATCCCACAGCTATTACCTATTCCACAGGTATCCCTGCCCATCCCACAGCTATTACCCATCCCACAGGTATCCCTGCCCACCCCACTGCTATCTTAACCCATCCCACAAGCATGCAAAGGCTTAGACCAATTCTAAAAGTTTCCACCAAGACTTTATTAAAAAAAAGAAATGAAGCAAGTGTGTGAATCAAAGATAAACTTTATTGAACAACAAGATGTAAAAGAAAAATGACCCAAGTCAAGTGTCCAAATAAAGTCCACAGGTAGCCAGCTACCTAGTCTCTGGCAGTCTTCACGGTCACTTGGAGGTGTGCTCAGTCTCAGGGGTGAAGGGTCCAGGTGCTGTGGAGGTGGCTGGTGCTGGAGTGCTTGTCTGAAGCGCCATTGGGGTGCCTGGCCCCGAGAGGAGAACAGGTGACGGTGTGTTGAGAAAGCTCTCAGACAGCTGGCTCAGACCCGTGATGTTGAGAGCTCCTTCCCCCATGCCATGGGCTGTCAGCCCCAGTACTGATGACAGATGTACTGAGGCCGGGCTTGGCTGTGGGGTGGAGGAAGGAGCAGTGTAGTGGGGCTGTCTGGTCTGCAGCTGGGTGAGGACTGGTGTGGGTGGCATCAGTGTTGTGGGTGGCATCATTGGCATCAGTGGCATCAGTGTCGTGGGTGGCATTGGTGGCATTGGTGGCATCAGTGTCATGGGTGGCATCGGTGGCATCGATGGCAACGGTGTCGTCCGATGACTCTGTGCCTGGACTGGGAAGGGCTGCTGCCTGTGCTTCTGGACCTCCTGGTAGCCATAGCCCTGGTTTGTGAGGGGCTGTGGAAAGCCTTGGAATGGGAGGGACATCACCTGGGGTGGAGGAGCAGACCTGGACTGGGTGGGAGCAGGTTCCTCTGGATCTGTAGAGTTGTGAAGCAGCTCGGTGATCCGGTCCTTCACCACGTGGTACTGGGGTTCCGCCATGTCCATGTGGGTCTGGTTGACATCAGTGAGGAAGGGCTTGCGGTTGGAGGATGAGGAGTCATTGTGGACCAGCTGAGAGAGGATATCTATTCTGGTCCGGATGGTGTCCCTGATCTCCAGCAGGACAGTGTGGCTCTGTCCCTCCTGCTGTCTGGCTCTCTGCCTTTCTGTGGAGGTGGAGCTGGGGGTGGATGCGGGTAGGGCTGTGGTGGACTCACCGTCTCCTTTCTCCCACCGCACCAGGGAGTCCTCCACGCGCTCCACCATGGTTAAAACAACTGTCCGCGGGTTCTCCGCCGTGGCTCGCTCCACAGAAACCTGCCTGGAGACAGGAGCTGACTCTCAGCCAGAAGAGGACTGGCTCTCAGCAGGCTGCCGGAGAGAGAGGGTAGTGAGAGGGGCTGCTGGTGCTCCTCGGTGGCAGATCTCACCCTCCAGGAAGCTGCACCTGGCCATGAGTTAGGTCTCTCTGTCCATCAGCTTAACTGTGGCCTGGCCAGATTTCTTCAGGTGCAGCTTCCCATACCAGGTGTGCATGTGCTTCCACCAGCCGAGGAGCACCTCCGAAGTGTAGCCCATACTCTCCGCCTTCTGTCTCCAAGCAGCATGCTTCCACTTGGTGTCCCTGTAGAGATGGTGTCCCTTCCGCCACAGATAGTCATTCTCTCTCAGCCACTCCAGCACCTCATCCTCATGTTCCTCTTCAATGGAGTATTGCCTCCTCTCCCGTCCCCACATACGCCTCTTCCTCCCTTTGGCAGGACCAGAAGGGTCCTCATCAGAGGGGCTCCCAGGTGGTAGGGGCTGCTCCTCCACACCACCAGCAGCAGCAGCACCAGCAGGATCATCATCATCATCATCACCAGCAGGATCATAATCATCATCATCATCATCATCAGCAGCAGCAGCAGCAGCAGCAGGATCATCATCATCAGCAGCAGCAGCTGTAGCACCAGCAGGACCAGGATCAGCAGCAGCAGAGTAAGCTCCAGCAGCACCAGCAGCACCACCAGCACCAGGAGCATGAGCAGGACGAGCAGGACGAGCAAGACCAGGAGCACGAGCAGGACGAGCAAGTCCAGGAGCACGAGCAGGATGAGCAGGACCAGCAGGACGAGAAGCAGCTTCAGCAGAGTACGCAGCAGCAGAAGCACCACCGCCTGGAGCAGCACCAGCAGAGTAAGCACCAGCAGAAGCACCAGCACCAGGAACAGCGCCAGCAGAAGCTCCAGCACCAGAAGAGCAAGCCCGAGCAGCAGAAGCCCCAGAAGAAGCAGAGTCAGGGACAGGAGGTGGGAGGGTGGCCCTGTCCCTCTTGCCAGGGATGGCGGCAGGTTGCTGAGACTTTCGCTTCTTCCCCATGGTTGTGGGGTTGCTGGCTGGCAGGGAGGCTGGCAGGGAGGCTGGCAGGCACCAAGGCTGGCAGGAAGGCTGGCACCAAGACTGGCAGGAAGCCTGGCAGGTAGCCAGGCATGAAGGTTGGCAGGCAGGCAGGCACCTATTCTGGCAGGAAGCCTGGCAGGAAGCCTGGCAGGAAGCCTGGCAGGAAGGCAGGCAGGAAGGCAGGCAGGCAGGTAGGCAGCAAGGCTGGCAGGCAGACTGGCTGGCAGGGAAGCTGGAAGGCAGGCTGGCAGCAAGGCTGGCAGGCAGGCAGAGAGCAAGGCTGGCAGGGAGGCCGGCCAGGAGGCTGGGAGGCAGACTGGGAGGCAGGCTTGGAGGCAGGCTGGCAGGAAGGCTGGCAGGAAGGCTTGCAGCAAGGCTTGCAGGCAGGCAGGCAGGCAGGGCAGGCAAGGACTCGATGTATCCGGCAGCAGGTCATTTCTCCAAATGGTGACCTGCTTGGGAGCTGCTTCCCTTTATATCCACGGGGCTTACGCAATGCATCCCCCCCGCATGTTCAATTAACGCTCGGCGTCCGTTAGGCTTCCACTGTGCATCTGCTAGGCTTCCGCTATGCATCCGCTTCATCCGGTGTGCATCCGCTGTGCATCCGCTTCATCCGTTCTGAGTCCGCTTTGCTGAGGGCCCCCGGAAGCCTAGCGGATGTGCCATCCGCTCTCATCCGCTTCCATCCGCTAGGCTTCCGTTCCGCATCCGCTTTACATCCGCTCTGCGTCCTCCCCGTGTCCATTCCTTTCCGTGTTATCCGCTCTGGTTATGCAAATTTTTGCCTCTTTTGAGAGTGGATAACAACGGATGGAACATTTTTCTCGTCCGTTGTGTCCTTTTTACAAACGTTTTGCATCCGTTGGGCAGTGTGACAGGGCCTTAAGTTCTAAGTTCTAGTTCACTTTGGAAGAAGAACAGAGAATAAGAATGACCAAATACTGTACCAGAATATTAATATATCTTGGATAACAAAAGATAATAAAATAAAATACTAATTGAAAATGTTTAGTATCAAATTAAATTATGATAAAAATAATGCTTGAATGTCCATGAATTCTAAGGAGATTCTTTAACAATGTGTGAATGGTCAAAGTTGCTTTTCAGCATATTTTAAAGTTGTTAGTCACCATGAAGATATTAAGATACCATAGATAGACATATATTGAATGTGATATTGTGAGCAATAGAAATAATTGGTCTCTAGTATAATACCTATTTCTCCCTTTCTGCAAATTCTATTTATATTATTTATACAAATATTTATAATGAGCAGTGTGTTGGCACTTGCTTCCTACTCAGAAGGTTGAAAGTTCAATCCTAGGTAGTGGCAGATGTTTCTCTCCTAGGGAGCAAAGAAAAATATTTGCTGCTGCAAATTCCACATAGATGTCAGGAAAGACATCCAGTCAGTAAATGCTCAGTTCTATCCAGTCACTCAGAGTCTACTCCAAATTAAGAGAGCACAAAGTGAGATAGATATGTATCTTTGTAAAATAATTTTTAAAATAACAAAAATATTTTGTTTGTTTACATAGTATTACAACTCTCATTGTGTTTATCTGATTGAACCCGAAAGATAGCCCAAATATTAAAATACAATCATTTTTTAATCAAGGTACCTCTTAATTCCATTAACTTAAAGTGTGTGTAAAAATAAATAAAAGGGATTCATTACTCCTGTAGAATTGAAATAATGAGCATTTTAGGATGTTTAGAGCAGTTTTATTTGCAAAAATATGACCATGCATCACCATGGTCATGTGATCATTATTTCTGACTCTGCCATCACAGGTGAAGTCAGAAGGAAAGCCAGCAGTCAGTCAGTCAGAAATCTCACTGCCTTTTTTGTCCATTTGTGATCATCCTTTTCATCTGTTTAGGCAAGTAAATATAGACTTCACAACTTTTCTCTCAAAGAATGACCCAATAGGTCACAGGATTGTGCAGTTGTTACTATTACTATTTTTATTATTGCTCATACCATGCTTTATCTGTGTCAATGATGATTCAAAAATATTCCAGTAACAGACATTATATCTGAAGGCCAACATTTAGCAAGCAATTTTGAGAAGTTATTTGTCAGTTAAATATTATTTTATAAGATATAATCATTGAAGAGAGAACAGTCTGTTTGAAACATAAACGATATGACATAGTGGTTCTATCTAATGACATCTCAAAGTGCAATTTATGCAGAAGAATTATATGGTAATGCTGATATATTTTTCTCAACTTAATCTACTATCCTATTTAGGCCACCTAATCAGTGATTATGGAAATGAAGGCCATTATCTTGAAAAGCCAATTGTATCACAAGTAACCCAGAGCGAAACAAAATCAGAAAGCTTCATATGTCGTAAGTAAATCCAAATTTCATTTTTCTTCTTTATAAATCCCAATATGATGGAAATTGGTCGTACTGAACCTTAAATAAAGTAGAATTAAAAACATCCAAAAACTCAATTCCTCCCTCACTTGCACTCACATTGATCAAAAACTATGACTGATCTAGGAATGTCAGATTTATCAATTAGAGGCATGCTGGTAGCATCAAAGAAGAAATGTAAAGGACTTCAAAGAGAATTATTCCTATGCTAACTTTGACTATAACTATTGTCCTAGTGGCCTATAAGAGGAGATGGTCAAAAAAAGCAGTGCATGCAGAAATAGAGCTTCAGTATCTGCATCCCTATCAATCAAGTTTAGTACTTCAAAGCAATTCCTAATGTTCTCCACCAAAATACTACTACGACTACTCCTTTCCTCCTCCTCCTCCTTTTTCTTCCTTCTTCTTCTCCTCCTTCTGCGTTTAGTTTATTTAGAACTTGCACCCAAGAAGCTTCTGACTGACCCCTTCCTGCTCCTTGTAGCAATGACATATTTCTTCTCATATACATGAAAGTCTATGTAAATGGTGATGACATCTAGATTTTGTTTTATTTTGGCTGTTTGAAGAAAACTTTGAATGGGCAGAAATCTTCTACTTCATTTCTGTTTCCAAGACCTTGCTATTCAGTTATGTTTCTTCATTTTTATTTTCAAATTTGATACTCTACACAACTTCTTTGCATGTTTCATTGATTTCAGATTGCAATCAACCATAAAACTCGTCAATCTTCTCTTTTTCTGCTTCAGTATGCATGAAGTATATACTTGGATCACCATCATATTAAAGGGTTATCCATGGTATCTAATTCTCTTTATGGCAACCATCTTTCAGGAATCTATTCTGGGTCCATTTTGTTTATTTTATTACATTGGATAATGGAACTCACAATTCTACTGTGATTCACAATCAAAGTTTTCACTATCAGTTTTATGTTGATTTTATTCAAATCTATAAATCTTTTGTGATCCTTGATATATTATCAATGTCCTTGATATATTATATGCAATCAAGTATGAAATAATGTCTCATTAGCATTTGTTTTGGATGTTCCCTCATTGTCTTAAGCTGAATATGAGTAAGATTGTCATATTTTGGTGATAACCTATTTGTTCTCTTCTATGACTCCCTTTATTTATCTCCAGATTTTAGATTCTTTTCTTCTTCCAGTTTTAGGATCTTAACTCACAAGCATCTGACTTTGTACTTGTTTGCTGATTTTCCTGCAACCATCATAAACTTTCATTTGATAAGTGTTTGCAAGAATTATACATGGCGATCACAGAGGGTACTATGGCTTTGTTGGTGAATGATTTGTTGGTTTCTCCATTTGATTATTGGCAGGTTTCCAATTCCCCTCTATTGCTCCCCTGAGCATAATTCAGAGGTGGGATTAAAATATTTTTATTACTGGTTCTATGGGCATGGCTTAGTGAGTATGGCGTGGATTGGTGGGTGTGGCAGGGGAAGGTTACTGCAAAATCCCATTCCCTTCCCACCCCACGAACCTGCTCTCCAGCTCCATTCTCCTGTGCAAGGTAACAAAAGAAGACTCAACCAATCAGCTGGGACTTGGGAGGCCGATAATAGATGGGGGCAGGACCAGTCAGAGGTGGTATTTGCTGGTTCTCTGAACTACTCAAAATTTCCACTACTGGTTCTCCAGAACTGGTCAGAACCTGCTGAATACCACCTCTGAGCATAGTCGAGAACTGCACAATGAGGGTGTTATGATCTTTCCATGCTTTCTATATTGTGTCACAATAGCAGATTTTTGCATTGGTTTCTGATTTGAGATAAAGTAATATTCAAATTATCAGTGTTGGGTTTGGATCCCTTGATTAGACATCTTACAGCATCTGCTGTTATTTCCCCATTTTGTGGTCACATTGTCTATGCTAAAGGGTGTCCAGAGTGGGACCCTGTAACTCTGGAATTAACCTCCTTTTCTTCACCAATGTAAACTTGACAGACGTTAAAAAGAATTTACACATATTTTCATCTGACTAGTGGGCTAGTTAGATCCTGCCTTTTAAAAAACTGTTATTAAGATTGGTACTTTTCAGATTATCATTTGTTTGCTATTAATTGAGGTTGTATTGTGGGGATGTATGCCTGTTGATGTTTCTCTTAATTTTAATGGTAAACATTGACTTGACTATTTTATTAACTACTCTGTCTTTCTTTTTATCTATACCACACCATGGTAAAGAAGTAATTATGGTGGCACAATGGTTCATATGCAACAATTCACTTGGCAACATATTTGGATTGTCAGATTAAACCATTCATAGCAGGTATTCTATAGTTTGTAGGAGATCTTAGATACAAAAAGGCAGTGAGAGAAGCAAATAAAAAATAGGAAGTTGTCTTTTAGGAAAGCTGGGGATGATGCATTAGCTGTAATCCTTAAATATAATTGTATGTTGGATTCTTTTGTTATATATTATTGAAGATTGTTAATGTTGCATCACCTGTGACTATTATTTTTGTACTTCATTCAGCATTGCCTTGTTTGAAGCTATTTACAAATTCATAAATAACTAAAACAGCAAATAAATAATACAGTGCAGGAAATATAAGTAATGCTAGTAAAATTTAGCAACAATAATAATATTGCCAGCAGAATAAACCACTACCTTTTTTATTGTTTGCAGCAATAGACATATTACAGCTTCCCATTAATTTATATTCTAAAAATAGTGTGGACTTTTGGTGGTGTGATGACCCAGGGTGGGATAAAAAATAAACACAGTCACAAAAAACAGGAGAAGCCCCTTTTATTCCTTCACTTTACTTCCAATCTCCAAATATCCTTGACTGGAGACAAAATAAACTCCACACAAGCAGTTACAAGAAGGAGGAAATGTCATTTAAATTATAAAGAGTGAAAAACAACACAAACCAGGCAAGATAAGGGCTGGAAGACGTTCACAGATATCAGAACACACACTGGGAAGGACACCAAACTCAGAGAGGAACAATAAACTAGAGATATTTCCATGCTTTGTTTCCAGCTTTGTTTGCAGGATGTCCATCCTCTTATCCAGTGGTCACAGCTGCATGAAGAGGATCAAGGCCCTCTCTTCCCCAGTAGATCATGTCTCTCCTTCATCCTCTCCTCCCTGCATGCCCTAGGATGGAGAGGGGATGTGTCTGGGCCCTCCTCTGACTGTCCAGTCGGCTCTGCCCTTCCCCAACCTCCTCTACAACCTCTGGAGCCACACTTCCACTCCCTGTCGGCTGTTCCTCCTCTCCCTCAGAGTCAGTATCCACCAGCAGCATGACAGGTGGAGCCAAGAGGCATTGTTGAAAACAACTAGTACAAAAGGTAAGTAAGACTTTGTAACCCATCAAAGTTTAAAATACTTTTAATACTTATCAAGGGAAGTTACTTAACTCATAAAAGTGTCAGTTCTTATATACTGTAAATCTGTAAATTGATGATGTAAAGCAACAACACAATTAAGAAAACATTACAAGATGGAGAATCTAGTTACTCCAAAGCTGCTATTTTTTCATAGAGGTCTTAGAAATATGATGACAATGTGTATAAAAAAAGCAAATTATTTTTTGCCCTGTATGGTTTTGCCATTGTAAAAGAGGAGTCAGATTTCACAGGTCCATAAGAGTAATAAAAATAATAATTCATTTTTTATTTTCACATTGTAATAGTATATATTTCCCAGCCTAGACCTGTATGCCCTGAATTTTCCGGTGCCTCGTCTTCTCTGTGGATAACCAGTAAAATATGTGAGAGAGTAATGGAAAGATAGACCAGCAGAACTCTTTCAAATTTTACTGAGACACTTCAGACATAAAGCTTGTGAGATGCTCCTCAACATCTACCTCAGGAAATGACACCAGTGCAACAATCTCTTTTGTCCTCTGGCTGGAAGTCAAGCATATTGCTAATGTGGGAGTGGGAAGCATACTGCTCATGTGAGGGAAGAGAAGTTATCATGAAAAGTAAGAGCTGTAATTACTTGGTAATTATCGAGTCATCAAGAGAACATGCAAGATTCTCTGTGTTCTCAATAATTGTTTAGCTAAGTGGGCACAAACAGATTGTTATTGAATCTAACCTTCAATAGGACAATTAATTTATTAACAAGAAACATGTCAGGTACAGGAATCTTCTAACCAATGATCTATTAGGAAAATATTTTTTTCTTTAAGAGTTGACTGCATGTTAAATATCTACATAATAAAGAGCATGTTAAAACTCACAGAAGCTCTCCAAGATCTGAAACTGACTTTTTCATACATACAGAATTCAAAACACACATATGTACTGCATGTATCTTTCTCAGAAATAAATATAATATTTAAGATTCATCTGCAATTAACCCCACTCCCACTCATCATCACACACACACACAAAAACTGCATTCAGAAGTTATTCAAATGGAATAAACAAAAGAAAAAAATGCTAAATCTCAAAGCTTCACAAAGACAAAGTCACAGTGGGATTAATGGCAAGGAGAAAAGGGCATGTAGGTTTGTGACTGATAGGTCTAACTTCTAACTAAGGAATAATTTTACCATGCTTTACTAAATATTTCAATTTCATGCTTTTTAATGTAATCTTCTTTGGTGTATAGGTGTTCCTATTTTGTTCCTCAAGCAGAATCTCAAAAATAGAGCTCACTTTTGCATTTCTATAGGCAACATCAACATTTCTTCTTTTTTCTTTTCCTTCTCCTCATCCTCCTTCCATTGCATTTCTCTTAAACTCCTTTCTTCTTGAGATAAAATAAAGCTGGCAGCTATGAGATGAATTTGAGATACACTTACTATGAGTCAGGGCTTGCCTGGACTTTTCATTATAAACAAAAACAATACTGAGAAGAGGATAAATGATAAAAATCATTGCAGATAATAGTGCCCCAAACAATTAGTGGTTACAGTCTAGAGTGAATAGTTCATAAAATCTATTACCAAAATTACTTTTATATCTGTAATAAAATTGCAAAGGGCCAGTGATGAACGAATAAATAGCACAAGCATGAATACCATTTGGATATATCTCTACTTTATAGAAAATCTCACAATTTGAATTATAACTCCACAGTAGAGTATAATTCTCTTTTTATGCATGGACAATTGGCTACAGAAAAATATTATGGAATTTACTTTTCCTTCCACAGAAAACTGAATTATTGCTATGACACACAAGCATTTGATACTGTCATAACTGTAAAACACAAATTGAGGACTCTATTTTACTAGACTGCATGATTTATGAATCTTGGGGAAATTCTTGTTTTTACATTTAGTAATTTAATAATTTGATATGAGACTTTATAAAATATTCAGGCTGGACTGAAAACACTAATTGTTAGGGGGATTATTTCAGTGCACCAATAACATCTGCTATTAGAGTTTTAAAAATTCATGCAAATCAAGCCATGCATTTAATGCAACAGAATTGTGCAGGGGAAAAATCTCAATTATTAAAAGGTTGATTTGTATAATCAATTTAAGAAGCAAGAACTGTTTAAAATACTTTATAAAGGAAAAAACCACAATGTTTGCTTTAAAATTTCCTGTGATAAATGTTCAGTTAATAAAAAAAATCCATACTTATTGCTGCATAATTGAAGAAGCAAATACCGAATACCAAAGTTATGCAAAGCTTCAGATACATGATCCAACCCTAAGGAGAGTCAATCAAATCTCCCCTTTGAATTGTATTTTCAAAACAATTCATGGTATTCAATATAATTAGTTTCAGAGGCAGGTATAGGAACAAGTTTACATTATTGAGAAAATGGTCATAGCTGTATGATTGCATCAAGAGAAGGGATATTTTTTTCCAAGAAAGATTTGTATTTGGGGCTGTCCTTGAAGAATATCCAGAAACTGATACAAAGTATAGCACAGATACATGTGTTTCTCATAAAATACATTTTACATCTCTACGACATGAGCTGCACTGTTAGGTGCAAAAAACCAGGAGCCAGAATAGAGTTCAAAAGTACGACAAGTTTATTTCATGCTACCTGTACACAAGAATAGGATCTATTAATCATCAAGGATAATTGGCACTAGAGTCAACAGAATTCACAGATGGTTGGACTTAAATCTCTTGTGGGAGCATAGTGACATCATACTTATGACATATTTGACCCCTTGGGCTAATGCTGGTTATCTCCTGCATGCACTGGTTACCAGTTTGATTCTGGGTTCAAATCAAGGGGTGATATTGACCTTTGAACCCCTGCATGGCATGGAACCAGGGACCCAATTTTGTCTGAATGCCCACTAGATCCATCAGAGAGGTCTTCTGTCATGTAAAGAGCTACATGTGGCAGACCCTAGGCAGACCTTTCTCGGCTGTGGCATCTGTGTTATGGAATTTTCTTCCCCCTTTCCCAAGGCAAGGATGGCCTCAGCTTCTTCTCTTCTCAGCTTCTGAATGTCCTTCAAGAGTGGCTATGCCAGAAGATCCAGGAACTCCTGAGGCTGTGTATATGAGTGAGGTGGCTCTATTATTGTCAACATTTCTTCATCTATTAGTTTTAGCTCTGTTCTTATAGTTTTTATATAATAGTTAAAGACAATGGGTATTTATTGTTTTGGGTATTTATTGTTTCTGTTTTGTTGTACACTGCTCATAATTGCTTGCTTATGGGATGTGCAGGTATATAAGTTAGATTAAATAAATAAAGGAAATAATTTTTACAAAGATGGATTCAGAGTTTAGGAAATGCACTAGGCAAATGTGGCATGCTTTTATTAAGGCAGATTGATATGCAAAATAAAAATGAATGAAGGGATAATTTGAAAGCGGATTTTCCATAGAGATTCATCAGTAAAACAAGATCCAAAGAATGGAGCAACATTGCCCCCAGTGCTCTAATTGTGGACATGATATTACAGCCTTAAAAAAACCATACCATATCTAGATGTTCAGATAGATCCTATTTATAACAACAGCACTTAGGCTTATAAACCACTTTATAGTGCTTTACAACCCCTTCAAAGCAGTTTACAGAGTCAGCATCTTGCCCCCAATGATTTGGGTTCTCATTTTACCCACCTTGAAAAGACGGAAGACTGAATCAACTTTGTGCATGGTGGGATTCAATCTGCCAAATTGCAACAGGAATAGCTTGCAGTACTGCACTCTAACCACTGCGCCACGGAGGCCCCTGTGGGATAGGCTCCAATTTATAATTGTAGCCTTCTATCAACTCAGTGAATTGTTTCCAAAGTCAGTAAAACAATGCAATTTAAAGACCAAGAAACTGTAGAAAGTTATTATTTGCCTATCAGTATTTCTATTCTGTACATTGGATTTTTCATTGCATCTTCTCAGCAAAGTGAGTGAGTTGAAGTGTTTTGAATAAAGAAGGGTAGCACATATAATGTTGGACATTAAAGCTTTCAGAATGTGATATTGGGGGGAGGGAGAGAGAGGGAGAGAGAGAGAGGGAGGGAGGGAGAATAAGAAGTGAAAACAATGCAAAAGAAGAATTATACATGTTTCTTTTAATTAAACGAAACTATCTGAATTTACAAAAGAACACAAAGACTTAGAGAACACACATTTGTGATGGCTCAAACAATGTGTCAAAAAGTGAGCTCTGGATTAGTGTCACACTTGGAAAAAATGTACCAGTTTTATTCAATTGTTTTTTTGCTCCATATTTCTTACATTTACTCTATTCAAACCCATTGCAAAGGTTGGGAAGGAACATATGCAGCTTGGACCTTGTAGAAGCTACTTTATATCAGTGAGGTATGAAACCACTTCTGCAGCTTGGTTTACCATTTAATTAAGTTACTTTCAGCTTTAGTTCTCCATATGCTCTTGTCAGCTTGAAAATTACAGCCCAGTTTCAGCAACTGCACTTTGCTTGCCAGCAGCTGGGAAGAACATAAAATGAAGAGGCACTTCTCAACAGGAGATGTTTCAACCTCTCCCAAGCCTCTCAGTACTGAAGCAGTGGAGTGGGTGGGATTTGGACAAGAATGTACATGAATACAGGTGTTTTTTTTATAACAATTATTTTCTAAACCTAAGACCTGTCAGAATAGAATAGAATAGAATAGAATAGAATAGAATAGAATAGAATAGAATAGAATAGAATA
>BLBF01000073.1:21956462-21968065 GCA_015471245.1 Laticauda colubrina
AGATAAGATAAGATAAGATAAGATAAGATAAGATAAGATAAGATAAGATAAGATAAGATAAGATAAGATAAGATAAGATAAGATAAGAAATTTATTGTCATTGTACAAGTACAATGAAACTGTGGATGCATCCCAGCAACTGTTCACAATACAATAAAATTTAAGCCCATGTCACACTGCACCAACGGATGGAAAGAGGATGTAAAATGGAGAGAAACACTTGCCATCTGTTGGTTAACACGATTCATCCGTTCTGTACTCACTGCCTCCGTTTTTCATCCTCTCTATCTGTCCAGCATCCGTCGACTGAGGTTCCATCTGCTCAAAAACTTTTTGAGCGGAAAATATTTCCAACGCGTCCGTTCTGCATCTGCAATGCATATGGGGAACATCCATTCTACATCTGTCATCATCTGTTCCGCATCCGCTATATCCAACTAGGCATCCGCTGCACATCCGCACAACTCAAATCCGCTCCAGCGGAAAATGGACACAGGGAGGAAGCGAAACGAATGCGGAATGGACACGCAGCGTTATTAGCATGGACGGAGAAAGGATGAAAGCGGATGTAGCTCACATACAAAGCATTTAAAATGGAAAAAACGTTCACAGAGGGGACCTATCTCAGATATTTAGGATGTCTGCAGGATGCCTAGAGGATGCAAAAGGACACCTAGTGGAAAACCTATATTGCCTATAAAAAGGGGGATGAACTCACCTGGATCCCACTTTCAGTCCAGCAGCCCTGCTGTGCAGCCTTCATCTGGCTCTTGCTCTTCCACAGCATTCATTGATGTCCACCATGGATCGTAACACAGTCCTTTTGGTAGCCACCATCCTTCTGCAACAGTGCGAAGCCATCTACAGTCTCTTTCAACTGTTCTACGGGAAGAAAAGGAGGCGGCCAAGAAGAATCTGGGTCCGAAGATGGATTTGGAGAAGAGCAGAGTACAGACGGTACAACAAGCTGATGGTGGAGCTGAGGAAGGAAGACCCTCGTGCATTCCAGAACTTCATGAGGATGCCTCCAGCCATGTTTGACGAAGTTGTGCAGCGGCTGACACCCAGGTTGTCCAAGGCAAACATCAACTTCCGGCCCAGCCTGGACCCTGGGCTCAAGGTGGCACTGACTCTGCGCCACCTGGCCTCAGGGACCACCTACAGGAGCATGCAGTATGGCTGGAGGGTGCCACACAACACCATCAACATTGTGGTCAGAGAAGTGGTGCAGGCCATCATCGAAGAATACCTGGAGGAGCTACTCCAGTGCCCCTCCACTGAAGAAGGCTGGAAGAAAGTTGCAGAGCAGTGGTATCAGAAGTGGAACTTTCCCCACACCGTTGGAGCCATAGATGGGAAGCACTTGGCCTGCAAAGCTCCAGCCAACTCAGGGTCCACTTATTTCAACTACAAGGGCTTCTTCAGCATCATCCTCTTTGCCATGGTTGATGCTGACAACAAGTTCATGTACATCGATGCTTCAGGCAACGGGTCAGCTTCAGATGCCCAGGTATACAACACCAGTGACCTCAAGGAGGGGCTGGAACGCAACCTCATCATGGGCTTCCCAGATCCAGACCCCCTGCCCAACGACACACAAGATGTGCCCGACTTCATTGTGGGGGATGAAACCTTCTCCCTCAGAACCTACCTCATGAAGCCATACACTTCCAGACTCCTCACCCGTGAAGAGAGGATCTTCAACTACAGGCTGTCCAGGGCAAGGCGGGTGGTAGAGAACGCCTTTGGCATCCTGGCCAACAGGTTCCAGGTACTTCTCACCACCATGCAGCATCGCCCAGAGACCGTGAGGAGGATCATGGAAGCTTCCTGCATCCTGAACAATCCCATGCGCACCCGCTACCCAGTGTTGCAGAACAGGCTTGTGGACCTCCAACAAGGCAAAAGGGGACATGGAGCCTGGGGAATGGAGGCAAGGGCAAAACCTGATAGAGGCTCAGGATGTGCAAGGCCCCAATAGAGCCTCATGTGAAGGGAAGAAGCAGCGCAACCTCCTAAAACACTGGTGCAACTCCCCAGCTGGAGCAGTGGAGTGGCAAGACAGAATGATAGATTCTTAATGGGTGCTTCCTTCAGCCTGTCTCATCACACTGATGAGATTGGGCCATGTATGTTGGGTGGGCCTACAATGAACAGGGCATTTAATAAAGAGTTGTGTTTATGTTGACATGTGATTGATTGATTGATTACATTATTATTATTATCATGTATTATTACATTATTATTGATAATAAAGGGCCATAGGTGTGGGACCTGGGAGGGTGGACCATACAGTCCCACTATGCTTGCACTGGAGGTTTATCTATCCCACAGCTATTACCCATCCCAAAGGTATCTCTGCCCATCCCAAAGGTATCCCTGCCCATCCCACTGCTATCCTTAACCATCCCACAAGCATTCAAAGGATTAAACCATTTCTAAAAGTTTCTACCAAGACTTTATTGACAAAAATAAATGGAGAAAGTGTCTGAAGCAAAGATAATCTTTATTAATAACAAGCTGTAAAAGAAAAATGACCCAAGTCAAAAACAAAAATAAAGTCAACAGGTAGCCACCCAGTCTCTGGCACTCTTCTTGGTCACTCTGAGGCGTGCCCAGTCTCAGGGGTGAAGGGTCCAGGTGCTGTGGAGGTGGCTGCTGCTGGAGTGCTGGCCTGAGGCACCACTGTGGTGCCTGGCCCCGAGAGGACAACAGGGGATGGTGTGTTGAGGAAACTCTCAGACAGCTGGCTCAGCCCCGTGATGTTGAGAGCCCCTTCCTCCAGGACATGGGGTGTCAGCCTCAATACCGATGACAGATGTTCTGAGGCTGGGCTTGGCTGTGGGGTGGAGGAAGGAGCAGTGTAGTGGGGCTGTCTGGTCTGCAGCTGGGTGAGGACTGGCGTCAGTGGCATCGGTGGTGTGGGTGGCATCTGTGGCGTGGCTGGCATCGGTGGCGTTGGTGGCATCAGTGGCATCCAATGTACCTATGCCTGGACTGGGAAGGGCTGCCTGTGCTGCTGGACCTCCTGGTAGCCATAGGGGAGGGCCTGTGGAAAGTAGTGGTAGGGGAGGGCCTGTGGAAAGCCTTGGAAGGGCAGTGACATCCCCTGGGGTGCAGGAGCAAGCCTGGACTGGGTGGGAGCAGGTTCATCTTGGTCTGGAGTGTTGTGAAGAAGATCGGTGATCCTGTCCTTCACCACCTGTTACTGGGGTTCCGACATGTTCATGAGGGTCTGGTTGATGTAGGTGAGGAAGGGCTTGCGGTTGGAGGATGGGGCATTGGTGCGTACCAGCTGAGAGAGGAGATCTACGCTGCTCCTGATGGTGTCTCTTATCTCCAGCAGGACAGTGTGGCTCTGCCCCTCCGGTCTGCCTCTCTGCCTTTCTGTGGAGGTGGAGCTGGGGGTGGATGTGAGTTGGGCGGTGGTGGAAGTGCCGTCTCCTTTCTCCCACTGCATCAGGGGGTCCTCCATGCACTCCACCAGAGGTAATACAGCTGTTGGGGGGGCTCCGTCGTGGCACGCTCCACAGATACCTGCCTGGACACAGGAGATGACTCTTGGCCAGAAGAGGACTGGCTCTCAGCAGGCTGCCTGAGAGAGAGGGTTGTGAGAGGGGCTGCTCCTCGGTGGCAGATCTCACCCTCCAAGAAGCTGCACTTGGCCATCACATAGGTCTCCCGGTCCATCAGCTTGACCGCGGCCTGGCCAGATTTCTTGAGGTGCAGCTTCCCGTACCAGGTGTGCATGTGCTTCCACCAGCCGAGGAGCACCTCCAAAGTGTAGCCCAGGCTCTCCGCCTTCTCTCTCCAAGCAGCCTGCTTCCTCTTGGTGTCTCGATAGAGCCTGTGTCCCTTCCACCAAAGATATTCATTCTCTCTCAGCCACTCCAGCACCTCCTCCTCATGTTCCTCTTCGATTGTGTATTGCCTCCTCTCCCGTTCACGCGTCTGCCTCTTCTTCCCTTTGGCAGGGCCATATGGGCCCTCATCTGAAGGGCTTCAAGGTTTTTGGGGCTGCTCCTCCACACCACCACCAACAGCAGCAGCAGCAACAACAGTAGCAGCAAAAGCAGGACTAGCAGCACCAACACCAGCAGCAGCACCAGCAGCACCAGGAGCACCAGCAGCACCAGCAGGACCAGGAGCAGGACCAGAAGCACCAGCAGGACCAGGAGCAGTAGCAGGACCAGCAGGACCAGGAGCAGCGCCAGCAGAGTAAGCACCAGCAGGACCAGCAGGACCAGGGGCAGCACCAGCAGAGTAAGCACCAGCAGAAGCACCAGCACCAGGAGCAGTGTCAGCAGAGTAAGCACCAGCAGAAGCACCAGCACCAGGAGCAATGCCAGCAGAATAAGCACCAGCAGAACCACCACCACCAGAAGCAGCATCAGCAGAAGCACCACCACCAGAAGCAGCAACAGCAGAGTAAGCACCAGCAGAAGCACCACCACCAGAAGCAGCATCAGCAGAAGCACTACCTCCAGAAGCAACATCAGCAGAAGCCCCAGCACCAGAAGAGCGAGCCCGGGCAGCAGAAGCCCCAGCAGAAGCAGAGTCAGGGCCAGGGGGTGGGAGGGTGGCCCTGTCCTTTTGCCAGGGCTGGCAACAGATGGCAGAGGCTTCCATTTCTTCCCCATGGTTGTTGGGTTGCTAGTTGGCTGGCTGGCTGGCTGGCTGGCAAGCTGTATCTGGGAGCAGGTCTTTCCTCTGAATGGTGACCTGCTTGCGAGCTGCTTCCCTTTATATCCGTGGGGCTGACGCGATGCATCCTCCCCGCATGCGCAGTGAACACTAGGCATCCGCTAGGCATCCGCTAGGCTTCCGCTAGGCTTCCGCTAGGCTTCTGCTCTGCATCCGCTTCATCTGCTCGGCATCCGCTCGGCATCCTCTCTTTCCGTTCCACGTCCACTTCGCTGTGCTCCCCCGGAAGCCTTGCGGATGTGCCATCCACTCCCATCCGCTCCCATCCGCTAGGCTTCCAAGAAGCATCCGCTTTCCATCTGCCCTACATCCTCCTCCTGTCTGTTCCTTTCCATGTTGTCCACTCTGGTTATGCAAATTCGGGGCACTTTTGAGAGCGGATAACAATGGATGGAACATTTTGCTCATCTGCTGTGTCCTTTTTACAAACATTTTGCATCCGTTTTACAAACGTTGTATTTTGCATACAAACATTTGGGCCTTAATGATGAAGATAAGAAAAATAGAGTACCCACGTCTCCATTTGCAATTAGAAAGTACATTATCTACGAATATACACAAAATAAGTCAGTTTTGCCACATGTGCACATTAGTTTGCAACTTTTATGAATCACATTTCACAAACTGTATGACTTAGAAGTTTTCTAATTTCCAAATTATATTATGGGAAGTCATATTTGTTGAAGAACGGGGCTGTATGTACACTGTTATAATGCAGGATGAGATACCAATTTAGACGTGTGCCAGTTTTACAAAGAAATTAAATGTAATATGTTAAATTGTATGAAATAACTAATTAGTGTCTTTGAAGAACATTTGGGAAACTATTGGAAGTAGTCACTGTACTCAGAATAATTGTATAGTTTACATATTGGTGAGAATGTTTTGAATGACATTGCAGAATTACTGCTTCAAGGAAAATTTCTAAAAGAAATAGCATTCCAGATTTGCTTCATTTAAAAGCTATAATGTAGGTACTAGGTCTAGGGGGAGGGGATGATGCAACTTATAAGGAAGGAGACAATGACCAATCATTTTGGAATGACTGCAACTTTGCAAGAAAAGTGTAAGAACTTTGTCAAGTCAGTCTCTGAGAGATTATGGAAGAAAAAAAAAGTGACTGATATAGAATTTAGCCTTACATTATAATAAATAAGATATTTTAAACACACACAAACTGACACACACCTAGGAGCTGTATCATTCTGTTCTTTGTAGGTTACAAAATCGATCTTCTATTAGCAGGCCATGAAACAGATCATCATATAATATAAAAGTTGTCTATAATTTCAGACAGCCTATCATAGAAGAGAACTACAGAAAGAATTACCCTGCAGAGAACTACAGAGGCAGCCTATTTTCACTCATTTGTATTGTTCCCATCATTTGACTTGATTGCTGTTCTTTTGTGAGCTTTATTATTTTAATTACTTTATTAATTTATACATTAGGGGTTGTCATATAATTGAAATAATTTTGTGCAAATTGGAAGGTCTGAGGTAGAAGATTTCCCTCTCAATATTCCCAGAAGCAATTTGATTTAAGATACCATTATAAACTTTGTACAAATTACTTCAAGTCAACAAAATACAAAGAAAGGCCCTTAGTGATAAGAGGAGAATATTTCTAGATCATGGTTGAACTGTGGGATCCTTGCTGCTCTCTGACTTTGGTTGTTTTCTTGCAGACATTTCATGACCCAAACTTGTTAGCTTTATCAGTGTTGCACTGATGATGTTACCTAGTTTAGGTAACATTAGGTAATAAAATGTCTGCAAGAAAAATCTTCAAGAAAAAAACAAAGCTCAGAGAACACCAAGGACCCTTCAATATTGACCCTAATAGACAATAGGGCTTCTAAAACAATTACATTTTATTTTCAAAATAAGTTTAGTTTTTTAGAAAATGGGAACATTATGATAAAGTGAACTTCTGTTTGGTAATTCACTTTAAATATTAGATTAGAATTATTTCTATATTTAAGAAACTTGAAATAAATAGCTTTTATTATTTCTTGTTTGTTTAAGCCTACAAAAACTGAATAGACATTACAAGATAGCAGAGATTTTTCTGCATATTTAGGCTGTCATATAGTGAAAAACTGGATTTTTAAAATCTATTTGTGATATTCTTAATAGTTTAGCTGTCAAAAACTCATGCGCAAGGTGTTATACTCTTTAAAATGTTTGATCTATAAATAAATATTTAGTTAATTTAGGCAAAAATGAATTGAAATATTTCTCTGCCTCCCTACTTACTTATTTAAAGGCATTTCAAGATAGGAAACAATTAGTTTTGCCTTGCTTAATAAAACATTATAGTGAAATACAAGATAATTAAGATTTTTTTTTGAGTTCTTATGTGAAATATAACAATAACAACTTAAGCATGGAGTTTAATAAAGAAAAATGAAGCCAATATCATAAATGAAAATGCTACTTACGTGATTCACATTTTTTTTTTAAAAAAATGTTGTTTCTGATTTATGTAATAGAAATCAGAGTAATTTCCAACTCACATAACAACAGATAGAATCCATCTATATTACAGGAGAAAAGCCAAGTTGCGCAAATTAATGTATGGTGAATAAGCATCCGCAGATACATTAATGCAAATTATATGCAGAAGTTACAGATCATTGCTTAACTGGCCAGTAAATTGTGGTTATCTAGTGTGATGTATGTAAATATAGTTCACTTCTTTTGAGAAGTCCATGAATATTTCACGCAATATTTGCATAAGAAGGAAGAATAACATGTGTTTCTTTTCAGTGATAATGTGACTTTAGAGCTCATTGGAGCCTTTAAAATATATGTATTAAACCACAATAGAAATATGGAAAACTCTGTAAAATTGCACTCTCGACAATGTTTTCTTGATTGTTCAAAGAATTTGGGGAAAAATATTTTGTTTAGCATGAGAAAAGTAATGTTTATCAAAACCTTCTCTATGGAAGGAACTTCAAAAAAGTTCCTCTAGCTTTCTGCCCATGTACATGTATGCATAGACAATGTTTTTGCTGGGATAAAATAAATGGCTGTGTGTGAACAGCCGAGACTGCATTGAAAGCAAACATATGAATTTTCCAGATTGATGTTGCTGTGGAAACATCATTTTGAATGTCTTGCATAGTGATAGTATTAATATTGGAGAAAAAAGATACTTGAAAAGTTGTGATAGAAGCATGACCTAATATTTATAATTAATATAATACTTTACCCTTCATGTAATAACACATCTCAAAGAGATTTACAAAAAAAAATCAAACAATGAAATATGGAATTAAGGTAAAGTCAAATCTATTCATAAAAAGGATGGGTAAGAAATATGAATACCTGTAACATGTATTCAAAGCAACTCTGAAGAATAAGGTAGATTTTCAACAGACATTTAAAAGATGCAATAATAGTCAATTCAGAAAATTTAGGACAATTAACCACTTCTGAGAATAACACCAAGATATAACTCTGACAGTTTTCCCACATGCAGCAGGACCTTCACTGACAACCAACTACATCTGGAAAAGCAAAAATAAATGTGTCTGGAAATTCTCAGTCATGAAGTCCTGGTTGTCCAAATGGTGTTTCCTTCAAAACTGAAGAAGCTTCTTGGATGAGAAATTAAATGTTTTCAAAGAAAATAACCCAATAAAGTCCAGTTGCACCTTTTGAACAGTAGTCTGCAAAGCATCTAGTCCCAAATTGTTAAGGTCCTCATATTAACAAAACAAAAACATGGAACATAGTAAAGTAAATTGTGTGCAAAGTTCATGCCAACACATTTGTTTCAGGATGGACAATAGCAATAGCATTTAGACTTGTATACCACTTCACAGTGCTTTACAGCTCTCTCTAAGCAGTTTACAGAGTCAGCACATTGCCCCCAACAATCTAGGCCCTCATTTTACCCACCTTGGAAGATGGAAGGCTGAGTCAATCTTGAGCCTGATAAGATTAGAACTGCCAAATTGCAGGCAGCTAGCAGGCAGCAGAAGTAATGCAGAAGTAGCCTGCAGTATTGCATTCTAACCACTATGTCACTATGGCTCATATGCACTAACATGTGCACTGCTCCATGATGCACTCCACAGGCTGGCTACCATATTCTATTCTGGCTGCAGTTATTCTGTGGCTCGGGGATACAACCTGAAGGGAATATGAACCCAAATAGAACCAGGATAGGACTCAGAGCATTTCTAAAAGAAAAGAACCTCCATCTTGTTCATATTCAGCACCGGATGAACAAAAGTTATGTATTTCAAAAGATAAATACTTCTAAGTCTGGCTTATTACTCTTAGGTGGTTGGCAATCTTTAGTTTCCTCAATTATAGACTGCTGAGTGCAATATTTTTATTCTTATGATTAGACTGATTTGTAGTCGAATCTGGTGCAACATTGTACATTTCAAGGACTGGCAAACGAACAATGAATGTAATCAAAGCCCCCCCCCTCTATTTATGAGCTTGTGTGATGACTCAGAGCGTGGCACAAAAGCAGCACAGCAGAGAACAGGTCTAACTCCCCTTTATTGCTCCAACTTTGCTCCCAAACACCCCTGCATTTACTACAAGTCCTGGAGCAAAGCTCTCACATTCAGTAGCCTCTGGCTGCGAGTAGTCCACTAAACCAGGTAAGCCAACCTGTAACCCGACCAGGCAAACCAGACAAGTCCCACAAGACAGTATCGTAATCTTCAGGTGTTGGCAAATGCACATGAAGCTCCACAGATTTGATGCTTGTTTTCAACAAATGCCCCACCCACTGGCACCTCTTTACAACTCAGTCCCAGGTGTGCCTTTTGAAGGGAGGGGCAGGGCATTCTCTTCCCTCATAGCTGGCTCAGTCTGTGTTGTTCTCACCTTCTCTCTTCTCTCCATGCTCTAGGATCAGGAGGAGGTGGTCTTTGCTCATTACCTGAGCTCTGTCTCTCCTGCTCCTCCCTATCTACAAGCCCTTATAATCCTGAAAAGCTCTGCTTGGCTGGCTTTGCCCTTCCCCAGTTTCCTCCAAAGCCAATGGAGCCGCCCTCTCGATCTCTGTAGGCTCTTGTTCCAGCTCACCTTCCCCCTCAGATTCAGACTCCGACAGAGGCATGGCAGCTTGTACGTGAATATATCAAGCAGTATTTGCCTTTAAAAAAGCATTTAATACATTTTTCATCATATTTAAAATAGTCTATCTTACTGACCATCTACAGTTCCAGTTTCCTCTTTGTCTCTTTTCTATAGAAACATTTAAGCTTATCTGGACAGAGCAAGCCTATCTTAGATATTCAGGATTATATAAGCATGTATATTCATATTCATACACACTTATCAAAATTTCCCTAACCCTCAAATTTCACAGTATTTTTAATGCTCACTGCCCTTCATAGTAAATCTCAAAAGGTCATTTAAATTTGCTACCCACGCTTATTCTAACTTCATGTATTGCTATATTTGAAAAAAAAAAAAAAGACAAGAAAGAAATGATCCCAAAGATACTTACAGGATTAGTAAATATCAAAAACATATTGGGACCATTACATAATTTCCTTGTATTTTAAAAAAGCAAGGACAGTGATATTTAAGTAGGCACTATAAGTATCTTTTGCATATTCTTTGAGAACTGTTGCACATTAAACATCTCAAATAACGGCTTCAAATGCTTGAATTAATGCATCTCCAGCTCACTTTGAAATGTTATCTTATGTAAATCCATTACCAAGTGTAATTTTTGATACATATCCAAATGCTTCTACATTAAAATGTCAAGCTTTAAGTGGGGAGTTGCTACTGAGAAAAAAACCATCCCAGTCTCCTTTGGAGTTTTATCACTGTTGCAAACACAGAGAGACGAGAAAAAAATTCTCATTACTTTAAGACCACTCATCCTCCTGGAGTTTAACACAGAGCAAGTGATTAAAGCAGCAACCAAATGAGTCCACATCCAACGAGAGGTGTTTCTGAGTGTTTCTGAATTGCTGAGCAGAAACAAAACAACAACCATTAGCAAGATTGGGGGGCTAATGAGCATCAAGTTATCAAAAGTTAGTTAAGTATTTTAAAAAATGCTGTGATGCCAGAAGTTCTCCACCTTCTTTTTAATACTTATTTCAGATCGTTCTAAGAAATGCACTGCAGCTAGCAAGGCAATAAGGGAGACAGGCTCCTCGGTATAACCTATACCAGGGCTGTCAAACTCCCAGCCCACAGGGTGGATGCGTCATGCGCTGGCCACACCCACACCTGATTTAACAAAGGGGAAAAAAAGTCCTGATACATTACGTGATGCTGTCATGATGCCATTAGTTTGACACCCCTGATTTATATCATCTATATGACAGTTCCTTAGCATGTCATATATATATATGTATATATATATATGTTTTCTGAGGTTTTCGCGGGTATTTGTATGTGGATCTTTGGTTATTCGGGTTTTCTCCCGCGTAGAATTGGAAGTATCTAGGCAACGTTTCGATGAAGTCTCATTCATCATCTTCAGGCTTGTTTCTTCAGCTCTGTGCTTCTCAGAGTAATGTGAGCTTGCAGCTGCTTCTTCCTTTTAACTGCTAGTGGGGGTGTGACTTGATTGGGTGGGGGTTTGGCTGTGTTCTGATTGGTAGGGGGGTTGGCTGTGTTCTGATTGGCTGGGGGTGTGTTCTGCTTAGGTGGGGGCTTGGTTGTGCTCAGGTTAGTCTTAGTTGCTGGGGGATTTGAGCTGGTGAGCTGTGATTTTGTTGTTTGGCTTCGTGTTCGTGGTCGTACCACATCTTCATGGTGGGTGTCAGTTTGCTTCTTGTATGGGTCAGAGGGGTTTGAAGTGGGTAGTGGTGCAGCTGCAGTATGGTTTCTGGTTCGTGGTCGTGTCTCCTCTTCTGTGTGGGTGTGAGTCTTTTTTCTGTGTGGAAGTGTGGTGGT
>BLBF01000073.1:21973065-21989492 GCA_015471245.1 Laticauda colubrina
TTTTTTTTTTCTATAGCCACAGCTAGCCTGCTACAATAATTTTGTAATATCTATTTAAAACAACTGTACAGTAAATTGCATCAGAACCATCTTGGCAAAATTTCTCTAAAGGTTTGAAATTCAACACCATAACTGCAAAAATCTGTGAAAACATAGTTGTAGAATTTACCCTTCAATGCCTTCTGCAACACAATCCATTTACTGAAGATATTTTGTCATCATCAGTTCATCTTACTATTCATCCTCATCAGTACTTCTTTAGCATCTTAGAGGCATTTATAATGCAGACAGCTGAGATCCTTTAAAAGTCAATGTACTGCATTTGTATCTTGAAACTGAGATGTTAAATGTCTGGGATGAAAATATTTTTTTAAAAAATCGTATCAGAATCGACAAGCTTTTGCTGAATAAGATAGAAGTTAATGTAACATATTTAGGTGAGTAGGACCATGTTACACAAACAAATACAATTTTTGGCTCCCCCCCCCTCCAGCTGTTATTGCTCTTTTTGATTGCCAGGAAAAATTTGCAAGGAGTTTTTTTTTTTTTTTGGTCTTTTCTTCCTTTTTTCTGTTTTGTTTTTCTCAGACTTCTGACTGTTAAGTACAGTAATATTGCTAAGACTTGGCCTGTACAGTCAGCATACCATTAAAAGTCCCATTGAATCAATCTCTTACACATTTGTAGCCTAATGGCCTGGATTTTTTTTTTTGAAATAAAATTGTTCATTGCACAATAGTCTAGACTAAAAATAAAATTGGTGTCTAGCTTTATTCTGACTTGAGAATTGCATTTATAGATGGTCCCCTGTCTATCAATCTTTTCAAAGTCGATTTTCATTTTGCCTTTCTCTAAATAATAGCTCTAGGAGAAGAATGTAAGAGTTACATTGATTACCTTGAAAAATGTTGCTTGAAAGAATAACTGACCCAAGACATAGTAAATTTCATGACTAAACGGAGATTTGAACCAAGGTTTCCATATTCTAAGTTCAAAAGCCAGTTCTCTAGATCATAATTCTTCCCCCTCCCCAAAAAAGTCTAATCCTAAAGCTACACATAGCCCTTGACATAATGTTTCAGATCTCTATCTGACTTCCATTATGAAAAGCGACAAAATTAAACTTATAACTGTAATGAAGAAAATTGAAAAACACTTCTTTGTATCTTTCTTTCCTCTTTTTTCCTACATTTCTTCACCTTATTTTTCCTGAACTATTCCTTTCTCTTACATTTTTTATTATTTTTTCCTCTTTATATTAATTTGTATTAGTTTTTATCTCCTCTTTAACCATTTCAATAAAAATCATATTTAAAAAAGAAAGAATAAAAGAGAATTAGATAGAGTTTGAAAAGAAAGCTCTAAGACAGGATGGAGTCTTTTCTTTTGTTTTACTTATTTTGTTATTTATTAAATTTCTTTGATGCCCAACTCACACCGATGTGAGTTTTATTCCTACCGATTGCATCATTAAATCCAACTCATTGTGGGATGCAACTGCTTATGACAATAGATTGTTCTAGAAACTTCTACTAATATGCACAGGCTTCTATTACACATGAGTATTCAATGTCCCAAAGGAATTTAAGATAATCCCACCAAAAGGGCATAATTAGGAAAATGCCATATGGAATTAAAAGCTATTATATTGGTATCTCTGACCTATAAAATTAATTTAATCCATGTCATTTATCCATATATATGCCAGCTACCTTGAAATGTTTTGAATTTGGCACTGTGCCATTTTTCCTCTCATATAGAAATCACTATCAATCACTACTATTAAATTAAAATATTCTGCTTCTTCCTTCTGCTTATAATACCAAAATAAGTTTGAAAACCAAGATGGAGATGGATGTAGAGAAAAGAATATCTAGAGTGAGACGCAATGGACAAATAAAGAGGAAATAAAAGGGGGAGAAGAGGAAGAATTGGATCGGGAAGGGAGAGGAGGGGAGGGGAGGGAAAGACTAGGCAGAAAAACAGATATGGAAAAATAGATTTCTGTAAATGATAGATTGTAAAGGAGAGCCTTACCTTAATTTGAGAGGCTTCAGATGTATTTTTCACTTCTGCTAATGTGATGGTTCCAGTCTTAACTGAACCAAGTAGATATTTATTAGTGTGATGGCTATAACATGGTATAGTTGGTAATAGCATGAATCTTCTGATATTTTAGAGATTCCAAAGCAGCTGAAGGAGCTGTAACATTATATGAAGCTTACAGAGATAGGATAAAAATCTATCAATCTATTATGCCAAATGGTTTCTTTCAATAGGAACCCTCTAACTTATGCATATTAAGAGAGATATTTGCATTGATGGGTATTGATTATTTTTTTTCTTTTCCTGTTTGCTTTTGTCATGATATATGACAATACTTTAACCACTTCTCCAAACACTACAATCTAATTTAAATAAATTTAAGGATGGTTTTTTAAGTCTTAAAAAATGTGGGGAGATCTATCCATAAACTTTCCTGGTTCCGTGGATTCATTCAATTAAGGATATTGTGTTCTATTACTTATTTCTGACTGTGGGTCTATCAGCAATGTTTAATCTCGGTGGTGATTTAAAACTGACTTTATTGTCATTGTCTCTTAGCAGTAATCAGGAGGTGAGAAAAGAGCCGAGTAACAATTCTCCCTGAGATAGAATTCGTAAATTTTATTAAAGAAAGGTCAAAGCAGGACCATAAGTATGCTGGCAAGCAACTTTCCTCCAGATATGAATACATATATAAATAATTCAAGGCCAAGAGAATTCAGTTTTCTTTCTCCTGTGCCTTCAGTGTAATGGGGAGGATTTCAGTCTCTTTAGCAAAGGTAAGCTAATTAGACAGTGCCTGTGCTTATCTAAGAAGATAAGCTAGTCTCTTTACAAAGTCTACTATCCACACTACTGTCATCCCTAAGGGATGCTCCTGGAGGAAATAAGCAAAATATAACAATAGTCTATGATCTTTACACGTGGTCAATCCTTGTGGGAGTTACTAGGATTGACCATGGTGCAAAGATCATCCCACCTATTCATCTAAAGAGGTAGGCATCTATATAGAGCAGCAAGCAAAATAGGAAGGTACTAGAAGTGAGTGAAGGCTGCTTACTTTAATGACAAGAGCATCACTTCAGATTGTGTCAGAGAAGTCAATAGTAAATTACTCTGGTATTTTACGAAAAAGCTCACTGAAGACAGACAAGATAAAGTGATTATTGATATTATGCCAAATGATATACCTCTGAGGTCAACTGAGGAAGATTTGAAGATCTTTCCAAACAGTAATGGTATTTATTACACAGCTCAATTGAAACGTGCTGGATGTCTAGTAGCTGATGCTACAATGCAGGAAATTATAATGTAAAGTTGCAACAGAGGAATGTAAGAACTCTGTAAAGTCAACCAAGGAAACAACTAAATGAATTGATTCCAAACTGACAGCTTACATTTGAATCAATTGAAATGGACTGGAAATGGACTCTTCAGAAGATCATGGTATTTATTACTCAAGACCTCCCCACCAATATCAATTGGGTTTCATGGACCATCTTTTAGCATCATAGTAATGTGAGTTTATACCAAAAGCACTGATAAAGAGGGGGTAAATAGTAGGTTTAATCCAAATTTGATGAAATATGCAAGCAAAGTGAGTTTGTGTCTTGACATTGGAATGTCTAAATTGAAAATAGTCAGTAGAAAAGGAGTTGCGCCATATTAACTATGACAAAATTTATGGCAGAGGTGGGGTGTTCAGCAGATTCTGACCAGTTCTGGAGAACCAAAAGCAGAAATTTTGAGTAATTCGGAGAACTGGCAAATACAACCTTTGACTGGCCCCACCCTCATCTATTCTGTGCCTCCTGAGTCCCAGCTGATCGGCTGGGTCTTCTTTTGTTGCCCTGCACAGGAGAATGGAGCTGAAAAGCAGGTTAGTGGGGTGGGGAGGGAATGGAATTTTTCAGTAACCTTCCCCCAGGAGTAGAGAGAGAATGGAGATTTTGCAGTATCCTTCCCCTGGAATGTGGTGGGAATGGAGATTTTACAGTCTTTACACCATGAGCCATCCTTCCACTGGCTCATGGTGAATATAAATTAACAGAATAGTTTATTAAACCTAATGTTCACACACAGAGAAAGGCTTGCCATAAATTTTATGTATTTTTATACAGTTAGTCATAACAAAAATATCAGAATATAATTTGAGGGACTTGTGAAGTTTTGTGATAACCATGATGCTGCTGGAAGTTTGGCATTGTCTATTATGTTTCCATTTTGTGTTGAGATCAGGGAACTGTTAATATGGTTTTTAATTGCTGTATATTAAGGAGTGTATCTATTTTTCTTGCCTGCATTACCAGTCTATATGATTTAGGATATATATGAAGACATCCAAATTTGTGAAATTTTCCACTTTGGAGATTAGTCAAAGTGTTGCACTGAGGTTAATCAAAGTATTGTACAATATTAGAAAGAAAATTGTCTATATAATTTTCAGCAATGGAAAAACTTATTTGACAACATTGTTTTAATATTTTATCAAAAGGAGCTGGCGCCGCAACGATACTGCATGCAATCTTGGAGGTCTGAGATTGCAGCTGATATCTTCGCCCTTGGATGGTCCAAACGGACCTAAACCATCCCGAAGAGACAGTGATAGTGAAGGGCGCGTCCTGTAGATCCCAGGGATATTGCAAAGTCCCTGGTTGATCCAGGAGAAGCCCTTTTGCCAGCGGCAGAGAGGCAGCCACCAAAGCTGCTAATGTTGGGACAGCTCCGAATGGAAGAGGTTGAAAGAGAAAGTGTGTCGGTTTGGTGAGAATTTTTCTTTTATTATTCAAAGACTTAAAAGGACTTTCCATAAAAGTTTTGACAGAACTGAATAAGCAGTGGTTTTTAAACAGAATGTCAAAGTAAGGCTTTGCTTTATGTTTTTTTTTTCTCATGGCTGGACTTCTATTGTGATTCTGCATTTATTAACTGGACTGGTTCTTTCTCTATTTATATCTATTTTTTCTTTTCTTTTTTGACTTTGTAATATTTTAGGCTAGAGGTTCCCTTTAGATATTTTTATATACTTGTTTTTTATTCTTTTTAAATTTTATTACGTTTTGTCTGGGAAAGGAAGGGGAGACACAGTAACACTGCCAACTAGAGGCTTGAAATATCTTAGACGAAGCTGAGAAAGCTGAGAAAGAAAGCTCTGAAATTCTTTTTCAAGGACATTGCTACATGATAAGATAGAGGGAAGAGCACGGAAGAGTGTTACTGTTCTTCTGGATTTCTATCAACAATTGAAACTTGGCTTTGAAGTTTGGAAAGAGCTATGACAAGAGCCTTGGATAATTAAATAAAGTGCAGTGTGTCTTTTTTATTTTCTTAAGTTGAGTCCCACACCCCCTACCAGCTGTACTGTTCACCTTTTCTTTTTAAAACCTTTATCATTGTAATATTTTCATCTTTGTTTTGTATTTTAAAGGGAAAGCCTCAACATTTTCTTTTTTTCTTTTACTTTCTTTTTTGGAATTTTTTGTTTTTCAATATGCTTTTTTTAATTTTTGATTTGAAAATTCTCAATTGGATTAAGGTGTTGAAGAATCTGAAGAATTACTTTTATTTTATTTTTTAATTCTTTTTTACTTTTTGCTCTTTTTAAACTTTTTTTATTCTTCTCCTTCCTTTCTACCTAATTACTGATTGGATTAAGGTCAAGAAGAACCTGAATATTTTTTTTCTCCTTTTCTTTTTATTATTATTGGGTTTTTCTCTCTTCCATTCTTATTTTTCATCTTGATTGCAATTTACACTCTGAATGATAAACAAGAAGAATTCTATAAAAAATTACACATGAAAATAATTGAACTGGACTATGTCAATATAGTTATGATGGGAGATTTCAATGGAATTGTAGACAATAAACTGAACTATATAACAACAACAACAAAGCAAAATAGGAAGATATCTCCCCAAATCCTTTTTAAAAATGATAGATGAAATAAATTTAAAAGATATATGGAGAAAAAGAAATGTTAAAACCAAACAATACACTTTTTACTCAAATAAACATTTAACATGGTCCAGAATAGATATGATTTGTACTTCAACAGAATTTATATCTAATATTCAAGAAACAAACATCAAAACAAGTACTTGGGCAGACCACAATCCAATGACAATTAAATGGAAAGGACAAAAAAGAAGATCGAGATGGACGTTAAATAATACTATTCTAAAGGAGAATGATCTTATACAGCGGATGGAGAAAGAATTGGTTTTTTTCTTTAGAGAAAATAAAAAAGAAGATATTTCAAGATATTCAAAAGAAGATATTCAGAATGTATGGGACAGAATGAAGGCATATGCTAGAGGCTTGATAATAGACTACACAAGGAAAAGGAACATTAGGAAAAGGCAAGCCATTGAAGCTTTAGAAGATGAGTATAAAAGACTCAAAAAAGAACTAGAGAAAACGCCACAGAAAAAAGACATTAAGTTAAAACTGGATACAATTAAACATAAAATGAGTTTAATAGAAAAAGAAGAATTAGCACAGAAAATTAGAAGTGCTAAACAGAATTATTTTGAAGATGCAAATAAACCAGGTAGAACGTTAGCATACAAATTGAGAAAGGAAAAAGAATCAAGGAAAATACTGCAGTTAACAGATGAGCAAGGTCAAGTTTGCCATGGCAATAAAGAGAAGGAGGAAATCATTCGAGACTTTTATGGGAAATTATATGAGCAAGAGAATATGGATTAGGGAAGAATTAAACAGTATTTACAGAATGCTAATCTACCTAAGATATCAAAAGAGACTGAAAAAATGTTAGAAAGCAATATAACCATGATGGAGTTAACCGAAGCACTTAAGAAACAAAATAATGGGAAGGCACCAGGCCCACATGGACTTCCAGCAGAATTCTATAAAACATTACAAGAATCGCTGAACCTTCCATTGCTAGAAGTCAAGAATGAAGTTATGCTAAAGAAGATACCTAAAACATGGTCAGAAGCCTATATTACACTTATTCCAAAAGAAGGGACTGATCCATTACAAATTAAGAATTATAGACTCATTTCTTTATTAAATGCAGATTATAAAATCTTTGCTTCAATATTGGCAGAGAGACTCAAAAAATATTTTAATAATTTTATTCATCCTGACCAAAATGGATTTCTGCCAAAGAGACAAATTAAAGATAATATGAGAGTAATATTGGACACTTTGGAATATTATGAGGCTCACCCCGAAAAACAAATGGCTTTGATATTTTTAGATACACAAAAGGCATTTGATAATGTGAACTGGAGATTCATGTTTTTATTATTGGAACAGATGGGCTTTGCCAGAAAATTTATTCAAGCAATACAAGCCATATATTATAAGCAAACGGCAAAGGTAATGATAGAGGGAGAATTAACAGACTCTATCAATATAAGAAAAGGTACAAGACAAGGTTTCCCAGTATCACCTTTGCTGTTCATATTAACTCTGGAAGTGTTAAATAGAAACATTAGAGACGAAAAGAGTATAAAAGGAATGAAAATTAAAAAGGAAGAATTTAAATTGCAAGCTTTTGCAGATGACTTGGCCTTTATTTTAGAAGACCTTCTAGAAACAGCACCAAAACTATTGGAAAAGATAGAGGCATATAGCAAGGTGGGCAGCCTGAAAATAAAAAAAAGATAAGACAAATATTTTGACGAAGAATATGTTACTAAGACAAAAAGCAGAATTGGCAGATGTATTGAATATCCAAGTCACGAATAAGGTTAAGTACTTGGGAATACATTTGACAGCAAGATGTAGTACATTAAAAGAGAACAATTACATTAAACTTAAACAACAGATAGCACTAGACTTGATGAAATGGGAAAACCTACAATTATCACTAATAGGGAGAATTTCAACAATCAAAATGAATATTTTACCCAGAATTCTATATTTCTTTCAAAAAATACTAATTAGGCTTGGAAAGGACTATTCTGAAGATTTAAATAAAATTGTGTTGAAATATATATGGCAAGGTAAGAAAGTGAGAATAAAGTTAAAACTCTTACAAGATGCTAGAATTAGAGGAGGATTTGGTCTGCCTAATTGGGAGTTGTACTACCAAGCTACAAACTTGACATGGGCTAAGGAATGAATAACATTAAGAAAAACTAGATTGTTTCCATTAGAAGGACATGATCTGTTGTTGGGGTAGCATGCCTTTCCATGGTATAAGGGAACTAAAATACAGGATTATTTTAGAAGACATCATATATGGGAGTCTCTGTGATTAAATTGGGAGAAAATTAAAAGACAATGTTATTTGAAAATTCCAGTCTGGTTATCCACAATTGAAGCATTTTCTTATCCTATAACATACAAGAAGGAACAAACAGTTAGATATGGGGAAATTGATGCAAAAACTAGAGGAACAAGGTATAAAGATGAATTGGTTTTCTTATGCGCAAATACATTCAAGCTATGAAAAAGACTTTAAAACAGAAAGTTTCTATAATAAATTGACTGATTTAGATAAGATTTTGACAGGTACTGATGAAAAAGTGATTAAACAATTGTATGGATATTTATTAGAAATTAAAATAGAAGAAGAACAAGTTAAAGAAACTATAATTGTCTGGGAGAAAAACTTTGGATATGGGATTGATCTAGAGAAATGGCAAAAATTGTGGTCTCAAAATTATAAAATGACAATGCCAACAGCATTTAAAGAAAATTTGTATACAGGTGCCATCTTCCCCCAACAAGAATAGCAAGAATGTTCAAGAATAAATCCGAAAGATGTTGGAAATGTCATCAGAAACCTGGCTCATATTACCATATGTGGTGGACTTGTGCAGATGCCAAAAAATATTGGACTAAAATCCACATGTGGTTGGAAAAAATGACTAAAAAGCATATAGATTTAAAACCAGAGATATTTTTTATTGGGAATTCTATCTGATACATACAGCAAAGATTTAAAATATTTGATTGTAAACTTATTAACAGCAGCTAGGATTGTATTTGCTAAAATTGGAAAAATGAGAAAATACCATTGCAGGAGGAAATTATCAAGAAAATACTGGAATGTGCTGAAATGAGTAGATTGACATTTGAAATTAGAGAACAAGAGGATAAACAATTTTACAAAATTTGGGACCTTTTCTATCAATGGCTTGACAACGAAATATAGTAATAGAATATGTAGAATTATAGAAAATAATGAATATATAAAGATGTATTTCTTTTATTATTATTATTGTTATTATTATTATTATTATTATTATTATTATTATTATTATTATTATTATTATTACATATATAAAATGTTTTTAGGATAGATTTGGAAGGACTATATGAATTGTTATAAAATAAACTAACTATAGCTATCTTGCAAAGTATGAATGAACAAAATTATAGTCAAATGATTGATTAATAATAATACTAGGATATTCAATTTCTGACAATATGAGTTATTATGTAATGTAACTGTAATTTAAACTATGAAATCAATGCATAAAAAATTTGTAAACCAACTGACATACTATTTGTATACTTATGGAAGAAAGCTGGATGTTTTTATGTTTTGTTTGTTTTTGTTTGTCCTTAAAAATCAATAAAATTTAACAAAAAAAAATTATCAAAGAATAAAAAGAATTATGTGATAGGTTCAACATCTTTCTATGACATGATTTATGTATTTTTCCCAGTTCTTTTTATTGACCAACTTGTCAATGTTGTGATTTTGCTGATCCTTTAAATAGGCATTATTGTCAAAAGGAGCTCCATTCAAAATCCAGGAAAGAAATGCTTAGGCTCTTTAGTTTAGAGAAAAGATATCTTTTACTGAAAGTGAAATGGTAGCAACCAAAGAATTCTGAATCTGAGAAATTAGGCGCGCAATTCACATATACAAAGTGATGAATTGTTCCCACCCCCAATAATTCAGATGAGACTTTCAATTAGAAGTTGTGAATATGATCATGTGGGCATCTTCAGGTGATGATGAGGCCTGTGTCCGTTGACCTTGGCATACTTTGATAACGGGTTGCCGTTGTGCGAAGAAAAGAAAGCTAAGCGAGAAATAGAAACCTAACTCTATTGTATGCTTCCCCCCCCCCAATTTACACAACAGAAGAATGTAACACCTCCAGCTCACTTCCCAGACATATCCCTTCCTCCCCTTCCCCCCCCCATTTCTTATGACAGCCGAAAGATGCAAAACAATAGTAGAAGGCTGACATTCGGCCCTCCTAGAAAAAGGAAAACCATCAGTCCTAGAGGAGAGAGAGGAGAAAATATAAAGACAATTATTAATCATTAAACAATTACAAAACAATACACTCCTAAGGCTTATCAGGATACTTGGAACGAAATGCTTTGATCAACTTAGGGGCTTTAACGTTGGTTTCGTTTACCCATTCGGCTTGTGAAGAAGGAAAATGTTTCCAGGCTACAAGATACTGGAGTCGACCCCTCCATTTGCGAGAGTCCAGAATTTCTTTAACTTCAAAATGTTGTTCACCTTCAATCAGTATTGGTATGGGAGGGTCAGCCTGGATGGGTCTTAAGTCAGAAGTACGTTCAGGTTTTAGCAAACTAACATGGAAAACCGGATGAATTTGTCGAGGAATTTTGGGTAATTTCAGCTGGACTGTTACAGGAGTTATAATCCTTTCAATCGTGAAAGGACCAACATACTTAGTACCAAGCTTCTTTGACTTTTGAGTGGTCTGCAGGTATCTGGTGGACAGGAAAACCTTGTCGCCCACTTTATATTCTTTCTGTGGGGATCATTTCTTGTCTGCAAATTTCTTATGAGCTTGATGGGCCTCATCTAATGCTTTGCGTGTCACTGGCCAGTTAAGTTGGAGTTGAGTTATCCATTCATCCAATGAATGGATGTTAGGTTTTTCACGAGTAAGTTCAGGTATGGGAACGAAATCTTGTCCCGAAGCCACTTTAAATGGAGTAAATCCAGTACTACTGTGTACGGAGTTGTTATGTGCCACTTCGGCAAATGGAAGTAATTTGGACCAGTTATCTTGTTGATAATTTATGTAACATCTAAGATATTGTTCTAACACTGCTTTGGTCCTCTCACAGGCCCCATTAGTTTGGGGTGATTGGCAGAGCTTAACCCCTGGGCGGAGCCTGTTAACTTCAGGAACTCTTTCCAAAAATTTGAGGTAAACTGGACCCCTCTGTCAGAGATTATGCATTCCGGAACGCCATGTAACCTATAGATATGTGAAATAAACAGTTTAGCCAGCGTCTTAGCAGAGGGAATCTTGGAATGTACTTGTATGGAATGTACTTGTTTTAAAAACAAATCGGTCACTACCCAGATGACCGTGTTTCCACCACTTTCGGGTAATTCTACTATAAAGTCCATAGAGATTTCCTTCCAGGGAGCCATTGGTCTAGCTACATTTTGTAACAATCCTACTGGCTTACCAGGAGGTGTCTTTGCCGAAGCACAAATTGGACAGCTAGCTACATAAGCTTCAATGTCCTTTTTAAAGTAGGCCACCAGAATTGCCACTTAACCAGATGTTAGGTCTTCACAAATCCGAAGTGGCCAGCTGCTTTAGAATCATGAGCCTGTTGTAGTATTTGGCCCCTCAGCACCTGTGGCACATGCAACTTGGCCCCCACCCAAGCCAAACCATCTCTAACTGTATAGTCACTTGAATGAGCCAGGAACCATTCGTCCAGTTTTAAAGCTTCTTTTAATTGTTTGGTTAGGTCATTCGATAAAACTACTTCTTGGTTCTTCTTTTGGGCTCTGGTGATCACTGGATGTTTGGCTGAGACAATTGGGCTTATCACCTCCTGGCACATACTATTATATTGGGGTAGTCTAGAGAGAGCATCCGCCATGAAGTTCTTCCCTCCTGGAATGTACTTCAATGAGAAATTGAATCGCTTGAAGTACTGGGCCCAGCGAACTTGTTTAGGGGACAGTTTCCAGGGCGTTTTTAAGGCTTCCAAATTCTTATGATCAGTCCATACCTCAAATGGGTGTTTTGCTCCTTCCAGGAAATGTCTCCAGGTCAGTAAGGCCCAACGAACTGCAAAAGCTTCTTTCTCCCAGATGGCCCATCTTCTCTCTGTTTCAGACAGCTTACGGGAGGTATACGCACAAGGCTGTAAGGTCCCTTTCTTGTTGATTTGAAGTAACACCGCTCCAATAGCCACATCACTTGCATCGGCTTGAATCACGAAAGGAGTGTCCATATCCCGGTGCTTCAGCACTGGTTCTGCAGCAAACAGTCGTTTTAGCTTTTCAAAAGCTGTTTGGCACTCCATGGACCACTTCAGCAGCTTTCCTGGCCTTGGCTTCACCTCCCCTTTTGTTTTTAAGAGATTTGTGATGGGCATTGCTATCTTAGCAAATGTCGGGATGAATTGCCGGTAAAAATTTGCAAATCCCAAAAAGCTTTGAAGTTGTTTTCTGGTGCGTGGTGGAGCCCATTCCAGAACGGCACGAACCTTCTCTGGATCCATCTCTATGCCTTCAGATGAAATGCGATATCCCAAATAGTCAATTTTGTCTTGGTGGAATTCACACTTTGACAATTTAGCATACAACTTAGCAGCACACAGTTTCTGTAGAACCGACCGCACTAGTTTCACATGTTCATCCAGAGTTTCTGTGTAGATAAGGATATCATCAAGATAAACCAGAAACCCCCTGTATAAATGTTCATGTTACACTTGGTTGATCATTTGCATGAATACAGCTGGGGCTCCTTGTAAACCAAAAGGAAGAATGTTGAATTGGAAGCAATCCATCGGGCAGTTAAAAGCAGTCTTCCACTCATCCCCTTCCTTAATTCGAATTCGGTAGTATGCTTCTCTCAATTCCAACTTCATGAAAATCTTTCCCTTCGCTAAATGGGCCAACATGTCCTTCATCAAAGGAAGGGGGTACATGTTTTCCACAGAAATAGCATTCAAATTTCTGTAATCCACCACCAAGCATTTGGAACCATCTTTCTTTTCCTGGAACAACACTGGGGCCGCTACCTGGGGTCTAGCAGGTTGAATGAAACCACATTCCAGATTTTTATCTCTAAACAATCTTAGCTCTTCCAATTCCCGTGGGGTCATTGAGTACAACTTTGGTTTCGGGAGCTTCACCCCAGGCAAAATCTCAATAGCACAGTCTGTTGGCCAGTGAGGCGGAAGCTCATCCGAGGCCTTCTAACTGAACACTTCTTTTCAATCCCAATACTCTTTGGGAATTTTCTCCTCCCCTTTCACGGGCTCAGTACCTGTGGAAGCTATTTCAATTAGGTCCTCAGGCTTCGGCTGGGATCTGGCCCCTTCTCTCGGTCGCTGCTTTGTGCGTATGCGCAACAACCCCTTCCTCCAGTTAACCTGGGGGTTCCATTTCCGGAGCCAGGGCAGTCCCAGTATTAATGGTTGCTCCATCCCAGGAACCACAATAAAATGGTGGTTGCAGGGTCTCATCATGCTCTCCCATGACCATTTCTATAGGTTCCGTGACAAAATGTGCGGGGCAACCTCCAGCCACTGATCTATCTAGTTGGCAAAAGGAAATGGGCATCTTCAAAGGTTTTAGCTTTAGGCCCATTTTCTTCACTACTACCATGTTGATTATACACCTTGTGCACCCAGAATCTAACAGGGCTAGCATTTCCCCTTCGACCCCTGAATTGGGTACCCTCAACTTCACCGGAATGGTCATAGGGCCCATGCTTGGACTTACCAGGAAGTCGTCTTCCGAGTCGAAATCCTCCTCCTCAGGGGTCACTGGGGTTTCTGATTCCTCTCCTGCGGGAGGGGCGACCTCTGCTGTCTCTTTCCACTTTAGTGCTGTTTCGCGAGGCTTCGCTGGGGATTTTTCAGGTTTCTTTCCTTCCTTTGGCATCCCCTTTGGCTCCAGCTTGACTCTGCAGTTCACAGCCCAGTGACCTTCCTTCCCACATCAAAAGCAGGCCAAGGGGTTGGGTCTTGCCGCCAGTCCTCCCCTCTGAGATTTAGGAGCCTCTTGAGGACGTGGGGGGGGGGAAACTTGCTCCACTCATAATCTCCCCGCCATTTACTTCGGGTTAAATCAATCTCCACTTCTTCTGCCAGCAAGTACTACATCTGCAAGTCATTGGGATCTCTTCTAGCAATGCATCTCTGGTACACATCTTCATTTAAACCATCTTTAAACAGTTCTATCAGGGCTTCTTGGGGCCAGCCTCGGAAATGGCCGGTTAACTGTCTAAATTCTTGGGTGTAATAAGCCACAGACCTCCGCCCCTGTTTTATGGTTTTCATCCTAATTCGGGCCTTGCGCTCTGCCAGTGGGTCCTCAAACCTAGCCCTCAGTGCAGCCATGAACAGGTTGTAGTTCAGCAACTGAGGAGTATTATCATTATGCAAGGTCACCATCCACTCTGCCAATATTCCCTCCAGAGCCCTGGTAACACACCTCACTTTGGCTGCTTCTGAAGGAAAGTCCTCCCCGTATTCTTCCATATGGCTCTAAACTTGAGCTAGGAAAAATCCCAAGGTTTTGGGATCCCCCCCCCCCGGTATTTTACTTCTAAGGGAGGCAGCCTAGGAGCTCTATGCCTTCTAGGAATCACACCTCCCACTGAAAGCCCTGGGGCTGCTGCTGGATCGGGTTGATTTATGGGAGAGGGAGCTGCTCTGCTTCTTCTGGCTGGGGCTACTTCCCCTCCCCCTTCATACCTTTGTGCAGCTTGGGGTTGTTCAAAGGCTTCATTCAGGAGTCTCCTGGCTTGATCCAGTAAGAGTTCCCTCTTTTCCTTCTCTTGCCAAGGCTCCACTTTTCCATGCCCGGGGGAGGGGTCCTTCTCCGGATCTTTCCAACCAACCCCACCGACCATCTGGGCTTCACAGCTGGAACCTCTTCCAGATTGAGCTCTGCTAGCGATTCGGCTTCATGCACCAGCACAGAATCTTGCCCTCCAATGGCTCCTGGATCCTCTTGGTCACTATTTGAAGATGACATAATGTCCAGGCCCCCTCAGAAGAAAATTGGGTATTCTCTCCGGGTGGGCTGGTAGAGAGATTCAGAATAATGTCAAAAGGAGCTCCATTCAAAATCCAGGAAAGAAATACTTAGACTCTTTAGTTTAGAGAAAAGATATCTTTTACTGAAAGTGAAGTAGTAGCAACCAAAGAATTCTGAATCTGAGAAATTAGGCATGCAATTCACATATACAAAGTGATGAATTGTTCCCACCCCCAATAATTCAGATGAGACTTCCAATTAGAAGTTGTGAATATGATCATGTGGGCACCTTCAGGTGATGATGAGGCCTCTGTCCATTGACCTTGGCATACTTTGATAATGGGTTGCCGTTGAGCAAAGAAAAGAAAGCTAAGCGAGAAATAGAAACCTAACTCTATTGTATGCTTTCCCCCCCCCATTTACACAACAGAAGAATGTAACACCTCCAGCTCACTTCCCAGACTTATCCCTTCCTCCCCTTCCCCCCCCCCCATTTCTTATGAAAGCCAAAAGATGCAAAGCAATAGTAGAAGATCTTGAAGGCTGACAATTATGAATACCAACTTTCTATTATTATTTAAGAATGAATAACTCAAATGTAAGAATGCTATTTCTTAATAGATGTGAAAACCTTTCTTTTTTACTAATAGTAAAATATTAGATCATGGAGAAAAATAAATGGGATTTATTATGCAGTCTTTTAAACTGTTATATATTTTGTAAAACAATATTATGTTTTGCCATCTATCAAATCAGTCCTGCAATTAAATAGAGAGTTTTTGGAACTACATTAAGGATTTTAAAATTTACTGACTATAAAATTATGAACATGCTCCAAGCAAGAAAGAATTAGAATATCTTGAATAACTTCTAAAGGTTGTCAAAGCAAATCATAAAATTTAATTACAATTAGCTTTTTCTCCCTCAAGTTTCCTTTCACTGCCAGTTGCCCTGAGGAGTGACTAAGAATATTCTTCCATGCAGCCAACATCTTAATATTCCTGTTCACTTTCTCAGGTCAGAATTAATGTTTTCTCAGCAGATAAAAAAACAAAAGTAAAATTGCTTTAGAAATTTATAATAATAATTTATTTATTTATTTATTTATTACTCTACAGGTGTTTATTCTCTCACCTGGTAAGTAGGACAGACTCATATGATAAGTACAGAACAGATCAACAGAGTTGGAAGGGACCAAAGAAGTCTTCTACTGACCCTGATCAGGCAGGATATCCTACACCATTTCAGAAAAAAAAAAAAAAACTGGTTGTCAATCAACTTCTTAAAAAACTTCCATTCACAGCTTCTGGAGGGAAGTTGTTCCACATATTAATTATTCTGTCAGGAATTTATCCTTAGTTCTAGGTTGCTTCTCTCCTTGGTAAATTTCCATCCATTGCTTTTTGTCCTGTTCAAGAGATTTGGAGCAGGGGTCTCCAA
>BLBF01000073.1:22002617-22031316 GCA_015471245.1 Laticauda colubrina
TATTATTATTATTATTATTATTATTATTATTATTATTATTATTATTATTATTATTATCCTTCCTTGTATTGTCTATGGACTAGGACTATCTTGGAGTGGACTGAACTGAAATGATTAATGTCTCTCTTTGGAGCATGGCTGACATGAGAAATGGAGGGAGAAAAGGTAGAAAGGAATGGTTGGATGTGGATACTTGGTGACCCATGGAAATTGTTTTAACCTTCAAATTATCCAAGGTCTAAGTGCAGAAGCACCCATTGTCATGCTTCTATGACAGTGAGGGTGTAATTGATTGGTTCAGTGGCCTGGAAGGAAGACAGTATAGTTAGAGATGGGGAGGGAAGCTGTTCCATTAAAGTTGTGAAGAAATATATATGTGTAGGAGAAGAAAGAGCAGGCAAGCTGGAGGCAGGGGTAAATCACATCATCAGTTTAGAATTCTTACATTACCATGAGAGACCATGAAAGTCCAACCCTTCTTGAATTCTGTTCAACCTTATCTACCACCAGGCAATTGCTGATCATTAGTTGATAAAGATTCTTGTGTATAGGCTTCAATACATTGTTTATAGTGCAGCCTACACAAATGGTCCTGATTCTTTGTGTCTGACAATATGGTAGGAAGCTGAGAGCAGGCCACGCTTATTTAAAGCAGGATCAGTGGATATTTTTTCTCTTGCCCTCAGTGTTTATACCCAAAGCAAAGTCATCACATTATAAAGTGCATTGGACTCTGAATGGTGTTATGAATGTAAGTTCATTATGTAATAAGACTATATCCAGGGGTGGGATTCTACCTGGTCAGTCCGGTTCTCTAGATCCAGTTGTTATGATTTTGTCCATTTCAGAGAACCAGCAAATCATACCATTAGCTGGCCCCTCCCCTTCCACTCACTCCTTACCTGGTATGCACACCATCCAACTTGCCTGCATTAGCCTAATTTTTCATAAGTTGCTATTTTTCCTTTTATTTTTCGACCATAAGCTGTGCCAGGAGATTTAGATTAGCTAGAAATCAGGAAATCCTTGGATTTCTTGTTTTCTAGCTAATCTAAAAGCAGAGCTGAACCTTTCTTAGGACTGAAGTTTCTATTTTTCAGTGGAGACTCAGGTAGCAGATTGCAGAAAGGTAGATCTCTAAGTGAATTGTGATTCTGGGAGCAACTCAATCTGTCTACCTGCTTTACCTGATTTTGGGTAAAAGTTGTTCTCTTTTCATAAAAAATTCAATATTTACATAATATTTACAATATTTACATACAAGCCATGCCCACCCAGTCATGCAACCATCAAGCTATACCCAGTCAGCAAGCCATACCTGCCCAATCACATGACCATCAAGCCACACCCACAAATTAGGCCATGCTCACAGAACTGGTTGTTAAGAAATTTAATCCCACCCCTGACTACATCATCCATGATATGTTTATGGATGAGGCAGCTGTTCTGGTGTTTAGAATTGAAACTTATTTCTAGAAAGATGGCATCCTCTCTTGGACTTATGCCCAGTTGGTTTTGAATTTGGCATCAGTTTGGCACCAGCAACCAATTCAGGGACGGTGAGTAGACGATGGTAGTTGTGATCCATAATAAGGTAATAAGACTTTGAGAGGCTTTCTCTGCAAATAACTGTCATGTCCCCTCCCACATCAATCCTCATGGTTTTCTGAGCAACATAAAGAGATGACCTATAAGAAGGGACCATTGGGAGAAGACAAAAAATAAAGTTGTACAAGCATATTGGGCATTATTACATTGATGGGATCCAAAACATGATGACTCCATCTGATCATATGAAAAGGAAAAAATTACAAAAAACAGTCAGTCCCTCAAATGCAGGTAGGTTATGGGGTCATAACCAACTTCTTCAATTGCATCCAAAAATCTACTGGTAAGGAGTGCAGCTGGCTCAAAAACAGCACTATTACATGGGCATACAATTGCAGAAGCCTTATACCTAAAAAGGCAATATGGATGTGAACTTTAAAAAATCAATGTGGAATAAAAGTAGACATAACATAAATGAATGGCAGTCACTTCCAAAATAGTTACAAAACTGTTAATAAATGAGAGAAAGGGTGGGTATTTAGGAGATACAGAAACATTTCATGACATCTAGCTTCTTAAAATATCATCACATTTTCAATGTTTGTTTTAAGGCTTAATATTTAAATTTTATTTTTGAAATCTATCTATCTGTAATCTATCTATCTATCTGTCTATCTATCTATCCATCCATATCTATCTATCGATCTATCGATCTATCTATTATCTAACATCTCAAATACATTTCTCTAAGTGGCTTACAACAGTTAGAAACATAATATTAAAGCTCATTTTAAACTTTGAAAATATAATTCTATGATATTGATATTAGCCTGTGATTAAAAACTGGACTCTCTAGAGTCAAATTATCTTATACTTACTTATCCATAAACACCAAGTTACATTAATCACAGGGAAGTAAAATATACAAATCATTGTATATTGCTATCTTAATGAAAAGCAGTTTGGAGATTACTATTCTAATTTTCTAACAAGAAAATTTTTATTGATTCTGATGCTATCTGTAGATGCTTTATCTTAAAAAATGAAAAAAAGAAAAAAAAATCCTTGGAAAAATAAATCATTGGGTGACTGAATATGTAGTAGTAATTGCTAACAATGTAATGTTTTGCCCAAGGATTTATGCCTGTTGCACTAGATTTTACAGTTTTTTCTGTTTTGGGTACATAAACATTATCATCTTAACATAATGAAGAATGGTGAGAAGGTTTCACATTAAAAAAAAAAACCTTACAGAGTATAATGTACTATGAAGCGAAAAAGATCTATCTTTCTCCCCTATTTATTCACAACCACTTACTTAGACCTAGTGACACATTTAGCAGAGAACTCCAAGGACACTTCAAAATGGAATGATTGTGTTATATAACAAATCCAACTTTGTCATAGGTTGGGGGGGGGGGTTGGTAGTCATTTCCTGATTAAAATATATGTACTTGGGGAATAAAGGAGGGGAGAAGAAACACTTATTTTTGTCTAAACTTGTAGAATGCCTTGGATTGCTTTGATTATGCAATAAATGAATCAATAAAATGAAACAAACACATTTTGGTGCTATTTGTTGCCTCAGACTTCCTTTTTGAGCCAGTGGAGCCAAATAAAGCTCTGATAACTTTGACAACATTCAGTGATGAAGATAACAGAAAAGAACAAGATACATTCATCTTTTTTTCCACAGACCCTCCAGAAATTTAGTTTATTTATTTAAAAGTTTGATACGGCTGCTCATGTAAGGCAAATTTAGATGGCTTATGACAACTGTAAAGCCAATAAAAGAAAGAGTAACTAAAATATGAAACAATCAAGAAAAACCCTGCACTTCAATCTTTCTATCCTTTGGGATGTCTCACAGTGGGTTTATCTGTCCTCATTCCATGCGTTCTACAATATAATCTCAGTGCCTCAGTCAAGCCTCAATGGCTTTTCAAAATGCTAGAACAAGGGTGTCAAACTTGATTTCATTGAGGGCTGCATCAGGATTGTGTTTCACCTCGAGAGGGCAGTGGTGCATTGCCAGGGTGTGTGGCAGTGGTGGGATTCAAAAAAATTTACTACTGATTCTGTGGGTGTGGCTTGGTGGGCATGGCCATGTGACTGGGTGGGTGTGGCCTTTTTTTGCTTTTTTGCAGTTACCCTCCCACCCATTTGGGGGGGGCTTCTGGGCCTCAGAAACTCCTGGGAGGGGGCATTTTTGCTCCTAGAAGGCTCCTCTCAGGTTCAGGAAATAAAAGAACAGACCATGGGAGAGGCACAGAGCACCCCTTCACGCTCCATTTTGGGGCCTTCCTGGTCTCAGAAGAGCCTCTCAGGAGTGGGAGTTTTTGCTCCCAAAAGGCTCCTTTGAGGCTCAGGAAGGCAAAAAAATGGAGAAAGGGCTGAAATATCTAAAGGGGCCAGTGTCAGGCAGTCGGGGTGACTGAGCATCAGGTGGGAGGGGCAAGCGAGCCAGTGGCAATTGGGAAACTGGGTCAGAGGCATGGCCAGCTAGAACTTAGTACCAGTTCGGTAACCCGTGCCCAAAACCTTGCGACCGGTTCAAGCGATCCGGTGCAAACCGGCTGAATATCACCACTGCATGGCCAGATCAACATCACTCTTGTCAGGACCCAAGGACTCTGCCAGCAAAAACAGGCTCCCAAGCTCCATTTTCAGCTGTGACAGCTTCCTGCAACCCCTTCCTGCTAGTGAAAATGGAGCTTGGGAGGGCTCCATGCGGCCCTCCAGAGCTCCCTTTTTGCTGGCAGAGGCACCATGGGCTGGTCCTTTGCTATTTCCAGATTGGCCCCATGGACCAGATCTAAGCACCCTGTTTGCTGGATCTGACCTGCGGTCCTTAAGTTTGACACCCCTGGGCTAGAAGAATAGAGGCCTATCAAATCACTTGATAAAGGCAGCCAAAGAAAAGGCCCAGTTTCAAGATCCCTTCTAGATGGCAAGATTTAAAGGAGGAGACATGCCATAGGCACACTCTGTCTGATCTAGCGAGACAGGCAGATATTCTCAGGAAAAGGCAGTCCTGCAAATAACCAAGTCATGTGCCACGTAGGCAGGGGTGGAATTCAAAATTTTTAACAACCAGTTCTGTGGGCATGGCTTAGATGATGGACATGGCTTGGTGGTCATTTGACTGGCTGGACATGGCTTGGTGGTCATGTGACTGGCTGGGTGTGGTCAACTCAACATTACTCACATTGAGGCACGTATCTGCTCACCTATGCTGCAACAGTCGTAAGTAAAGAAAAATGGTCATAAGTCACTGTTTTCAGTGCCATTGTAACTTTGAATGGTCCCTCCACACAAGCAAAGTACCAGCAAAGGAGTGGAAAAAAACTCCAGAGACGTTCCTGAGACAGGAAGTCTAGTCCTGCTAAGAATGTAATAAGGGTTAACGGAGAGGCAGTTTCTGTAAGCAACACCAGAATGTTTCCTTCCTGCCTTCCTTACAGGATTAGGCCAGTAATTTCTTACAACCAGTTCTCCGAACTGCTTAGAATGTTAACAACTGGTTCTAGTGAATAGGGGTGAACTGATAGAATCCCACCCCTGCACGTAGGGCTTCTTCAGTGCCACCACTTGGAAGTGGGAGGGGGAAAAGGTATATACTGAGGATGCAAGTGAGTTTCATGAATGCAGGAAGAGATGTGATGGCACAGTGGTTAGAATGCAGTATTTCAGGTTAACTCACTGCTCACTCCAGGAGTTCGATCCTGACCAGTTCAAAGTTGACTCAGCTTTCCATCCTTCTGAGATCAGTAAGATGAGGACCAAGATTGTTGAGGGCAATATGCTGACTTTGTAAATCACTTAGAGAGGGCTATAAAGTGCTGTGAAGTAGTATAAAAAAATCTAATTGCTTTTGCTATTGCTACCTTAACTGTCCACTTTCTGATCCTGAAAGCTGAACAAGACTCTGTTCTGACCAACATCCTTTTCTAACAAATCAAACACAATTCAACTAGAACAGAAACCTTGTAATGCTTTTGCAAAATAATTAGCTGTCATAAGCGCAAGCCTTGCCAAACTGCAAGAACTTGCCAAAAGATAACAGACAAGAAATAATTTGCAATTCAAGAATCCTCAAATACAAACTCAGGATACTGGAATGTCCATGAGGCTGGAGTTTCAAAACGTCTTTGCTTTCTGAAAAATATGTTCGTTCACAGTTGGCTTTTATCTTCTTGAAGGAGGGCCCATTACCTTGCAGCCTTACTCCTGAGTCACCCATGCTGTTGGAGCTGCTCTTTCTTCCGAGCAATCCTATGTGCATATGCACTTGGCACAGGCTCCTTGGGAACCTCCTCATCACTGCTGCCAGCCCCCACAATCTCTGAAGGCAGCAGTCCACTCCCTAATGGTCCTGGGCCCTAATCTGAGTCCTCGCTCTCCTCAACCGTCCGCACCTGCTCCTGGCTAACCACAACAGACTCTTCCTGTATTGGTCTGATCCAGCAGAACTCTGTGTTCTTAAAAGAGGTGGCATCATTGAAGGAAGGGGACACATGAAGAATGCCTTGCTTCTATAAAGACAGTGTCAGCACTAAACTGATCTCCAAAGCAACACCTGAAATACATCCCAAGCTTCTTGAATGGGAAGCAAAATGTTTTCAAGGAAAAACCAAGAAAATCCAGTTGACTTTTGAAAAGGACCTTTGGGACAACCATGATTGAAAATCTTCATACACAAGACCTGAAACACTCCCCTTGTCAAGTCCATTGAGAGCCATAGTACTGAATATTTATGTTATGATCCAAAGTTTATAAGAGGTGTTTATAGGAAGTCCTTATCCCCTTATTTGATACCCTTAGTCCTGCCACCACCTTTGAATTTTTCTCCTGAATATGGCAAAGGTACAGATGTCTTTTAAAAAACAAAGTTTAAAAACTCTATTCAAATTTAGCACCTGTAAAACTATTACTAATTCCTAAGGCTGATCATCTATTATGCCAGGCAATTAACTGTAATGGGATCCAAGCAATCACATTCTGCCTATCTTTTCTGCAGGATGCGTTAAGTCATCCCTGTAGAGATGTAAAATTCCAGCAATGCTAAATTGTGTGTGCTGTATAGAAGTTCAACTGCAGCCTCAGGAAAGTTTCTGCTTTCATCACAGTTTGTGTAATTATATGTGCTAATCTCCATTCCATCACTTAACTAATTAGCACAAGCTGGCTTCAAATCTCTTTGTTTAAGGAACATATACAAGGTGCCAGAATATAAAGTAGATTTGAATTTTTGCTTTCTTAATGATGAAGTGCAAAATCGTAGTATTTGCTAAGCAGCATTGGCACATTGAAAGAAACAGACAAGACAATGGAAAATTTGAGGTCAAAGAAATATAGCCTCTAAAATTATCTCACCTCCAAGATTCTTTCATAATATCTGACACACTATCTCTTCAGTCTCTAGCATTGGAAAACTATCCTTCATGTTTACTGGTACTTATGATGATTACACAATGGCTTCATATAGAGGCATCCACTGAATCTGTACATTTAATCAGCAAATACGAAAAGAATTTCTCTAGCCAGCCACCCCAGACATTCATAAAAACATACTAGCTTTCCCCTTGTTTTTAATAAGCATCCACATGCGTTACTGTATTTATTTCTAAAGATGGCAAGCATTTTCTAAACCAACCTATTGATCTACCTCATTTAATATTATGTTATGAAGGACTGGACAACATTTTGGTCACTGAAGTTGGGAGTTTCCATATTTTCTGAGATAGCCAGAGCTGTCCTGAGCAGAAATATATTACATTTACCTAACATTTACCAACCTTGGTGGTTTTTTTTTTTTTTTTTTTCATCAAACAAAGCCAATTTTAGGCTTTGGGTGTTATTTATGCCCTTGCCTTTTGGCAATTGTCTCTGGTGGCTTAAAAAGAAAAATATACGGAGAGATTGAAGATACAATCATCATCATATTTTAATGACCCATAATTCCTTGCAGAGTGGAGTCAGGGCAGCTGAATGGAGCTGAGTGTTTACTGGCCGGATGTTCTTCCTGTCACCAATGGGGAGTATTTTTCAGCAGATACAGTCTCATTGTGCCCAGAGAGAGAAATATCTGCCTCTACTTAGGATCAAACTCATAGCCTTCTGATTGTAAGGTGAGAACTCCACCTCTAGGGCACTGAACCACTTCAATCGTCAGACTGAAGATAGAATGTTTAGCCCAATTTCACAAAATAAGCTTGTATGATACTTAAAACTAAAGGAAAAAAATAACCTTAATCTTGAGAAGGGATCTAAAGAAAATGAAATCACTAAAAAGTATATACCAGTATAAAAATATTGTACTGAGGAAAGAAAGGTGAAACTTACAGAAACTTTTCTTAAGGAGTACTTCTGTGTATATCTCTTAGGAGTAATTTCCGTTTGCAATTCAGTTTTTAAATGTAGCATTTGTCCCTTATGTCTAAGGCATTCAACAAAGAAGATTGTACATTGATAAAGGATATCAGTAATGCATGTATTGGTGAAAAAGAAGACAATGAAATATGAGAGAGAACAATCCAGTAACTCTAATACATGAAATGATTCAATTAAACATTTATCTTATGTCTTAAATCAGTGGACTGCCATTCAATAAAAACAGACAGTTTACAATCTGAAAAAGTGAGACATAAACTACAAAGCAGTATGGAGGGAATGAGTACTTGAGTCGTAGTTCTTCAAACAATCAGTACTTAATAAAATAATACCTGAAAAATAAACATAATGGCTGTAATGCAGCTAGAAAGCATGATTTTGTTCTTCACAAAGCTTGCTGAAATGGCCATCTTTGTCTCAAAGAATGATTTAAGATTATGTTTTATATATTTAAATTTAAAAAGACAAATTTCCCAAGAAATAATATTGCTGTAGATGAGAAAAAGTGTCTCCAATAAATTGATGCTAAGATAGCCATATTAGGAGATATTTCAATATAGATTGTAATAATTCATTTGGCAGGAAGGTCTGCAGAAATTAGTTGAAGTTACACATTCTTTGTATATTGGGTTCTTTGTACATTGGGTTCTTTGTACATTGCTCATAGTTCAGCCTACAAAGAACATATTAATCTAATTAATTGTAAAATAATTAGATTTGCATGAAACTAAAAGCAAACTATCATAAACCTCATTGAAATTTCCTGTCCAATTAATGAGAACACCAACCGGCATCAAGGTTGATGATAGATAATGGTCCCCTAGTGATTCAATTACCAAAAGAAGTTTGGAACAAAGAGATTCACTGTTGTACTTACATTTCCTAGTAAAACACAAACCATGATCATTGTTAAGGAAAAATTATTTTCCATCCAAAACCATCAACAAAATATTATTTATAAACAATTATCTTTATAAACATAATCAACAAATACAATCATTCACTGTGAATCTTAATTCTGCTCAAACTTCTCATAGAGTGAGACTTTTCATCTATTCCATTATTCTAATTTTTAATTATATTATACATTTCATCATTCAAACAGTGTAATCCTTTATCAGAAATTCAGAATTCAGACAACAATCTGTCAAAAACAGATCATGCCAGGAGAACCTTACCACATTCTTCCTCAAAGTGACTAAATTAGCGGCCCAGTGAAATGCTATGGACATACTATAGTTGGACTCAACTAAAGCATTTGACAAAGTAGACTACAACCTACTTCTTGGTAAGAGAAAAATTGGGATAGATAGCATCACCACTAGCTAGATTTGTAATTGCCTAACCAACTGCACTCAATGTGTAGTCTTCAATGGAACTACATCATCATGGAAGGAAGCATGCAAAGAGGAATCTCAAGGTTCTGTTTTATGCCTAAAACTCTTCAATATCTTCACAAATAATTTAGATCAGGGCATAGAAGGCAAACTCATTAAATTTACAGATGACACCAAGCTGGGGAAACCAATACATTAAAAAATAGGCTCAAGATCCAGGAGGATGTTGATAGACTTGAACACTGGATTCTAGCCAACAAAATGCAAATCAGTGGTGAGAAAAGTAAAGGCCCTGTCACACTGCCCAACGGATGCAAAACATTAGTAAAAAGGACACAACGGACGAGAAAAATGTTCCATCCGTTGTTATCCACTCTCAAAAGGGGCAAAAATTTGCATAACTGGAGCGAATAACATGGAAAGGAACGGACGCGGGGAGGACGCAGAGTGGATGGAAAGCAGATGCGGAACGGAAGCCCAGTGGATGGAAGTGGATGGGAGCGGATAGCACATCCGCTAGGCTTCCGGGGGACCTCAGCAAAGCGGACACAGAACGGATGAAGTGGATGCACAGCGGATGCACAGCGGATGAAGCGGATGCAGAGCAGAAGCCTAACAGATGCTGAGCATTAATTGCGCATGCGGGGAGGATGAATTGCATAAGCCCCGCGGATATAAGGGAAGCAGCTCGGAAGCAGGTCACCATTCAGAGGAAAGACCTGCTGCCGGACGGATTGACAGCCTTGCCTGCCCTGCCTGCAAGCCTTGCTGCAAGCCTTGCTGCCAGCCTTCCTGCCAGCCTTGATGGCTGCCTGCCTGCCAGGCTTGCTGCCAGCCAGTCTGCCTGCTAGCCTTGCTGCCTGCCTTCCTGCCAGCCTTGGTTCATGTCTGCCTGCCAGCCTTGGTGCCTGCCTGCCTGCCAGCCTTCCTGCCAGCCTTGGTGCCTGCCTCCCTGCCAGCCTTCCTGCCAGTTTTCCTGCCAGCCTTCCTGCCAGACTTGGTGCCAGCCTTCCTGCCAGCCTTGGTTGCTGCCAGCCTCCCTGCCAGACAGCAGCCCCACAACCATGCGGAAGCACAGCAAGCCTCAGCCATCTGCTGCCAGCCCTTGCAAGAGGGACAGGGCTAGAATCCCACCCCCTGGCCCTCACTCTGGCTCTGCTGGGGCTTCTGCTGCTTCTGCTCTGGAGGAGCTGATGACAAGCACTTCAGCACCAGCCACCTCCACAGCACCTGGACCCTTCGCCCCTGAGACTGAGCGACCAAAAGGAGTGCCAGAGACTCTTTTTTGTTTTATAGCTTGTTGTTAATAAAGTCTATTTTTGATTCACACACTTGCTTCATTTCTTTTTTTTAATAAAGTCTTGCTGGAAACTTTTAGAAATGGTTTAAGCCTTTGCATGCTTGTGGGATGGGTTAAGTTAGCAGTGGGATGGGTAGAGATAGCAGTGGGATGGGCAGGGATACCTTTGGAATGGGTAATAGCTGTGGGATTGATAAACCTCCAGTGCAAGCATAGTGGAACTGTATGGTCCACCCTCCCAGGTGCCACACCTATGGCCCTTTATTATCAATAATAATGTAATCAATCATCCACACATGTCAACATAAACACAACTCTTTATTAAATGCCCTGTTCATTGTAGGCCCACCCAACATACATGGCCCAATCTCATCCATGTGATGAGACAGGCTGAAGGAAGCATCCATTAATCATCTATAATCCTGTCTTGCCACTCCACTGCTCCAGCTGGGGAGTTGCACCAGTATTTCAGGAGGTTGCACTGCTTCTTCCCTTCACGTGAGGCTCTCTTGGGGCCTTGCACACCCTCAGTGTCTATCAAGTTTCGCCCTTGCCTCCATTCCCCAGGCTTCATGTCCCCATTGCCTTGTTGGAGGTCCACAAGCCTGTTCTGCAAGACTGGGTAGTGGGTGCACATGAGATTGTGCAGGATGCAGCAAGCTTCCATGATCCTCCTCACGGTCTCTGGGTGATGCTGTATGGTGGTGAGAAGTGCCTGGAACCTGTTGGCCAGGATTCCAAAGGTGTTCTCCACCACCCGCCTTGCCCTGGACAGCCTGTAGTTGAAGATCCTCTCTTCACGGGTGAGGCATCTGGAGGTGTAGGGCTTCATGAGGTAGGTTGTGAGGGAGAAGGCGTCATCCCCCACGATGAAGTAGGGCACATCTTGCGTGTCATTGGGCAGGGGGTCTGGATCTGGGAAGCCCACGATGAGTTTGCATTCCAGCCCCTCCTTGAGGTGACTGGCGTTGTATACCTGGGCATCTGAAGATGAGCCGTTGCCTGAACCATCGATGTACATGAACTTGTAGTCAGCATCGACCATGGCGAAGAGGATGATGCTGAAGAAGCCCTTGTAGTTGTGATAAGAGGACCCTGAGTTGGCTGGCGCTTTGCAGGCCACGTGCTTGCCATCGATGGCTCCAACGGTGTGGGGGAAGTTCCACTTCTGATACCACTGCTCTGCAACTTTCTTCCAGCCTTCTTCAGTGGAGGGGCAGTGGAGGAGCTCCTCCTTGTATTCTTCGATGATGGCCTGCACCACTTCTCTGACCACAATGCTGATGGTGTTGTGTGGCACCCTCCAGACATACTGCATGCTCCTGTAGGTGGTCCCTGAGGCCAGGTGGTGCAACTTCCGGCTGTGCCGGAAGTTGGTGTTTGCCTTGGTCAACCTGGGTGTCAGCCGCTGCACAACTTCATCAAACATGGCTGGAGGCATCCTCATGAAGTTCTGGAATGCACGAGGGTCTTCCTTCCTGAGCTCCACCATCAGCTTGTTGTACAGTCCGTACTCTGCTCTTCTTCCGATCCATCTTTGGACCCAGATGCTTCTTGGCCGCCTCTTTTTCTTCCCGTGGTAGAGTTCACAGAGCCTGTAGATGGCTTCGCACTGTTGCAGAAGGATGGTGGCTGCCAAAAGGACTTTGTTACGATCCACGGTGGACATGACTGGATGCTGTGGAAGAGGAAGAGTCAGATGAAGGCTGCCGAGGTCTGCACCGAAGGGCTGCTGTTCTGAAAGTGATATCCAGATGAGTTGCTCCCCCTTTTTATAGGCAGTATAGGTGTCCCTTTTCATCCTCTAGGCATCCTCTAGGCATCCTCTAGACATCCTTAATATCCGAGATAGGTCCCCTCTGCAAAGGTTTTTCCATTTTAAATGCTTTGTTTCCGTGCTGCATCCACTAGGCATCTGTTCTGCATCCGTTCCACGTCCGTTCCGCTTCCTCCCTGTGTCTGAGCGGATGCGAGTTGCGTGGATGCGGATGCGTAACGGATGCAGAACGGATGCCTAGCGGATGCCTAGCGGATGCAGAACAGACGAATTGGATACATTTTCCGCGCAAAAGTTTTGAGCAGCTCAAAACCTTCTGAGTGGATGAAACGTCCATAAACGGATGCTGGACGGACAGAGAGGAAGCAAAACGGAGGCAGTGAGTACAGAACGGATACATCGCGTTAACCAATGGATGGCAAGTGTTTTTCTCCATTTTACATCCTCTTTGCATCCGTTGGTGCAGTGTGACAAGGGCTTTAGGTTCTACATTTAGGCAAGAAAAAACAAATGCAAAGTATAGAATAGATCTGCCATGGCGAACCTATGGTACACGTGCCACAGGTGGCACACAGAGCCATTTGTACCAGCATGCGAGCCGTAGGTAAACTTACCCCACTGTGTATGTATGCACCTCACAGCTGATTTTTGGCTGGTTTGAGACCTTTTTTGGCTTCCCAAAGGGTTGAAAAAACCTCTGCAAGTTTTGCAGGATGAATAATAGGCCTGTTTGATCACTTCCTGTAATATTGGAAATGATGAAAGGGGCCTATTATTCATCCTGTAAAGTTTGCAGAGGCTTTTTTCAAGCTTCTGGGAGGCCAAAAAAGGCCTCAAATTGGCCAAAAAACAGCTGTGAGGTGTACACATACACAGTGGGGTAAATTTGCATGTTAGGGGGCAGAGTGGGGGCAATTGTGCATGTATGCAAAGGGGCATGGCACACAAACATGTGCACAATTTTTGGCACAGGACCCCAAAAAGGTTAGCCACCACTGGAATAGATGATACTTGGCTCATCAGTTAAGGGATCTAGGAATCCTAGTGGACCACTGGTTAAATACAAGCCAGGAGTGTGCAGCAGCTGTCAAAAAAGCCAATGAAATCCCAGGCTGCATCAACAGAGAGATAGTATCAAGATCATATGACCACTTTAAACTGTACTAGTAAGCCCACACTTTGAGTACTGCATCCGGTTATGGTCATCACAATACAAAAAAGATGTTGAGACTCTGGAAAGAGAGCAGAGAAGAACAAAGTTGATAAGGGATCTGAAGGCTAAACCTTTGATGAATGATTGAGGGAACTAAGCATGTCTGCTCTAACATAAAGAAGGATCAAAGATAGCAGTCCTTCACTGTTTGAGGGACTGTCACAGAGAAGAGGGGGTAAGCCTATTCTTCAAAGCATGTGAGGGAAAGACAACAAGTAATGGTTGAAAGATTATCAGAGAGATCCAACCTAGAATTAAGAAGAAATTTCTTTTCAATGAGAACAATTAATCAATGGAACAACTTGCCCTCAGATTTTGTGGGTGCTACATCATCACAGGTTTTTAAGAAGAGAATGGATAGCCATATGTTCAGAATTATATAAGGTCACTTCCAAAGTCCCTTCCAATTATGTTATTCTGGAATTCAGTTGTACTTCCCATTAGCAAAGTTTCTAATGACTTATAGACCTTTTATTTATCAGATATAGTATAAAAAGGGATGCAGTGACTCAGCAGCTAAGACACTGAGCTTGTTGATCAGGTAGATTGGCAGTTTGGTGGTTCAAATCCTTAGTACCACATAACGGAGTGAGCTCCCATTACTTGTCCCAGCTTCTGTCAACCTAACAGTTCAAAAGCATGTAAAAATGCAAGTAGAAAAATAAGGACTACTTGGTGGGAAGATAATAGTGTTTCATGCACCTTTGGTGTTTAGTCATGCTGGCCACATGATCATGGAGACTGCACTGGCTCTTCGGCTTTGTAAAAGAGATGAGCACTGCTCCCTAGAGCCAGAAACGACTAGCACATATGTGTGAAGGGAACCTTTACCTTATAGTATAAGAATCTACCAATATTATATTAATGATAGGATCTGATGTACATCAGGACATTGTAAAATGGGACATTTTACAAAACAATAAACAGTAATTATAAAGGAAACTCTAACAATAGGGCCATTGGCAGATAAAATGAAAAACCAATTTAACCACTAATTTGATTTTTTTGAACTCCTCTGTGGATAACATGTTACGTATATTCTCCCACTCAGAATCTATTGATTTTAAAGCCTTGTTTCCATTTTGTGATAGTGAATTCTACACAATCATTACTTTTTGTAGTTAAAAAAATGCACATCACTTTTTTTGCCTTCTTTAATTTGCTATCAATCTAATGTGTACAACACGGAACACAGGTTATGCATACTGCTGTTTTGTATGAAATCAGGATCAACATTCAGTTCTAAATGCTGTTTAATATTATGAGACTTTCTTATATGGTAACGCTAGCTGCTGTTGTTACAAAACTTACCAGATGTTGCCAATATCCTTTTTGTTTTATCATAAATTTTCAGATGGGACAACAGAGCACCTGAATAGATGGCAACATCTGGTAAGATGATTCTAACTCTCCTAAAGGATTTTCTGCTGGAGTGAAGGAAGAATATGAAATGGAGGGGTTTATTATTTTTGATATAATATTTCTTGTCTAAAATTCAGCAATATTATCTTGTTAACAATATCGTTTTGTAAGAATAAAATCGAATTTGGACTGAAATCCAGAGGTTTTTTGTATGCATTTTATTTCTGTTAAAGTCTTGGTATGGCCTCAAACCTGGATAAGTCCATAAGGTTTCTTGGTAGATTGGAATGAAAAGCTAGGAAGATAGGCAGAATGTCTATTCAGAACATATCATCTTGGGGAGAAGTGCCTTTTCCTTGCACAATTTTTATCCTAGCAAGCTTGAAACCATAGGATTGATATGGTTTGAGCCTTTGTTCTGCAAGATGCTATTAAGGATTAAGACCATTTCCAAACCATGCATTTAGATGGTTATCCTTAAAAGCTTCCACTCAAAATAATAATTAAAAATAATAATAATTCAGTATTTGCATTTAATTATTTCATTGTAGGGGTTAAGGCCAGGGGTGGGCTTTAAATTTTTTAGCAAAGAGTTCTCTATCTGGTTGCTGGGTGGGCGTGGCCATGGTGGGTGTGGCCTAGTTGGCTTCCTGCACCATGGCAGGGGAGGCATTTTTGCCCTCCCTGGGCTCCGGAGGCTTTTATCGAGCCTCCAGGAGGGCAAAAATGGCTTCCCTGGGCTCCAGAGGCTCTCTGGAAGCTGGAAATTGGCCCATTTTCAGCCTTCCCAAACTTCTGGGAGGCTTGTTTTTCACCCTCCCCAAGCCTCTGCATACAACCTGCACTTACCTGCATCCAAAACGGGCCACATGGGGACTCCTGGGAAGGGGGGGTTGGGGTGGTAGGGGCCAGCCAGGAATGGGATTTGGGGGTTTTCCAAACTGCACAGAATCTTAGCTAGGGGCTCTCCCAAACCCCTGTGAACCTCCAGTAGCCCACTCCTGGTTAAGGCACTGAAGTGAAAAATGGCAGATCATGAGTTCTAGTGTCTCCTGAGGCACAAAGCCATCTGGGTGACTTTGGGTCAGTCATGTTCTCTCAGCCTAGAAAGTAAGCAATGGTATATCACTTAAAGTTCTCATCAGGGGAGCCAGACAAAAACCTGTCTCTCCCATAAACAATATGATGAGATGAGATTTACATAAAATATGCTGCTGTGTGGATGAACAAGATTGGATTAAGTATTGTAATTTCTGGATATCTGGTGAAAAATGGGCTGCAAGACTCAGGACTATTGGCTGAGTAATTAGTGCTACCTGATGCATGACTACTGGCAGAAAAGTTGTTTACCAGTTACAAGTATACAAAGATTGAAAACAAAGAAATAATTATCCATTATTACAAATCAGATTAAACAGGAAGAAGATATCTGGAAAGAATGTACCAGTTCTAGAAAGAATAACATCCAGAATAAGAAATAACAGAAAAGAGACCAGTTGGTCAATGTTCATTTATAATATGAATGAAAGTAATCATAGAAGTAGAATTGGATGAACTGCAAAAGCCCACCCAAGGCAAGGACACTGAAGCCTTGCTAGAAGTAGCTCAGACTGTAGTTGAAAAACCAGGGAGAGTTGGCAGTAGAGGAAACTAGCATAGCTAATAAATTGTTTTCATTCCAAACCCAGACATCCTCTCCTCAGCCTTCTCCTCAGAAAAAACAAAGCCCTCTGACATAAAAAGAAAAGGAATTGAAGCAAACAATTACTGAGGACACAAAACAACACAAAAACAACAGAATAAGATTGTCTGCACTGACATTTGTTCAAAGAAACAGTTAGAATAAGTATTAAGATGCCAATAAAATAATATCATATACAAGCGTCAGCTTCAGTTAAAACTGAAATCCAGGGTGCAAAATCAAGAAAGAAAGAAAAAAAACAAGCAGTGCACCACCAACATGGACTATCATGTTGAAAAATAAGATCAGCATGCTAAGATCAGAGGCAAATTAGAATAGCCGAAGGTAAAGAAGCCAAAGAACAAGAAAATCAAAGAATATTTGATCAAGAAATATCACCTAGAAACAAGGATAATCAAGGAAACACTGGAAATAATTGGGCAAAAAATAACTGGTATAGAAAATTAGCAGATAAAAGCTTGAAGTGCAGCTATGGATGCAAGTATGGGAGAATGCAAAGAAATAAAGTTAGAATGCAACCTGACTAGAGGACTTTTTAAGAATAAAATAGAAGTTGAGATAAAATACCCATTGTAATAAAAAGTATTGTTCAGCACCACGTGAATATGAATTGTATAGTTTTTGGTAGAAATATCTAACTGGTCTATAGCCACTTATCACCAAGCTGTTTAACAACATACTGCAAGGCAATGAAATTCAAGATTGGTTAACATCTGGCCAAACATTACCTGGCAATGAAAGATTCAACAAAAGGGATAGTACCTGTCAACTAAAGGCTAATTCCCCACTTACCAAAAGTTTTCAAATTGCTGGCTAGTATTGTAATTGATGCATCCAACAGCATCTACTGTAGTTGAAAACAAGCTCTTTCCCGAGCAGAGGGGATACTACCAAAACAGCAGAAAGATAGAAGATCAGCTCCTAACTGACAAGATAGTTTTGGGAAACTGCAAGAGAAGGAAGATCAACTTGCAAGTACCTTCAACTGATTAGAAGATTATTGAGTATTCAAGATAATCAATGAGAAATAACGGGCATCAAAATCTCCCTATTCAACTCAATAGGTGGATAAAAGTGTCAAACCAAGTCTAAACTTCTGTCTGAGTGTACAAACAACAACAACAATAGCATATTTTTAAGGAAATAAAAATTAATATTACTGCCAGTGAAAATTTTGAGTAGATCATTTGCAAGATGATTGGATAATCTTTTATTGGGTACACATATGTATATGTATATCTCCGTGTACACACATTTTAAGATTTTTTACTTAGTCATCTATGAGAAGATTTTAAACATTTTTAAGTTGCATGATTTTTTTTTCATCTTTATGTTAATTTATTTTTCTCAACTAAAGAAGAAAAAAACAAATATGTTGTTATCTGGCAGGAAAAGTAAGGAGCTTTGCTACAGACAGACAAAGGTTATGTATCCAAACTTCTGTAGAACAACAGTGACATCAAGTGGACATTTTTCTGGTCTTCCCAGTTAGTGAAGGAAAAGTTTATGACCTTGGTCAATCTAAAAAAAAATATGCTGGGTTTGTTGAGTTGATATTTGACAAGGGCCATTTGGAAATTCCAAGGCTATAGACTAAACTACAAAGTTGAGAGGAAAACCTTCCAGTAAAATGGCAATGATAAACTACTTTAACTTACCAGGTAAACTGTATGGATATATATTTATATATGTTATCATAAGTCAGCTTTTCCAACTTAACATCAGTCATTTACCCACTAGTTAAGTATATTGCTATGTATGTATGTATTATATTTATACATTACTCAATCAAACCAGTTTAAAAGTTGCAACAGTTTAAAGTTAAAATAAAACCAAACATACAATGAAATCCCATGCAAAGATAAAACCAATAAAACAAGCCATAATATTATCCCCTGCCCAGATGGCAGCAAACTTGAAATCCCTCTGGCAGAGTGCTTTCTTCGCCACCTTCCAAAGGGGTGCCCAGTAATTTGCCAGCAGGACTTTTGCATTAAGTCTTCCATAGGATTGAGCAATCATAGACCTACTCTTGTCTCCATTCTTCTTCAAAACTGTAAAAATGGTGGTAGACTTTAGAAGAAACCCTCCTATACTACCACCTCTTATAATACTAGACAACACAGTATCAACAGTAGAGACCTTCAAATTTTAGGTCCTATTATATCACATGACTTAAAATGGACACCTAACATCAAAAACATCATAAAAAAAGCACAACAAAGAATGTTTTTTTCTGTGCCAACTCAGAAAGCTCAAAACTGCCCAAGGAGCTGCTGATACAATTCTACAGAGGAATTATTGAGTCTATCATTTGCACCTCTATAACTGTTTGGTTTGGTTCTGCAACCCAACAGGACAGACTCAGACTTCAAAGAATAATTAGGACTGCAGAAAAAACAATTACTACCAACCTGCCTTCAATCGAAGACCTGGATACTGCTTGAGTCACAAAGAGGGCTGTGAAAATATTTATAGACCCCTCATATCCAGGACATAAATTGTTTCAACTCCTATCCTCAAAACAATGCTGTAGAGCACTGCACACCAGAACAACTAGACACAAGGACTTTTGGGGGGGTTTCCCCCAAAAGCTATCATTTTGCTAAACAAATAATTCCCTCAACAACTATTACAAAATCTGCACTACTGTTACTATTAATCTTCCCATCACTCCTTATCACCCATCCCCTCCTACTTGTGACTGTATGAATGTAACTTTGTCGCTTGTATCCTTATGGGTTATATTGACTGTTTCCTAGTATGATTTAATTGCATATTCTACCCGATAACTATCATTAAGTGTTGTACCTTATGATTCTTGACTCTTGATGAATGTATTTTTTCTTTTATGAACAGTATACTGAGAGCATTTGCACCAAGACAAATTCCTGGTGTGTTCAATCACACTTGGCCAATAAAGAATTCTATTCTATTCTATTCTTATCTTTTTTTTTTTTTTAAAGTTTTTTATTAATTTTCTACAAACAGACAAACATACAAAACATTAAAAACATCTATTCTCATATATACTTCCGGTGTATCGGTTGGTTCATCAGTTTTGTGCATTCATTTTATAGTGTCAATTACAATTATATTGCATAACCACTCATATTGTCAATCCATATTCTAATATTACTAAAAAAAAATAAAAATAAAAAAAATCTTTTTCTGACTATACCTTTAATCATTCATGCTTTGCGAGATAACAATACTTCAAACAGTTTATTCTATAATTTATCATATAATCATAACAAATCAATCCTAAAAACTCTTCATATATATAATATTAATGCTCTATTATTGTATTTTATCATCTAACCATCGATAAAAAAAAACCCCAAATTGCATAAAATTGTTTATCTTCTTGTTCTCTAATTTCAAATGTCAATCTACTCATCTCAGCACATTCCAATATTTTCTCAATAATTTCTTCCTGCAATGGCATTTTCTCATTCTTCCAGTTTTTAGCAAATACAATCCTAGCCGCTGTTAATACATTTACAATCAAATATTTCAAGTCTTTATTATATATATCAGGTAAAATTCCCAATAAAAAGATCTCTGGTTTCAAGTCTATGTGTTTCTTTGTCATTTTTTCCAACCACATGTGAATTTTAGTCCAATATTTTCTGGCATTCTCACAAGTCCACCACATATGATAGTATGAGCCAGGTATCTGATGACATTTCCAACATTTTTCAGATTTGTTCTTGAACATTCTTGCTATTCTTGTCGGGGGAAGGTGCCACCTGTAAAACATCTTATACAAGTTTTCTTTATATGCTATTGACATTGTCATTTTATAATTTTGAGACCACAATTTTTGCCATTGTTCTAAATCAATTCCATATCCAAAATTCTTCCCCCATGCAATCATAGTTTCTTTAACTTGTTCTTCCTCTAGCTTAATTCCCAATAAATAACCATATAACTTTTTAATCACTTTCTCATCAGTACCCATCAATATCTTATCTAAATCAGTCTGTTTATCATAGAATCCTTCCGTTTTAAAATCTTCAAGATATCTTGAGTGTATTTGCGCATATGAAAACCAATTCATCCTTATACCTTGTTCCTATAAATTTTGGATCGTTTTAAGTCCACCCTTTTCATCCAACAGTTCCCCATATCTAACTGTTTGTTCCTTTTTATAGATCATAGGATAGGAAAATGCTTCAATAGTCGATAACCAAACTGGAATTTTCAAATAACATTGTTTTTTTATCTTCTCCCAATTTAACCACAAAGACTCCCGTATATAATGTCTTCTGAAATACCCCTGTGTTTTAGTTCCCTTGTACCATAAAAAAGCATGCCAGCCCAACAGTAAATCATGTCCTTCTAATGTCAACAATCTATGTTTTCTTAATGTTATCCATTCTTTGACCCACATCAAACTTGCAGCTTGATAATACAATTCCCAATTAGGCAGACCAAAACCTCCTCTATTTCTAGCATCTTGCAAAAGTTTTAGCTTTATTCTCGCTTTTTTACCTTGCCATATAAACTTCAACATAGTTTTATTTAAATCTTCAAAATAGTCTTTTCCAAGTCTAATTGGTATTGTTTGAAAGAGAAATAAAATTCTAGGTAAAATATTCATCTTAATTGTTGAAATTCTCCCTATTAATGACAATTGTAAATTTTCCCATTTCTTCAAATCTGTAATTATCTGTTGTTTAAGTTTAATATAATTATTCTCTTTTAATGTGCTACATCTTGCTGTCAAATATATCCCCACATACTTAACCTTGTTTGTAATTTGAATTTTCAAAAGATCTGTCAGTTCTTCTCTTTGTCTCAATAACATGTTTTTTGTCAAAATCTTTGTTTTATCTTTATTTATTTTCAAGCCAGCCATCTCACCATATGTCTCTACCTTTTCCAATAACTTTGGAGCGGTTTCTAACGGGTCTTCCAGAATAAAAGCTAAATCGTCAGCAAAAGCTTGTAGTTTAAATTCTTCCTTTTTAATTTTCATTCCTTTTATATTTTTGTCATCTCTAATATTTCTATTCAACACTTCCAAAGTTAATACGAATAACAAAGGAGATAGGGGACATCCTTGTCTTGTACCTCTTCTTATATTAATAAGATCTGTAAATTCTCCCTCCATCATTACCTTTGCTGTCTGTTTATTATATATGGCTTCTATTGCTTGAATAAATTTTCTGGCAAAGCCCATCTGTTCCAATAATAATAACATAAATCTCCAGTTCACGTTGTCAAATGCTTTTTGAGCATCTAGGAATATCAAAGCCATTTGTTTTTCAGGATGAGCCTCATAATATTCCAAGGTATCCAAAATTACTCTCATGTTGTCTCTAATTTGTCTCTTTGGTAGAAATCCATTTTGATCTGGATGGATAAAATTATTTAAATATTTTTTCAGTCTTTCTGCTAAGATTGAAGCAAAGATTTTATAATCTGCATTCAATAAGGAAATACGTCTATAGTTCTTAATTTGCAACGGGTCAGCCTCTTCCTTTAAAATAAGTGTAATATAAGCCTCTGACCATGTTTTGGGTGTCATCTTTTTTAACATAACTTCATTCATAATTTCTAACAATGGAGTGTTCAATGATTCTTGAAATTTTTTATAGAATTCTGCCGGAAGCCCATCTGGATCTGGTGCTTTCCCATTATTTTGTCTTTTAAATGCTTCATTTAGTTCCATCATTGTTATATTGCTTTCTAACATTTCTTCAGTCTCTTTAGGTATCTTCGGTAAGTTAACATTCTGTAAATACTGTTTAATTTTTTTCTCATCAATATTCTCTTGTTTATATAGTTGTCCATAATAATCTCGAATAATTTCCTTTTTCTCCTTATTACCACAACAAACTTGACCTTGATCATTTATTAGTTTCAATATTTTTCTTGATTCCTTCTCCTTTCTCAGTTTATATGCTAACCATCTACCTGGTTTATTTGCATCTTCAAAATAATTCTGTTTAGAATTTCTAATTTTCTGTGCCAGTTCTTCTTTCTCTATTAATTCCATTTTATGCTTAATTACATCCAGTTTCAATTTAATATCTTTTTTCTGTGGTATTTTCTGTAATTCTTTTTCAAGTCTTATATATTCATCTTCCAAGGCCTTAGAGGTTTGTCTTTTCCTAATATTCTTTTTTCTTGTATAGTCTATTATCAAACCTCTTACATATGCCTTCATTGTATCCCAAACATTCTGTATTGAGGTATCTTCTTTTTTATTTTCTTTAAAAAAAAAGACCAATTCCTTCTCCATCCATTGTATAAAATCTTTCTCCTTTAAAATGGTATTGTTTAATGTCCATCTCGATCTTTTTTTTTGTCCCCTCCATTTAATTGTCATTGGACTATGATCTGCCCAAGTACTTATTTCAATATTTGTTTCTTGAATAGTAGATATTAATTCTGTTGAGATCCAAATCATATCTAACCTGGACCATGATAAATGTCTATTAGAATAAAAAGTATATTGTTTAGTTTTAACATTTCTTTCTCTCCAAATATCTTTTAAGGTTAATTCATCTGTCATTTTAAAAAAAGATTTAGGGAGAATCTTTCTATTTTGTTTTGTTGTTGTTGTTATATAATCCAATTTATTGTCCACAATTCCATTAAAGTCTCCCATCATGATTATGTTAACATAGTCCAGTCTAATTATTTCCATATGTAGTTTTTTATAAAACTCTTCTTGTTTATCATTCGGAGCATAAATTGCAATCAAGAGTATTTTTTTATTATTATCCATTATTTCCACCATTAATACTCTTCCATCTTCATCCGTGTAGATCAGTTTTGCTGGAATATCTTCTTTAATGTAGAGAACCACTCCTCTTTTCTTACATTGAATCAAAGAAGTAAATATTTTCCCTAATTTTGGCTGTACTAACAAATGCTCATGTTGCTTTTTAATATGAACTTCTTGTAAGCAAATTATATCAAATTTTAATTTCTCTAATTTGTGAAAAGTTTTCCTTCTTTTAACAGCTGAGTTAAGTCCATTTATATTCATTGTAATCAGTTTTTTTTCTTCCATGATTATGCTTTATATTTAGGTCTAACAGCTCTCGTAGCTCTCACTTCACGTTGTTCTTTACTGTCTACCTGTCCACCTACAACTCCTTTCTCTTTTTCAATCTCCAGTTGTTCCTCCAGAAACTCAATTAATGAGACCTCTTTCTCTGCCTCCTCTTTTTTTCTTCCAAAAAATTCTGCATAAAAAAGTTCTGCTTTTTCAGTCGAGTCAATTCTATGTCTCTGTTCTTGCCACGTAAAAATTAGTCCTTCTGGTATCAGCCATCTGTAGTTCACTTCATTTTCCAGTAGCATTTTGGTCAAAAATCGATATTCTCTTCTCATCTCTCTCACTCTTCTAGGTATTTGTTTTAAAACTACAATCTCTTTGCTTTTATATTTCAATGCTTTTTCTCTTGCCACTTGTAATATTTGTGTTCTGATGGATTTTTTAGTAAATCTAATATGTACTTCCTTTGGTAGTTTATTTCTCATCGCATATCTTGTATAAACTCGGTATATCTCATCTACTCCGTCCATCATTTTTTCCTCAGTAATTTCCAGAAGATCTGCCAATATTTCTATCATTATCACAGCCAAGTTTTCTCCTTTTTCCTCTTCTATATTTTGAAATCTAAGATAAAATTCTGATCTATCCATCTCCCACCTCAACATCCCATTTTTTTCTTGTTCTATCACTGTTAATCTAGTGTCAATATTTCCAATCTTCTCCTCTCTTTGTTTTCCTTCTTCCTCAATTTTTTGGAATCTCTCCTCATACTTTCCCATCATTTGTTTAAAATTTTCATCAGATTTCTCTATTTTTTTGTCCATGGTATCTATTTTTATCTTAATATCTTGAATTCCTTGCATAATCATCTGTAAATTTACTTTTTCTTGTTCCTTATCTTGCTTCAACATTGTCTGAATTGAAAGTTGTCCTTCAAGTGGTGGGGAAGCAGAGGTAGAAGCAAAAACACCAAATGGTTTTGGCTTCCTGCTCATTTTAATATTTCCAAGTCTTCAAGCTCTCTTTGACTTTAAATCCAGCTGGTATAGTAACCAAATATAGTCCAAAAAAATCAAAAAGAAAAAAAAATAAAATCCAATAGTAAAAAGCCCAAAACCAAAAAAGAAAAAAGGAAAAAGGAAAAAGAAAGGTCTTCAGGTTCTTCTAGACCCTAATCCAATTAAAATAAATGGAAGAAGCAAAGAAGCAAGAGAAAAAAAAAGAAAGAGAAGAAAAAAGAAAGAACTCTGAGGCTTTCCCTTTAAAATAAAAAGCAAGAATACTAGAGTTAAAATTAACCAAAAAGGCTGGCGAGTAGGAGTTTCAAAGGTATATATATATATATATATATATATGCACTGTACACTGCACTTTATTTCTTTATCCAAGGCTCTTATTATGACTGTCTTCTCCAGCAGCTTCAAAGCCAAACCTCAAATGTTGAGATATTGATAAGAGTCCAAGAGAGCACCTGTAATAATATTTTACTGTATTCTCCCTCTATCTTATCACATTAGAATGTCCTTGAAAAGAAGTGCTTTTCTCCCCAATTCAAATAAAATATTTTCAAGCCTCTAGTTGGCAGTGTTACAGCATCTCTAAATACTCTTTCCCCCCCCAGCCAAGAGAAAAAATATTTATGAAGAACTCAAACAAAAAAAAAAGATAGTCAAAGGGAGCCTCTATCCTAAAAAGAAAGTTAAAAAGATAAAAAATAAAAATCAAGTGAAAAATAAAAATATATATAAGAGAAAATTCAGTCCGGTTACCTACAAAGTCACCTTAAAGTCCTCAAAGAAAATAAGAAAAAAAAAATATCCAAGTCTCAATTTGACATCACTTAAACGCCGCTCAACCCAGGTTCAGTCAAAAGAAAAATAAAGCCACAGATTTCTTCTTTGTTCAGGATGTCCTTTCAAGTCTTAATCAATTTATAATGCAAAAGAATTTCTCACCCAACCGATACACGCTCATTTAAATCCCTTTCTTTCCGGAGTTGTCCCGACTTCAGCAGCTTTAGAGGCTGCCTTTCTGCTTCCAGCAAAAGGGCTTCTCCCGGATCAAACCAGAGATTTTGCGATATCTCTGGGATCCTGGGACTGTGCCCTTCACAATCCCCGTCTCTACGGGACGGTTTAGGTCCGTTAGAACCGACCAGAGGCAAAAATATCAGCTGAGATCTCAGAGCCCCGAGATCGCAGCTGTAGCACCGAGACGTAGCTCCGCCTTCTCCTATTCTTATCTTTGATAAGTTGGGGACAGAGAAATATCCCCATCGAGTAAGAGTAAGTTCGCTCGTTTAATTAGGATGAGAGTAGTTTTGCCCTGATTTATCATGGAGTCCAGCCATATAGAATTCAGTACAGTAGGCTAAATCTAGCACTTTGAAGTAGCTTTCATCTAGGCTGCTGTACTTTATATAATCCAAGTTGTAGTATTTGTCTCAGTATTTGTCTGAGTAGTAGATTTGTAGAAGCCTCCAGGCCCTCTATCACTTTTGTTGCTGTTGTCTGCACACTTTCTAAGATATCAGCATCTTTTTTTATATCATGGCATCCAAAGAACCACAAGAAAGCTATATTTATATGCTAAGAAACATCGTATAACTCAAGGAAAAAGAATTATAATGGGGTGATAGAAGTAAATGGGACCAGTGGCATAAACGTGTATAAATAATTGATTATTCCTAATGGTAAAGAGGGATAATACATCTGAACAAAAGAAAAAAAAATAGAGGAAAAAAATGACTAAGCCTAGTGAATGAGCATTAGATGGCAGCAAAAATGCTGCATGAGCATTAGATGGCAGCAAAAAGTTGTAGAAAATTCCACTCTCTGTCACCAGCTAGTGGTGATCTTAATTTTTTCACTCTGTCTGTCTGTAAACAGGAGAGAAATAGAATGATAGATAATTCAGCAGTGTATCCTCTTATTATATGCTGGTCACAGCTCAAGGCCAGTGGTGTTTGTTCCCTCCCTATCAGAAGGTACACAATATGAAGAAAAACTGCATGTAACTCCCACAAAATATTGCTCCAAATTGTGATTTATAACAAACCAGAAGGAAGGTATATATGGCATGTTAACTATGTGTAATTACTGTAATATAGTTTTAATTAATTTGTATTCAGTTAAATGAAGCATTTTTTTCCTGGTCCAACCCAGTTTTTTTTTTTAATAAAACACTTCCAAAAAATGGCAAATATAATATAACTTTTGACCCAAATATAACTTTTGACCCAAAATATTCTTCATTTATGTCCATTTATTTGCCTGGAAATGAATTATACCCTCAATTATCACTTAAGATATAATCAGACATTTCAAAATGAGATGTAGTATTGCTAGGAAATATAGTTAGCATAATTTTGTTTCTCTGATATTTCTCAAATTGATGATGATGATGAAATTTGTGCATAATGTTCGAAGAGGATCTTGACATCTAACAGGTTGTGGGCTATCCATGGTGTGTCCGCAGGTGGCTGGTAAGGCCTATAGGGGCACGAAATGTTCTGCCACATGTTGGGTAGACCTCTGTGGGCACCATTGTTGCAGCATTTGCAGCTCTGGATTTGTGGAGTGCTTGCTTCTCTTGTGCTATGGTTGTTCTTCTGTCTTCAAATATCTGGCAGCTTTGGTGGATCAAGCAAGTGCACCATGTCGATCAATCCTGTGCCAGGGTTTCTCAGAAGGTGGTGTCAATATCCAGAGATGTGAAAGAGGCTTTCAACATGTCTTTGTATTGCTTCCTTTGTCCCCTGTGCAATCACTTTCCTTGAGACAGCTCACCATAGAGGAGCTGTTTGGGTATGTGGTGGTCTGGCATCCTTGCAACATGGCCTGCCCAGTGTGTCTGGGCTTTCATCAGCAGGGTGTGAACTGATGGCAGGCCTGCTCTGGAGAGGATTTATGTATCTGGCATTTTGTCTTGCCACTTACCGGATCCTCAGAAGTCTGCGGAGGCAGGTTGGGTGGAAGTGGTTCAATTGCCTAGCATGCCTCCAAGTCTCACTGGCATACATCAGGGTAGTTAGCACTACTGCTCAGTAGACTTTGAGATTTGTAGCAAGGCTTATTCCACATCCCACACGTTGGTCAAATTATTTAAATTAATAAATACATTAATACAATCCATTAAATCACATTTTGATCTGTAAATGAAGATCAAGCAAACAAAGCCTACTTCACAATCTTATTTTATATCTTCCATTTTAATTTGACACTCATTCTCCAAATTTTAAGACGTAGCCCAGTTTCTCTGGTAATTTCCCTCGACTTTCATTTCTCTTTCAGTGATCAATTTATTTTTATTTATTTGAATTTATTTTATTTCTGTGAAAATATAACCTTCAACTATGAGACTCAGCCAAGCAGTATGATGGCTTGTGGGTTGGTTTTTTTTTTTTTTTGTACCTTCCATTTGTTATTTTAACTCATCATCTTTATTTAGCACTTTAAATCCCAAGAAATTTACATTCTATGTTCAAAGCATTTCCTTTCCTCAAACATTTCTATCAAATAACTTTGATAGATGAGCTATTTGATGGATCAAACTTATTTCTTTTATTTGATTTTTCCACCACCCATTTAATTTGTCTTTCTGACTCAGGGAGAAAAATCGTGCAATGTTACTATAAATAATGCAAATATATGAGATTGTACTTACTGTGGCAGTGAGCTCCATAATTATTAACCTTAACCTAGAGCTTCTTTGTAGAAAAAAAAAAGTAGATTTTATATCCCAGATGAACATTGGTTACGTGTGTTAATGGATTAAGAATTAATTCTTTCATATTTCAAAATTATTGGAATTCAAGAAATCTGAATATTTATATTAGCTGGTAAATTTCACTCACACGTGTGTGTGGGTAAACAAATGAAACAGACATTTATTATTCGTGTGTGTCTGTATTTATGCCCACACAATGATACATGATTGGTTGCAAAAGTTAGCTTTCAAAAAGAAGGGAAGGAAGGAAGGTTATTAGAAAAAAAAATGTAATCTTTTTAGAATGGAATGGAAGAGAAGAGAAGAGAAGAGAGAAGAGAA
>BLBF01000073.1:22031326-22063619 GCA_015471245.1 Laticauda colubrina
AGAGAAGAGAAGAGAAGAGAAGAGAAGAGAAGAGAAGAGAAGAGAAGAGGGAGTAGAGTAGAATAGAGTAGAATACTGGTGAAGTATGATTGGACACACAAGGAATTTGTATTTGGTGAATAAGCTTTCAGTGTACATAAAAGATATAAGTGATAAATCATGTTCATAGTCATTATAAATACATTCATCATGAATCATAAGATACAACACTTAGTGATAGTTATAGGATACTAATAATTATAAATTATTAATTACTAATAATTATAAATTAAAATCAATAATCCTGAATCCAACATACCTGTGGGAGAGCAAGTACATAATATCTGTGTGTAGATACAGGCAATATCTATGTAGGGGGAAGGAATTCCCCAAGAAGACAAGTGGATAACTGATAAGGATAGTTTTCCTAGTAATTTTTGTACAGATCTGACCCACTTTTCATGTAGCCCAAACCGTGCCCATTTGTGGATGCTTACTGAACATTTTAAAGCACATATACCCATCTTCATCATCACCATCACCACCGTCATCATTTCAGCATAAAATAATTGCCCAGAAATTTCAAGTGGCATGACTACAAACATTTTGAAGCAACACCATGTCTAATGAAAGAAAGTCTGTGTATCTAGGGAAAAGATTCATAGACTGCATAGCTGTCCTAAAGTTTTATCAGTTCAGCATAAAAACTGGCTAAAAACCCATAATATTAGGATACATTTGGTGGTGCATGTTAGCAAATTGGATGTTCTTTGTGGACAGCATTCCATCCTTCAGATACTGCAAATGAAAATGATTCGTTGTCTATTGTGGTATAAAAAGCTGCCTTTTTGCTCAATTTGCCTGTTATGCTTCATGGACCTAGATTATTAAGAAGCAAGGAAGAATAGGAAATTATTAAGGCATTCAGGTTAAGTCGGTGATTTACCTAATATACTTTGGAGGAACCCATTTAAAATGTTAAAATAATATCTGAAATAGCAACAAAAGCGCTGATGCATGTCACTGAACAGCCTGATCATGTGCGAAACTAGGAGTACATGCATAATTTTATGTTACGTGTATCTATTCTGTACAAGCTCAAAAGGCAAATTGAATAGCCAAGGAAAACTTTTTTACGATAAGCATTAAAGAGGGAAAATATTCAAAAAGTGAATAAATGCACTTAGCATATTATGCCTATAGGGAAATTTCAAAGGTAATCTTCATTGGAATCTTGTAGTTTGTTCACTGGTTTCAATTTTAGAGGAACATATCTGCTAAATTCATTAAAATTCTCAAAACACAGATATTAAAATCTAAAGGAGGAGTAAAATGTTACTTGCTATGATAAAGGAAACACAGAGAAAGAGAGAAAGGGAAATAGACACACACTTATACTCATAAAGAGAGAAAGAAGTAAAGCAATATTTTCACTATAAGAAGTCTGATATAAATCCTAAGTATATTGGGCTATTTACCCACTTATGAAGTAGATTTTTTTTTAAAAAAATATGGGGTCTTCTAATTGAAACCAGTCATGGTTGAGATCATATTGAAATATGTTCTCATTACTCCATTATTTCAGAACAAGGTTAAATAACTCTAAAGATATCATAAATTATTTGGGGGCAAAATGATGTCAGTCTTCCAATCAAGGAAGAGCAGAAGGGAAGCAAAGGAAAGGCTACAGTGGAGAGATCCCTTCTCTTGTTCTCTAATGTTCCAAGTGGACAATAAACTAAAGGAGCTCTATAGGGATAGCCTTGGACTACACAACATGGGTCGGTAGCATCTGAACATACCTATTAAATTTGGGAGCAAAATGTCCATTTCCATTCACAAAGTGAAATAGCCAAAGGTTATTGCTGTAGAATTTTGATGGCAGAGCCTTCAGGCATTTGGTGAGATCTAAATAATTTAGGGCAAATATGTCATATCATTAGCTTTTTATTATATCATATCAAGAGCTATGGTGGCACAGTGGTTAGAGTACAGCACTACAGGTTACTTCTGTTGACTGCTGGCTGCCAGCAATTTGGCAGTTTGATTCTCACTGGCTCAAGGTTGACTCAGCCTACCATCTTTCCGAGGTCTGTAAAATGAGGATCCAGATTTTGGGGGGCAATATGCTGACTCCGTAAACTACTTAGCGAGGGCTGTTAAGCACTGTGAAGCGGTATATAAGTCTAAATGCATTTGCTATATCAGTAACATCCCAACTGTTTGGCTGGTCTAAAGAACAGCCCCTGACCCTGAAAAATTCCACTCATGACCTACTGTGTATATTTCCATACTTTTAATAAATAAAATACATTAATAAATTATGTTTGAAATTTAGGGTTGTGCTTACACAGGATTTTCCAATGATAAAGAAGTTATAATTACCTGTTTTTGAAATATTTATATGCATCAAATTACATTTTTAACATGATCCCTTCTCCCCAAAATAAACAGGGATTGTTTGTTTAAATGTCTGGTGTATAGATATCTATGTATAAAAACAATACTCAATGGACTGTGGTGTGTTTATTTAAATCATGCAGCTAATTGAAATCCAATTCTTCCTCTTTATCAGTAAATTAATATTCTTGCCATTTATTCAGTGTCAATACTCCAGATATAATAGGATGTTAATGGTACTCTTTAAAAAAAACAATTTACATAAAAGTACTGATTTAAGAGCAATTTGGGATACAAGAAAAGCTTTCATTACAGGTTATTTTATGCAATAAAATAGTGAACTCAAAGGAAATCAAGAGAAAATGAAAGCTATTTTGGATGATATAAAGAAAAAGATGATGAATTAAAGAAATTTCCAAAGAAGATTAGTATTTCTCAACAAATTAAACTTTTACAATGCTGGCTATCTAAGTTAATTAAAAGAAATGGAAATAAAAATGAACCATGTGAAGCAAAAACTAAAATCTTAGTTTGCAAACAGACCAGGGAATTGGTTGGCATGTGAATTACAAAAGGAAAATGAAATGTTGAAATTACAAGAGGCAGATACTGTATTAATGGATAATGTGTCCAAACATAAAGCATTTCATCAATATTATTTTGGCATGTGCAATGTATAGCTCTCTAGAGAAAATAGATGAATTCTAAAAAAACAAAATATTCTGAGGATTACAAAGGAACAGTGACAGATTATGAAAAGACATACCATAGAACATAGAATAATAATAGTTTTGGAAGTCTTCTAGTAAAACCTTCGGTCCATGGCGGGAGAAATTTCCAAAGAAGATAAACATTTCTCAACAAATTAAACTTTTACAATGATGGCTATCTAAGTTAATTGAAAGAAATAGAAATAAAAATGAACGCTGTAAGCATACAATGGGACATCCTATATCATTCTGGACAAAATCTCTTCCTGAAAAGACATGCTTATTTTTTTGTATTAGTTTATTAATCAAATTTATACAGGTGCCCATCTCATCAAAGGCATCTCTGGATATAAAACTTACCTGAACAATAAATAATATTAAAAATAGAGATATGAATCCTAGGTAGAAAGGGAATAAAAATAAGCAGTTTCACAATGTTACTATGAGAGAAACTATAACTATCATTGAGGGGGAAAACTTCTCAAATATATTTTTTGTTTTTGTTTCAGACAATATCTGTTTTGACAAGTGATACACCATTTAAACAGTGACAGAAGGATATATCTAAATTTGTATGGCAGGGGGAAAATATGAGTTAAATATAAGGTGTCTCAACATGCAAAAGAAAGAGGAGGTTTGGGTTTTCCTGATTTGAAATTGTATTTGGCAGCTTGGTACCAGGCTTGAGTGAACTAATGGGTGCTACTGAAAAAAATAAAAGAATAGAAATAGAAGAAATAAAAGGATATGAACTGATTTGGGTGGCATGCATATTTATGGTACTACAAAATCAAAGTTACTGCAGATTTTAAAAATAATTAGGCATGCCATACTGAGAAATTAGAATAGATACAAATCTAGGCTGTTTGCAAAAACATCTTTTTGGCTCTCAGCAAAAGAAGCATTTTATAGGCAACAAATAATAGGCAAATACAAATGGTGGAATAGAATCATTAAAGAAAGGATGCAAAAAGAGGCACAGAATGAAATGTGAATGGCAAAAATTAAAATAATTTTTATTGATTTAAATAATTAAACAGAATTGTTAAATTGCCCCACAGCAAGTTGTCTTGTGGCAAGCTGTCCCACAGCGAGTTGGCCATGATGAGTTGGTTTCAACAAGTTGGCCATGGTGAGTTGACCATGATGAGCTGGCCGCAGCAATTTGGCTTTGCAAAATTGTCCCATTCTCTGCTGAGATAGCTAAATTGATTAATTTGAACAGAGAAAGGACACTTTCTACATGAATTACTGACTGGAGATCCCTTATGGACTTCTATTTATCTTTTATTTTCCTTTTCTATTTGATTTTCTTTTACTTTTTCCTTTCTTTTAGTTTTCTCTGTGCTTTCTTTCTTTATCTTTTCTTACTTTACCTTTGTTTGTGTTCATTTTTTACCTTCCCTTTGAAAAATCTTTAATAAAGATGAAAGTAATGTTAATCCTCTTCATGAAAAGATTGCAATTTACCTTAATGTTCTCTTCTACACTATAAAATAAAACCTGAAGCCAACTATTTATTCGTAAAAAGCATATACTCTCAATGTAGGGGACAAAATATCACAACAAATACTAACATTTTAATCTGCCTTTGGAAATCTAATCATCTAAAATTCTATATACCTATCAGAAATGGGAACAATCTATACTCTCATTCCTTCCTTCCAGACTATTCTGAACTAAAAAAAAAATAAAAGTCTACAGTAAATAGACAGTAAAGTTTAGGCAGTCAGGATTTCTGATACTTTTAAATACTGGACCCATAATCATCCCAAACCTTTACTCTATCTTTGTGGCAAGAGAGCAAAATCTGAGTATGTCACCTCATTTCCCTCAACAGATTAGGTTTTAGAAAAGGCACAACTGTATGTTGTAAGTTTGAAGGAGTCATTATGAGTCCAACTAGCATTAAATTGATCTGATTTAACAACTAGTGAGTACAACACTTTACTTCAAGCTGAAGATTCTGAATCTTGAACCTGGGACTTCTGCCATACAAAACATGTCAGCTGTAAGTGAAGTACTATATATCCAGTTTCATTCACTGGCTCTTTGTAGAGAAGTGTGGTATTATCAGATGTCATGGAAGGAGCTGTTTCTGCACAGTTTGTTGTTAGTTTCTCTTTGGTGCATGTGGGGTACAGGTATGGTATGCATCACTCTTCTATCCTAAAGGCATGAGTGCTTCAAAGTAGTCTTTGAAAATAACAATATGGTAAAGGCTTCCAAACTCAAAGGAGATTGCCTTCAAGCAGGGATCCCAAAGATAGTTTTTCAAGAGGCAACTGGACTTTCTGGTTTTTCTTTCAAGATATTTTGCTTCTCATCTAAGAAGCTTTTCAGCTCTGACTAGATGGTGGGGAATGGAAGGGTTTGCAAGGCATATAACCCTAACCCATTCCCCACTACCCTGACAGAGCTGAAGAAAGATGTAATTTGGGTGTAATCTATCTAAATGTGATCTGAGTTTCCTCCCCATTAACAATTCTGCCGGACTCTTGTTTGTTATACTACTGGGGGTGATATGTTAGAGAGTGAGTAAACGGTTTATCTTGTCTTGGACATCCCCCTGGTCCATTTTTTCTAGGCCTTCCTTAGTAAATCTGACCATTCTCTCAACCATACCATTTGCCGCCGGATGGGCTGGCGCGGTTAGTGCATGGCGTATACCTAAAGAAGCTAGGAACTGTTCAAATTGTATAGCGGTTGGTTGTGGCCCATTGTCAGACACTAGGACATCTGGCAACCCATGGGTTGTGAATAGTTTGTTGAGTTGCTTGACAACAGCGTCGGTTGTTGTAGATGACATTACTATAACTTCCAACCAATTTGAGTATGCATCTATGACAATCAAAAACGTATGCCCCCTAGTAGGACCTGCAAAGTCATTGTGAATCCGAGACCAGGGGCCTCGTGGGGTCTCCCAGTCCCATATTGGTGCTTGCGGTGGTGAGGGCCTGGTTCTCTGGCATTTATTGCATGTAGCAACCCAGTATTCAATATCTTTGTCTAAGCCAGGCCACCAGACATAGCTCCTGGCCAGGCTTTTCATTTTTACTATGCCTGGGTGGCCCTCATGAAGCATACCCAACACCTTTGTTTGCAATCTGGAGGGAATTACCACCCGATCACCCCATAACAAACATCCCTTTTGTATTGACAGTTCAGTCTGTCTGGTCCGAAAAGGTTTAAAGTTTTCAGTTTTTTGGTTTTCCGGCCAGCCTTTACCTACCCAATTTAAAATGTGGGCAGTCACTGGGTCTTTGGCGGTGGCTCTGGTGACATCATTTGCAGATAGTGGCAGTTCTGGGCAGGCTTCAATTTGCAGGGTGGTAATCATTGGAGCCGGGTCTTCTTCTGTTGTTGGTAGCGGTGTTCAACTTAATGCGTCTGCATGTGGGATTTGTTTCCCAGGTTGATGTATCAATGTTTATGAGTATGCAGCTAGGAATTCTGACCATCTAGTCATTTGGGGAGATAAAATGTTCAGTGTGGGTTTGTTTCCCGCCAAAATTCCTAGTAACGGTTTATGGTCAGTCACAATGGAAAATGTCCTACCATAGAGGTACTCATGAAAACGTTTAACTCCGGTGACGATTTCCAGGGCTTCTCTGTCTAGTTGGCTATATTTGCATTCTGCCTTGGAGAGTGTTTTCGAGTAAAAGGTGACGGGTGCCTCTCTCCTGTCAGGCAATTGGTGGCTCAGGATGGCACCGACTCCGAATGTTGAGGCGTCACAGGTGACCGTCAATGGAAGTGTGTTACTAAACTGAATAAGAACGATGTCTGAGGTTAATAATTTTTTAATGCTTTGGAATGCTTTTTGTTCTTTATGACCCCAAGTCCAACCAGTTTTCTTATCCAGTAAACGATGTAATGATTCAGCTATCGTTGCTTTGTGGGGGAGGAATACGTTATAGAAGTTTATTAGACCCAAAAATGCTTGCTATTCCGTTTTGTTTTTTGGTTGTGTGCATCTTTAATAGCCTTGACTTTTTTTCCTCTCCATCAATTAAATACCCCAAAAATTCGACACGATCAGTCATTAGGCAGCATTTTTCCTATTTAACTTTCAGGCTGGATTCTCTAAATTTTGTTAGCACTTCTCTTAGCCTTGTTTCTAATTGGGTCGTGTTTTTGGCTGAAATTAGGACATCATCAAAGTATGGAACGACCCCTTTAGTTCCATTTAATAGGCATTCCATGAGGCTTTGGAAGACACCTGGGGCAACGCTTACTCCAAATTGAAGTCTGAATGCATTTGAATGCCCCTCTGTGAATTGCTATTGTCTGTGCCTCAGCCATTATTGGGTCTACTGGAAGTTGTTGATATGCTTGGGCTAAATCGAGCTTGGCAAAAAAATTTCCTCCCCCAAACGAGTGCAGTAAATGCTGCACGACTGGCACCGGGTATGCACTTTGCTGCAATGCATGGTTCAGGGTAGCTTTGTAGTCTCCTCAGATGCGTACCGACCCATCAGGTTTTACAGGTGTTACTATTGGTGTCTCCCATCTAGGGTGGTCAATTGGTTCTATGACCCCTTGCGTGATTAATTTGTTTAATTGTTCATCTATTTTGGCTTTTAATGCAAAGGGGACTCGTCTGGCTTTTAACCTTCTGGGTGCTATCTGGGGAGCTAAACTAAAGGAAATTGGGGTCCCTTGGTACCTGCCTAGAGTGCTGTCGAAGACATTCTGGAACTTGTGTATCAGGTTTTCCTCCCAATCGGTTGCAGCTACTTGGCTCACTCCGGTCATTCCAATGCCCAGTGGTGCGAACCATTCGATGCCCTGGAGACTGGGATGGTCCCGGTCGACTATGGTTAGTGGCAGGACTTCAGCGTGCTGCTTGCATGTTTCTCAGAAATGTCCAAGACCTACCACAGGGATTCTGTTTCCTTGGTAGTCCTTTAAAATTAATTTTTGTTTCTGGAGTTCTTTTAATTTAATATTTGGAACGAGTCATCTGATTGTGTTCCAAGACACCATTGACAGGGAGGATCCTGAGTCGACTTCCATCTTGCAAGGGCTTCCTTCAATTTTTACAACGATTTTGACTTTTCTCCCACTTTCCATCTGGGCGCTTCCAATAGTGACAGTTTGATGGGTCTTTTCTCGGTTGCCGGTTTGTTTGTTGCGCTCCCATTTCTTTTAGGCTTGCTTTGCTTCAGCTGGTAGTGGGGAATTACTGCATCTGCCAGGACTGTTATTTTTGCTATTCCTACAGACTTTCTCGATGTGTCCCCTTTTCTTGCAAGCCCAACAGATGGCATCAAGGAACCTGCACTCAGGAACCTGGGTGGTTTCCCCCACAGCCAGCGCATTCCCGCCAATTTCTTTTTTCGTGCCTTTTTTTGTTGGCATACAGGCTGTGGACCACATCATCATTGTCTTCCATTTCTGATGATCCATCGAGGTCTTTGTGGTGTGTGGTAGCGGGAGCTTGCTTCTTTCCTCTGGGTAGGGTCATTGCATCATTATTGGCATTCATCAGCTTCATGGTGGCTGCTGACTTTTTCATGGCTTCTGCAGCTGTGGCTTCTGCGATCGCTTCAGCCACTGTTATATTGGGTTTATTTAGTAATTTACTTTGTAAGTTAGAGTCTCTTAGACCTAAGATGACACGATCTCGCATGGCTTCATCCATGTTCAGGAACTCGCAAGCTCCACCCAGGTGTCGGAGAGCCACCACGAAATCAGCGATGGTCTTGTCTTCCCTTTGGTCCCTTTTGTAGAACTCGTGCCTTTTAATAAGATTTGACACCACCGGCGCATAGTGAGCCTTTAGCATTTGGTGAAGCTCAGACTAGGTCATCTGTTTCACATCTCTGGGCTTCGCCAATGCCTTAGCCATCTTGAACACGGTTGGCCCACAATGCATTAGGAAAACAGCCCTCTTCCACTGATCTGATATTTCCTCCATCTCGTTGCTCTCTAAGAACATCAGGAAACAGTCTAAGTATGATTCCCAATCCTCTTCGTAGGGATTGAAGGGTGCAGGCGGCGCGTTACTCCCAGCCATCACTTCTAGCCTGGATTTCTTTGCCGCGTGATCGGTCTCACATTTTTGGACAATCCTACCTTCGTCGCCAGTGTTCAGTCCGGATAAATGCGCAGTAGATCGGGTTCCAGTAAACAGGTTCTTTATTTACAACAAGCAAACAGTAGCGGAACAGTTTGGCTAAAGCTGTGGCAGCCCTTTTATACAGGCTTGCCTGCCGGCTTGTAGCCAATGGTAGCCATTTAACTTTGCCACCTCTGGATTGGTTCTTAATGAACCAATCCACTACTGGCTTTTCTGGCCAATCAGGTTATACCACTTGGTCTCTACTAAGTTATACAGAACAACATGTTCTACTTTTGCACATTGGGAAAGAAGGGGGTGGGGAGGAAAGTGGATACATTTGCACCCAAATGGTCTCCACTCCCTGAATCCCTGTTATTTTCCCCAAAGTATTTGTAACAAACATATATCTGTTACCTCTCTCATTCAGTGGTGGGATTAAAAACATCTTTTACTACTGGTTCTGTGGGCATAGCTGGTGGGCATGGAATGCTGTGGCTTGGTGGGCATAGCTTAGTGGGAGTGGCAGGGGGAGGACATTGTAAAATCTCCATTCCCTCCCCATTCCTGGGGGAAGGTGACTGCAAAATCCCATTCCCTCCCTACCCCACGAACCTGCTTTTCAGCTCCATTCTCCTGTTCAGGGCAACAAAAGAAAACTCAGCCAATCAGCTGGGACTTGGGAGGGCAGAGAATAGATGCAGTGGAGCCAGTCAGAGGTGGTATTTACCAGTTCTCAGAACTACTCAAAATTTCTGCTACCAGTTCTTCAGAACTGGTCAGAACCTACTGAATACCACCTCTGCTCTCATTCATTTTCAGTCTTGATGGCCCATCACCTGATCACCTCTTGCCATCTTCCAGTAAGCAAATCAATGGGGAAGCCAAATTCATTTAACAACTGTGTTATTAACAAATGCAATGATTCACTTAACAACTATGGCAAGAAAGGTCATGAAAGGAGGAAAAATTCACTATACAACTGTCTTGCTCAGCAAGAAAAAAATTGGGTTCCTGAGTACTGCCTGTAGCAGCAAATCCATTCACATTTGAAGAGCATGCACTCCATATGCAAATGAAAAGCTAGTGCAAACAATGCATTAAAAATAAAAGATTGTCAGCAAACAACAGGAATTTGGCAGATTGAGAGAAATTATCTTACTGTCTTAAAGGGAGAGGAAAGCAAATGTTCTGAATGGCAGGAGAAAAACAAAGAATAAGAAGTACAGCAATTTTGTTAATTCAATCATTTTCTCATTATAGAGTGGAAAAGCAAAATAAAACTAATCTAAGGATTCATTGCTTTGATGGTAACTCTTGTGAAATTTATGTGTTATAGGATGTAGGAATGCATGCATGCATTTCTTAGATCAAGATCAATGAAAATTCTTTTGAACTGTAGCACTTATGAAGTCTAGGATCTATTTATTGTCTTGTTACCTCATTAGCCAACCAGATAGCTTTGGGAAACCCAATTAAAACTCAAATCAGACCTAATGTTAAGATGAATTGCCTGAAGCTTTTCCCTTACGTAGATCTCAAGGAGTAATCCCCACTGAATACAGTGGGGCTTATTTTCAAGTTATGTTTAATGAGAACAGAATAAATCAGATGTAAACCTTGACTCAAGCTGTCAGCATGATTATAAGCTGCATGTCAGCAATGTGTAACAGGAGATAAATTTGACTAACATGGCCTTAGTTCTTATTCACATAAAACAATCTTCTTTGCAATTTAATAATTAATCGGCTCGCTAAAACCTTTGTTTTGTTTTGCTGCAATTGCTTTGCTTTTGTGTTTCTAATGGGTATGACTGGAGGAGATACTTTTTTCAACAAAGACTTCTACACACTTTCTTGTAAGCTCTGTAAAAAGCCCCCAATGTGTTCATTATTGTGGAACTGGTAATACAAACACCATTATCCTCCTACTATTCTAACCTCTCTTTCCTGAAGAATTGCTTTTACTATCAACTCCACTCCAAAATCAGAAGCACAAACCCTGGGGAATATTGCTTGGCTACCCACTGTTATTGTTCTGTTGTGAAGCCAGCTAATACTCCAAGTTGTCATCTGGAATTGAACAAATCTTGAGAATGTAGGCAAAGACAATAGTAAGGAGACAGGAGAGAGAAACAGAAGGAACATAGGGGGTATTTTCATTAAGCATCATTTTGCATCATCAACTGGACCAAATAGGATAACAACACTCTTTATTCAAGAAACTGACATTGATCTACTCTGTCTGTGCCCATGCATCTGGCACGTGAGTCAGCCACCCCCCTTTGCCTGTGTAAAATTTTCTGACTTTCTGTTTTTTCTAAATATCAGATGTAAGTGGCAAAACATTTCATTTATCATGTGGAGAATCAGCAGACACACCCAATTCATGCATCTCATTATGAGAGTGGAAATATGAGATGAATTTGTTGTGTGTATTGTAATGCTGGATTTTAGCCCTATAAAAACATCTTGTATGACTACAGAATAATAGAGCTGGAAGGGACTGTGGGAAGAAATGTCCATCTGGTTCAGTTCCAAGCTGGCAGAAAGACACTGGAAATATGGAAGCTGATTGGAAAGAGGGTTTAATGATGAACAGAACTACCAAGCAGATGGCTCTGGTGCAGCTGACCACATGGAGTTGAGAGTGTGTGGGGGGATTATACTTTTTCTTGGGCTTTGCACTTGAGCTTCCTGTTCCTGTGAAAGAACATGTATTCTATTGATTGTTGTCAGACACCCATATGGCCATGTAGGGGTTATGTAAAGGTCATAGCTGGCTCTATAGGCAAAGTACAAATCCTAGGATTTTTTTCTGAGCTCCCAGGATTGGTTGAAGTTTGGACTGCTCTGAGATGATGCAATGACTGAAATACCCTTAGGAGATTGTGCAATGTAGTGATCTCTGTGTCTTCTGTTAAACAGTAGTCGGCTAATCCTATTATGTCCTGAAGGATCATGTGCTGTTCTTCTTAATCCCATCATCCTGGAGCTGAAAGTCTTTTGTTTTGTAGATATGCTGGCCCAGTCTTTTTAATGGCACAAAATATCTGCTGGGAAGGCCTATTAAGAGTAAGTCTTCTTCCTGCCTCTAAAAAACACATTTCTCCATTTCTCATTTAAGGAAATATAATATCTTGCTGTTTTAATATTCCTCAAAATATTTCTTTTTTCTAGGAGGGGTGATGGCTTCCCACAGGACTTTGGAGGTTTCTTGTCCAATCCCTTGTTCAAGCAGGAGACCCTATACATACTGTTCCAGACAAGTGGCTGTCCAATCTCTTCTTAAAAGCCTCCAGTGATGAAGCACTCACAGCTACAGAAGGAAAGCTTTTCCGCTGGTTCTCACTCTTAGGAAGCTTCTCCTAGGTTGTTTCTCTCATTGATTATTTTTCATCCATTGCTTCTTGATTTTGACTTATTGAAAAGCTATTCCCATAGTGCAAATGCTATTTTAGCCAGTTTTATTAATATTCTGTTTGGGCCCTATTTGTGTAGCATGAGAGAGGGGGGGAGAAAATAATGCATTTTTATAAGATGTGATACTTCACATTATGTTCAGTGCATTTAAGAAAGTAGGTCCTTATTTCTACTCTTGGTAAATTTGCATAGTTTTGTATCTGACAGATAATGATCATTGAGAAAATATAAACTGGGGGAAATGTGACAATCTATGGTAAGATTTAACCTGGAGATTACAAGATTATAACACCTAGCAGTCTCATTGTCTTTATGTGTTCTGTTGTCAGTTCATGTGATTTGTTTATTTTTTGGGGGGGTTGGCAGATGCAGCTTTTGGAATTGCAGGTTACTTTGGCCAGCTTCCAAAATAAATAACCTGGTGCAAAAACCCATCTTAATGAATTTACTGTTTGAATTATAGGAAGGTTCTTTTAAAATTTAACTCTTAAGAATAATTTCATCACAGCAGAAAATATTAGTGTCACAGCCAAACTATAGATGCATCTTAAGAAACCTATATAAAAAGGGGACAGTTTATTTTAATTACTGAATAAAAATCAATAGATTTATAACTTGAGCTCTGTCAACAGACTTATTAACATTAGCAGCTACAAGTCTCTATGTACTATTTTTACTTCATCTTTGTTTAGAAGAAAAAATAATAATAATTCACTAAGAATTGATGTTATGAGCGTTATCTCAAATTACTTTTTACACTCTTCCATCCTAAAAGTAAATCAATTCAGTCTGAACAGAACAATTAAGATAACTAACATGCAAATGTTACAAGCTCTTCACAATGTCTTTGAATACCTGCAATTAACTTGTAAAAGTTTGTGATTGCCTAGAAAAATTCTGTAATTTTATTTGTTGTTGCCTCTTTACTTGCAATTTTACACTAATTTATTCCCAGATTAATGCATTGAAAAGGGAATATGATAATATAAATATAAAGCAACATAAAAGGTAAAAAGAATTCAATGAATAATCTAGTATTTTCTCACAAAGAGTATCACCCATCCTGATATTTTCAAGCCCTCCACCCATGGCATAAAGCCAAAGTAAAAAGGGCATCAAAATAAAATAGAGTGAAGATCTAAATGCTAGCAACAAATCGTAAATATTTGCAAGAAGAAAAACAAAGTAGGTAGGTGCTAGCTGATTTTTTTTTTGAAAATTGCATTGCATAGGAGAAGGTGCCAATATTAAAAGATCCTCTTTCGTTTCTGTATCGAATATATGTGTCATCCTTTGTTACATATACACTTCTTCAGGTAATTTTGTCCCAAGCTCTATAGGGATATTAAAAATAAAGGTAACACATCAAAAAGATTCCAGAAGTGGATTAAAAATCCCAGCAGTCGATAAAGAATCCAGATAATAGGATCATCATCATTCCATTTCAATTACTTGTCTCAGTCAGGGGGTCACCAATCTTGGCAACTTTAAGTCTGGAGGACTTCAACTCCCAGAATTCTGGGAGTTGAAGTCCTCCAGGCTTAAAGTTGCCAAGGTTGGAGACTCTGGTCTAGCTGTCTTATTTTGCACTCACTGAAAATTCAGTCTACATAGACAAGCCACTACAATGTGTTTTCAGCATTTGGCCTGTTCTTAATGTTTAAAATAAAGTAGTATCAAAGTTGCTGCTCCCCCCCCCCCAAAAAAAAAAAAAAACAAAAGCACAGTAGCCCCCCATTTTAATAAATTTTCTGAGCCATTGCTACACAAAGGTCAAAATGTTTTCCTCTATCATTGTGAACACTTTTATCCATTCTCAGGATGATTTAATGTTTCCTTTAACATTTCTTGTTGTGATGTTTGAAAGCTTGTTTTATTGTACCAAGAAGACAGAAGGGTTTCGTCTTCCTATTAAAATTTCTTCATCACTCTGCAGCCTCAATAAATGTCTGATACTTCTGATAGCCACTGGAGATGTTCTGTTGGAGGATAAATATCAGAAGTAATTGTACAGTGGAGAGTTCTCAGCTGTTAGGTACATAAACCATAGCCAACTCATAATTAAACTTAAAATAAGAACTACCATATATGAGAATGTAGTTTACTTTCTATCAAACTAAGTGACAATTATTAAAAATTTGCAGAATGAATTTCTAAGTATGTTAGCTGTTTAAACTGCTTCTTGATCAAAGCCAAGAAAAGTACACATTCCTCAAAGTGATCATTTGGGGTTAATGCTTCCATTACTGCTATTGAATGTTATCATACTGTTAGCAATAACTCAAGTTCATATCCAAGCTTGGAATGAAGAATGCCTATCAGAAGTGAGATTTACTCTACCAGCAGAAGACACAATCAACTGATTAGAAGATGGCCAACCTGAGTCCTATCCAACAAACCCTTGATAGAGGAAAACCTTGCCTTTGTTACCAAAAGCATGTAAAAGAGTGTCCATCCCCACCCCCAGGAATTTCCAGAAGGTGAAACTAGTCAGTTTTCCAAAAGGGAACACACTTGCTCATTCTGCTGTTTCTGCTTATTTAATATTGTAGGTGGAAGTGGCAACCTGTTGGGGAAAATAACCTTTTGTTATTTAATTAGAAGGATGTCTGGCGTCCTAAAGGGAATGTTCACCTGAATAGGCTGATGCCTCCTGCTACATTTTAATCTTTATATTGAGCCCATTGCTATGTTTAACCTTTTGTCCTGATAAATAGTGGAAAGACTCTATGGGCAGAAAAAGACTGAATGGTGGGAGAGTTTCATTCCCTCCCACAGTGCTGTATTCCTCTGAAATTGCTAGGTAGAAGAGTGATGAATTTCACTTCATTTATAAGAATGGCTAAATATCTGGTCATCAAAATACACACACAAAAAAAAAAGGACCCTAAAACATGGGTGTCAAATTCAGAGTCGGTGGCCCAGATCCAGCCCACGGGGTTTTTAGATCTGGCCCATGGGGCTATCCTGGAAACAGTGAAGGAACGGCCTGTTCTGAGCTCCATTTTTTCTGGCAGAGGGCTGCTCAAAGCTGTCATGGCCAAAAACAGAGCATGCGCCCTCCTGAGCTCTGTTTTCATTGCCAGAGGGCTGTAGGAGGCCGTTGCAACTGAAAACAGAGCTCAGGAGACCATTTTTACTGGCAGAGTACTTGGACCACCATAGGCGCCTCCAATACAAGTTAGCCATGCTCACTCTTGCTATGCCTCCTGTTCCCTCAAGGTCAAACAGAACACTGATGCAACCCTCAATGAAATCAAGTTTGACACCATTGTCCTAAAAGGAGTAGAGAAAAAAGCAACAAAGACGAGAGAGGGTACAGAGGCTAAATCCTCTGAAGAATGGGTAAAGGAATAAGGTATCTTTAGTTTAATATACAGACTGAGTGAGACAGCTTTCTTCCAATACTTGAAAGGCTATCACAGAGAGGATGGCATCAATCTATTTTCCATGCACCTAAGGGCAGCACAGGAAGCAATCATCAGAGAGAGAGATCCAACCTGGAAATAAAAAAGGAATTTTATAATAATGAGAACAAATCATCAATGGAACAGCTTACCTCCCATAATTCTGTGTGTTCCATCACTGGAGCTCTTGAAGAAATGATTGGACAACCATTTGTCTGACATGGTATGAAAATTCCTGTCTTGGGATGGACTAGAATACCTCCAAGGTGCCTTTTCATTCAGAGGTGGAATTCAACAGGTTCTGACCAGTTCTGGAGAACCGGTAGCGGAAATTTCGAATAATTCAAAGAATTGGCAAATACCACCTCTGACTGGAGACTTTACAGTATCCTTCCCCTGCCACTCCCACCAAGCCACAGCCACAAGAGCTAGTAGTTAAAAAAAAATGGAATCCCACCACTGTTTTTACCCTTTTAGAATTCTTTGAACTAGAGGTTGGCTATCTGGTGATTAGGGACTATGTTTGATGTGGGGGGTGGATTTGGTGAAGTAGGAAGACTTTGTAGATTAAGAAATCACATAAGCTTATAATTGTAATGTCTTTGCTGCAACAAAATAGCAAGCAAAATTCTGCTTATTTTCAGATAATGCATATAATGTGAACTGCAAGAAACAAATATTGAGTCAACATAAAACCTTTGGGCCATACTTTGTCCACCCTGCTTTAATTTTTTCCTATCAATAGAGAAAAGTCAGAGAAGATTGGAACTGCATACTTATTTATGCCATTTTTAAAATACTGGTATAGCTTTACTTCTACCATCATAAACTGAGTTCCATTAGGGCCAATTGCCTATGACAAGATTGAGATAATTGTGCCCTTAAATACAATAATTTATTGAATTAGTTATGATAGTCTGATTTAGGTAATAAATGAGCTTAATTTGGGATCTTTTTGCTCCAGGCCACTGAAAATTCAATGTACATTAAACTCTATAATGTGAAGGCAATGTGTCACCTCCTCAGCCTTACTACCTTGACCATATAGAAAACACGACCAGATGGGACTTCTAGTTTGCAAGACTCGGCGGCGGCAGAAATCCACGATCGTGCGCGGTTTCTGCTGCGTTTGCCGCTGGAGTAGCCTGAGCCAACCGGCTTCAGGGCTATAGCTACCCCATAGAGGTAGCTGAAGACAGGGGAGACCTAGCAGGGGTCGGGGGGAGTCGCACCCCCCTCCTCATCTCGCTTAACTTCCTTTTCTGAAAGTGGTAGAGTGGTGGTCAGAAATGGCCACCACAAAGAAGCTTTCATCCGGAAAAGAATGTGCAGAAGGAAGCTGAGAAGTGAAAGTTTTGGCTGACTGGGATGAGAAGCAACATCCAAAATATCCAAGAATTTAAATTTTGGAAAAAGATACATTGCTCCCTAAGAAGATCTGGAAGCAGCGAATGAAAGTGAAAAGGGAAAGTTTGTTTTTTCTCACTCTCCTTCCTTAAGGTGACAGCAGATGAATGAGAAATTGAAAAAACCCGCTTTGGCATCAGCAGGTAATCAAACTGGAAAATTAAAGCCAAGGGGACAATAAAGATTTCTGAACACTGGAAAAAAACTTTTTTTATGCTGTAAATGGGAAGGGAGAGGATAAGAATTAAGATCTGGCTGGAGGAGATTGCTTGGAATTTAAAAGACTAGAACAAAATCATAATAAGACTTCTAAAAGATACATTTTAACTGGAACTTTGTAACTGAATTACAACCCCAGGAAGAGAAAGTGAAAAAGAGAAAAAAGTGTTAAATGAAATAGACTGTGTGTATTCGGATTGCTTGGTGACTTTGGGACTTTTGGAAATTATTATTTGAATGATTAAAATCATTTGGGTTGTTTAATTTTTTTTTTACAATGGCATTACTTGTGGATGAACTGAAAATGGAATTTATAAAATATAAAGATGAGGAGCAAGAAAGGAAGGGCTCTTTTGGCTCCGTTTTTCATTTTTTAGAAATGGCGATTTCTACGTATGAGAAACTACAAGAACAAGAAGATTGGGATAAAGAAGAAGCCATCTTTAATGAACAAGCAACTTTAACTGGGGAAGAAAGGGGAAAGGGGGGAAAGAGAATGGAGAATTTAAGACTTAAAAAAACAACCAAAAAAGGGAAAAATAAGGTGAAAAGTGGACACAATGTCAGAAAGCAACAGAAAAGAGGAATACAGAAGAAGGTGGAGATTAAGAGACAAGGGGGTAAAAAGGGTAGAGTGGAGAAGCAAGGGAGGAAAGAAAGGAAGAGAAGCTACAAAGGTTTGAAACAAGATGGAAAGAAACAGGATTTATTTAGAGATAATGGGTAAAAATATAACTGAAAAAGAGATTGTGCAAAGGTACATAAGACTGTATTGTTGTATTTGTATTTGAAATAATGTTAGAAAATTGGAACAACATATGATTATAAAATAAGATAAAATATTTAATGCAATTTAGCTAATTTTTTTAAATAAAATAAATGAAATGAAATATGAGAGAATTGAACTAAAAAGGAATGGGAACATTGTCATTACATAATATTTTAAAATATAAGTGAAATGGGGGGGGGGGAGGAGTAACTAAACAAAATCTATAAGTGTTCCCATAGAAGCATGATACTTATTTGGAAAGAAATGTGTAAAATGTTTAAGACTTAAATGAATATCAATTTTAACGATATAATTTCAATTTCTATGGATTGTTGTTTTGATTATATTATATATTTTTAAAAAATTCCTATTTTAAAATATTGAGCATAGCTTTAGAATGTACTATGCAGAATCCGAATGAAAATTATGTATTATTTTAAGTGTTAAACTTAGGGGAAAGATATAAAGGTGTCATACTCCAATCAATTATTACAGAAGAAATTTTGTGTTAATGAGAAAAGATAATAGACAGCTGAAACAGGATAGACAAAGGATATAAGTATAATGATTTAAATTGAGATGAAATAAATAAAATAGAATTAAGAGAGTGAAAAGCGGGGAGGAGCTATACAGAAAATGTAAAATGGTAAATAAAATATGGAATGCTATATAAAAGTAAGCATGAACTTGAATTTATGTCTGTACAAAAAGATGTAACCCAGGATCAAATGTCTTTCCAAAAAGATGTTTTATGTTCTTGATGTTTTGTGTTTTGTTTGTATATGTTTGTTTTTTAAAAATTAATAAAATTATTTCAAAAGAAAAAAGAAAAGCCGACCAGATAAGCTAACTCAACTTCAGTGTAAAGCTATATTGAAAGAATCTTATTTATTCATCTGTATTATTTTCAAGCTGCCTTTGGGATAGACAAAGGTATAACTAGTATGGTAGAATGCATCCTGCAGAGTCCATTCAACACTAGGTAAAAGAGTGTTTTATATTTCGCTACATCTACTTTCTACTTATTTACATCTGCCAGGGCAGTCATTTTGTGAATAGGTGACTCTCTCAGATAAGTCATTTCATAAAATGCCTACCACATAGACTGAAACTTCAAATACATACTCAGCTTCAAAATAATGTAGCTTCCTAACTGTCTAGGAGATTCTCAGTCATCCAGGTCATTGTTGTCCCAAAGATGCTTCTGCCAAAAAGCAACTGGACTTTGTTTTTCGAGTGGTTTTTTGAAAAAAGCACCTTTGGGGAATCCTTCTAAAGCAGGGGTGTCAAACTTGATTTAATTGAGGACTTCATCAGGTTTGTGTTTAACCTTGGGGGGCGGTATGTGGCCAGGGTGGATGTGGCCAGATCAATGTCACCCATTGAGGCTCCATTTTTGGCCATGATGGCTTCCTGCAGCAAAAACAGAGGTCTCCTCAGGCTCAGTTTTCACTGGTGAAGGGCTGCAGGTAGCCATTGTGGCCAAAAATGGAGCCCAGGAAAGCTTCAATCTGGTCTTTTCCTGTTTCCAGGGCATCCCCATGCCTGCAGGGTGCTGAGATCTGGCCCAAGGGCCTTGAGCCTGATATCCCTGCTTTAAATCATGAGAAGTTGCAACTTAAACCCAAAATGTAGTGGTACTTAAATCCTACTTAGTTCAATGAATCAAACCATGTGATTTGACTAATTTAAATATAAGTATATGTTTATGTTATGTTAATGATAAATAATTTTGTTTGTAACAAACTTCAGGTCAGTGATGAAATTCATTCTTTTCCCAATAGGGCAGGACAGTTCCCAGGAAGGGTGGCTCAAATGCAATGTTCTATGAGCATTTCAGGAGGAATTTATCACAGTCAACTTTTCCATCTCATACATGGGAGTAATCAATTTACTGTAAGTTTCATTTGTCATATGGAAATCATTTTGTTCCTCAGTGTGCTATATAAATATTAATTTATGCTCCACTTCTAGATTATAAGGCTTGTTAATTTATGCTATCAAAAAGCATATTACTAGACTTGAAGCATTCATAATTAATCAGAATCAGTACTGTGCAAACCATAGTGGTTAACCTCTTAACATAATAAATGTTTTCTTTGTTAATATTAACAGGGAGGTTGTAGTGTACACTGGAATTATCAATATCACAAAGGAATAAAGCTTAAATTAATTTCATTGTGGTGGTCAGTATGCCATTACCATGACAGGGAAAAATCCAATTAATTCCGAAAATAGTTGGAATAGCATCATGGACTGAAATTTTTAAAAAATTATCTCTTTAGCCCTGTGTCATTCCATTTACCCAGGGTCTCAATACTTTACATTCTTTGCCAGTCTTGAAATGCCAAGTAGGATTCGGCCTGGTTAAAACTTGGATAGTATAGTAGGACATGTTAGGTCAGCTAGACTGCAAATATTTGTTTTAATAAAAGATCTTAGAAAGCAATCACACATTCTTCTCGGTTGTTATAAACCAATTTCACATTCTCATTTAAAAACACCTAATTTGAAAATAAATACAGTCCATTCAAAGGAAATTTTATTTTATTTCTATTTTTAAAGATGTACAAATGGTTTTTGACAATTTCCATTCCCATTTCCAAAGCTCAAATTTTTTAAGCTGGCTGTTCAATAACAAAATAATGCGCACATACATTTTCTTACATGAAATATTTATATAGTGAATCTCATAATTTATGAGAATTATACAGCTGAGTAATGGTAATAATATATTAGTTCAATAAAATACAGCATGACTATTTCTCCTTTTCAAAAGTTATCTTTTATTATATATACTATGTATTGTCACTATTTTTTATCCTTTTTTTTGTTAAATTTCACCAATAAGCAAATAATTATAAGCTTTTCTCTAAAGCTGTATTTGACATGTATCAATGGGAATTCCAATGCCTGAAAAATATTAAATTTCAATAAAACATTATACTTAGAAAAAGTGATATGTTTTGCCACTGTCAAATTAAACTCAAAAATGACATAGAACAATTAAACCAAATTTCAGTTCTTTATTTGCTTACACACAACAGATTGAATCTATCTAGACTAAAGGGCCTGTCCCATAGGCCGACAGATGCAAAAAGTATGTAAAAAGGACACAGCGAACGAGAAAATGTTCCATCCGTTGTTATCCGCTCTCAAAAGTGGCCCAAATTTGCATAAACAGAGTGGACAACAACGGAAAGGAACGGATGGGGAGAGGATGTAGCGAGGATGTAAAGCAGATGCTCCACGAAAGCCTAGCAGATGGAAGTGGATGGCACATCTGCAGGGCTTCTGGGGGAGCACAGCGAAGAGGACGCGCAGCGGAAGGAGAGGATGCATAGTGGATGCCTAGCGGATGACGCAGATGCATCACGGATGCCTAGCTGATGCCTAGCGGATGCCTAGCAGATGTAAAGCATTCACTGCGCATGCGGGGAGAATGCATTGCGTCAGCCCTGCAGATATAAAAGGAGGCAGCTCGCAAGCAGGTCACCATTCAGAGGAAAGACCTGCTGCCAGACACATCTCCAGCCAACAACCATGGGGAAGAAGAGGAAGCCTGTGCCTACTCCTGCCAGCCCTGGCAAGAAGGACAGGGTCACCATCCCACCCCCTGGCGCTAACTCTGCTTCTGCTGGGGCTTCTCTTGCTCGGGCTGACTCTGCTGGTGCTGGGGCTTCTGCTGGTGCTGCTCCTGGTGCTGGGGCTTCTGCTGGTGTTTACTCTGCTGGTGCTGCTCCTGGTGCTGGTGCTTCAGCTGGTGCTAACTCTGCTGGTGCTGCTCCTGATGCTGGTGCTTCTGCTGGTGCTTACTCTGCTGTTGCTGCTCCTGGTCCTGCTGGTGCTGCTGGTGCTGGTGGTCCTGCTGGTGCTGCTAGTGATCCTGGTGTAGCTGGTACTGCTGGTGCTGCTGGTGCTGCTGGTGCTGCTGGTGCTGCTGGTGCTGCTGGTGCTGCTGGTGCTGCTGGTGCTGCTGGTGCTGCTTTTGCTGCTGCTGCTTTTGCTGCTGCTGCTGTTGCTGCTGCTGCTGATGGTGGTATGGTGGACCAGCCCCTAGAACCTCAAAGCCCTTCTGATGAGGGCCCAGAAGGCCCAGCCAGATGGAGGAAGAGGCAATCACGTGATAGGGAGAGGAGGCAGTACTCCATTGAAGAGGAACATGAGGATGAGGTGCTTGAATGGCTCAGGGAGAATGAGTACCTCTGGTGGAAGGGACACAGGCTCTATCAAGACACCAAACGGAAGCAGGCGGCTTGGATAGAGAAGGCGGAGAGCCTGGGCTACACTTCGAAGGTTCTCCTTGGGTGGTGGAAGCACATGCACACCTGGAATGGGAAGCTGCACTTCAAGAAGTCTGGTCAGGCTGTGGTCAAGCTCAATGACCGGGAGACCTACGTGATGGCCAAATGCAGCTTCTTGGAGGGTGAGGTCCACCACCGAGGAGCAGCCCCTCTGTCTACCCTCTCTCTCAGGCAGCCCACAGAGAGCCAGTCCTCTTCTGGCCAAGAGTCATCTCCTGTGTCCAGGCAGGTATCTGTGGAGCGCCCCACGATGGAGACCCCCCTGACAGCTGAACTCCTCATGGAGGATTGCGTGGAGGACCTCTAATGCAGTGGGAGCAAGGAGAGGGCGCTGACAACAGAGACCAACCCACACCCACACCCAGCTCCACCTCCACAGAAAACAGGCAGAGAGGCAGACCGGAGAGGCAGAGCCACACTGTCCTGCTGGAGATAAGAGACACAATCAGGATCAGCATAGATCTCCTCTCTCAGCTGGTACACACCGACAGACCATCCTCAAACTGAAAGCCCTTCCTCACCTATGTCAACCAGACCCTCATGGACATGTCCAAATCACAGTACCAGGTGATAAAGGAGAGGATCACAGGTCTTCTGCACAACCCTCCAGGCCCAGCTGAACCTGCTCTGACCCAGTCCAGGTCTGCTCCTCCACCCCAGGTGATGTCACAGCCCTTCCAAGGCTTTCCACAGACCCTCACCGATCAAGGCTACGGCTACCAGGAGTTCCAGCAGCACAGGCAGCCCTTCCCAGTCCAGGCACAGGTACATTGTATGCCATTGATGCCACTGATGCCACCGATTCCACCGATGCCACAGATGCCACCCATGCCACAGATGCCACCCATGCCACAGATGCCACCCACACCTCGCCTCGCTCAGCTGCAGACCAGACAGCCCCACTATACTCCTCCTTCCTCCACCCCACAGCAAAGCCCGGCCTCAGAACATCTGTCATCAGTCTTGGGACTGACACCACATGTCATGGGGGAAGGGGCTCTCAACATCACAGGACTGAGCAGCTGTCTGAGACCTTCCTCCACACACCATCCCCTGTTTTCCTCTCAGGGCCAGGCACTCCAATGGCGCCTCAGACCAGCACTCCAGCCACTGCTACCTCCACAGCACCTAGACCCTTCACCCCTGAGACTATGGGCATGCCTCAGAGTGACTGAGAAGAGTGCCAGAGACTGGGTTGCTACCTGTTGACTTTATCTTTGCTTGGGACACTTTACTTGGGTCATTTTGCTTTTACAGTTTGTTATTAATAAAGTTTATCTTTGCTTCACACACTTGGTTCAGTTATTTTAGTCAATAAAGTCTTGGTGGAAACTTTGAGAAATGGTTTAAGCCTTTGCATGCTTCTGGGATGGGTAAGGATAGCAGTGGGATGGGCAGGGATACCTGTGGGATGGGTAATAGCTGTGGGTTGGGTAAGGATAGTAGTGGGATCGGCAGGGATACCTTTGGGATGGGTAATAGCTATGGGATGGGTAAGGATAGGTAAACCTCTAGTGCAAGCATAGTGGGACTGTATGGTCCACCCTCCCAGGTGCCACACCTATGGCCCTTTATTATCAATAACAATTTAATCATTCATCAACACATTTCAACATAAACACAACTCTTTATTAAATGTCCTGTTCATTGTAGGGCCACTCAACATACATGGCAAAATCTCATCAGTGTGATGAGACAGGCTCAAGGAAGCATCCATTAAGCATCTATCATCCTGTCTTGCCACTCCACTGCTCCAGCTGGGGAGTTGCACCAGTGTTTCAGGAGGTTGAACTGCTTCTTCCCTTCACGTGAAGCTCTGTTGGGGCCTTGCACATCCACAGTATCTATCAGGTTTCTCCCTTGCCTCCATTCACCAGGCTCCATGTCCCCATTGCCCTGTTGGAGGTCCACGAGCCTGTTCTGCAACACTGGGTAGCAGGTGCACATGAGATTGTGCAGGATGCAGCAAGCTTCCATGATGTTCCTCATACTCTCTGGGCGATGCTGCATGGTGGTGAGAAGTATCTGGAACCTGTTGGCCAGGATGCCAAAGGCATTCTCCACCACCCACCTTGACCTGGACAGCCTGTAGTTGAAGATCCTCTCTTCACGGGTGAGGTATCTGGAAGTGTAGGGCTTCATGAGGTAGGTTCTGAGGGAGAAGGCATCATCCCCCATGATGAAGTAGGGTACATCTTGTGTGTCGTTGGGCAGGGGGTCTGGATCTGGGAAACTCATGATGAGGTTGCATTCCAGCCCCTCCTTGAGGTCACTGGCGTTGTATACCTGGGCATCTGAAGATGAGCCGTTGCCTGAAGCATCGATGTACATGAACTTGTAGTCAGCATCGACCATGGCGAAGAGGATGATGCTGAAGAAGCCCTTGTAGTTGTGATAATTGGACCCTGAGTTGGCTGGAGCTTTGCAGGTCACGTGCTTCCCATCTATGGCTCCAAGGGTGTGGGGAAGTTCCACTTCTGATACCACTGCTCTGCAACTTTCTTCCCACCTTCTTCAGTGGATGGGCACTGGAGGAGCTCCTCCAGGTATTCTTCGATGATGGCCTGCACTACTTCTCTGACCACAATGCTGATGATGTTGTGTGGCACCCTCCAGCTGAACTGCATGCTCCTGTATGTGGTTCCAGAGGCCAGGTGGCGCAGAGTCAGTGCCACCTTCAGCCCAGGGTCCAGGCTGGGCCAGAAGTTGGTGTTTGCCTTGGTCAACCTGGGTCTCAGCCACTCCGCAACTTCGTCAAATATGGCTGGTGGCATCCTCATGAAGTTCTGGAATGCATGAGTGTCTTCGTTCCTCAGCTCCACCATCAGCTTGTTATACAGTCCGTACTCGGCTCTTCTCATGATCCATCTTCGGACCCAGACACTTCTTGGACGCCTCCTTTTCTTCCCATAGAATAGGTTAAAGAGCCTGTAGAGAGCTTCGCACTGTTTTAGAACGATGGTGGCTTCCAAAAGGAGTGTGCAACAATCCATGGTGGAGATGACTGGATGCTGTGGAAGAGCAAGAGCAAGATGAAGGCTGAAGAGGTCTGCACAGCAGGGCTGCTGGACTGAAAGTGAGATCCAGGTGATTTCTCCCCCTTTTTATAGGAAATATAGGTTTTCCGCTAGGTGTCCTTTTGCATCCTCTAGACATCCTGCAGGCATCCTAAATATCCAAGATACGTTCCCTATATGAATGTTTTTTTCTGTTTTAATGCTTTGTATGCGAGCTGCATCCACTTTCATCCTTTCTACATCTGTGCTACTAATGCTGCGTGTCCGTTCCATGTCCGTTTCGCTTCCTCCCTGTGTCCGTTTTCCGCTGGAGCGGATGTGAGTTGCGCGGATGCACAGCGGATGCCTAGCAGATATAGCAGATGCGTAATGGATGATGACGGACGTATAAAGGATGTTGCCCGTATGCGTAGCAGATATATAATGGACACATTGGATATTTTATCCGCTCAAAAATTTTTGTGCAGCTCAAAACTTTTTGAGCGGATGAAATCACACTAGACGGATGCTGGACGGAAAGAGAGTATGAAAAACGGATGCAGTGAGTACAGAACGGATACATCGCGTTAACCAACAGATGGCAAGTGTTTCTCTTCGTTTTACATCCTCTTTCCATCCATTGGTGCTTTGTGACATGGGCTTAAACATTTACTATTCTCATCTGAATGGATATACTATTAAATTGGATTCTAGTGAGTCTTCCTCTGTTTCCTTACACTCTTCCTCTGTTTTCCGCTGGAGCGGAAAACTGTTGTCTCTGGGCTGGGCTGCCTTTTGTCATGCCCTTTCTGGGATGTGCTTCCTCTTTCTTGAAAAAAATGCAGCCAGACTGTGGTCCATCACACCTGCTCCTCATTTTGTGCTGTAGGCACATCTCTCCAAGATACATTATTGTAGTATTGCCAAAAGTAACTGTCTAAAAATGGTTGTTTCCCCTCTCCCTCCCCAGTCATATTTACTGGTAATACTGTAAAGTTCAACAGTTTTGGAAAATGATTTTACTAGAGGTTGATTTCCCTCCCTTCCCACAGAGCATATACTGAACTAGAATTATGATTCATAACTGCTGTGAGTATATCACATGCTCCTTACTGGAAGGTATATACAATCTCATTTGTAGATGTGGAAAGGAGCGATGTGGTTGAAAGTCTCCTCTCAAGTCAGAAGAGACAGTGTTGGAACCGCCTAATTAGCATGGTTCTGCCAAACCAAAACAGTTCTTTCCTTCCCCAAAACAACCCTAGTTTAAGTGTCTCACAAAAAGAAGGATATAAGTATTATTACTATCCTAACCATGTCAAGAAACCCAGTAGAATGTTCAATCCCACCCCAGTTTGCTACCAAGGAAAGCAGCCAGGGGTGGGATTCTACTAGCTCGTACCTATTTGCTAGAACCAGTTAACATTCTAAGCAGTTCAGAGAACAGGTTGTTAGAAGAAATTACTGGCCTAATCCTGTAAGGAAGGCAAGAAGGAAACATTCTGGTATTGCTTACAGAAACTGCCTCTCTGTTAACCCTTATTACATTTTTGCCAGGACTAGACTTCCTGTCTCAGGAACTTCTCTGGAGTTCTTTTTCCCACTTTTGCTGGTACTTTGCTTGTGTGGAGTGACCATTTAAAGTTACAGTGGCACTGAAAAAGTGACTTATGACCATTTTTCACACTTACGACTGTTGCAGCATCCCCACACTCATGAGAGGCCAGGCGAGGAGATGCGTGCCTCGATGTGAGTGATATTAAGTTGGCCATGCCCAGCCAATAACATGACCACCAAGCCATGTCCACTCAGTCAAATGACCACCAAGCCATGCCCACCACCTAAGCTATGCCCACAGAACCAGTTGTTAAAAATTTGAATCCCACCCCTGAAAGCATCCCCAACTCTTCTTGATCCCCATCCAGAGTTGGCTTGAGAGCTCAGCTTAATGTTCACCAGCAACTCTGCTTTGAGGTTAGCTGGAGCTATACCTCATTGTCACTATGAAGCTTGATTTTTATAAGGGGCAACCAAGTTACGGCTGCATGAAATCCACAATATGTGCAAGAAATTGCCTCTGGAAGGAGACTAGGACTGGATGCCACTTTAAAACATAAGAAGGAAAAAAGCCAGAGGTCTGATTATGTGACTAGCCTAGCTCAATAGAATTGGGAGGATGAAGTTAAAATTCTGTTCAGCCAGATCAAAAATGTCACGTTAGCATAAGTGTGGAATACAGTAAAGTGCTCCACCATCATCCAATCCATGGAATATATTGGAATAGAAAATAAATTTGCATTCGTTGATTCTCATTCTCTCTCTCTCTCTCTCTCTCTCTGTGTGTGTGTGTGTGTGTGTGTGTGTGTGTATTTGTATGTTTATATCTGTTGACTTCTTTTTAAACAAGATTGTAATGTGCTGTAGTTCGATTTAGAGTGGCAAGTTGGATGCCTTCTCGGAGATTGAATTCTCTAAATAAATTAGGTGGCAACATTTCTAACATGTCATTGGCGGGGCTTTTTTGTGTTTCTCATGATTTCTTGCTGGTCAGTAATTATGAAGGAGTTTGACTTGATTGAACTTAGTTCATTGATACATGTTTCTTCAAAATGGTTGCCTTCATTTCTCCATTAAGAAGAGCTTTAAGACAATCTGTTCTTTAATCCTCCGAGATAGCTGAATTCTTCAGAAGATGTTAAGCAACATACATTCTGAAAATGTCTGCCAAGACCAAGATGTGCAATATAGAAGCACATAATGTATAAAAACTGGAAAGTATTTTCAAAGTAATGCTGTTTTCAGTTCTGAATAATAGATTTAGAGTATGGACAGGAAACCAGAATCAAAAACTGACTTTTTACATAGAGAATGTCTACAAGTAGAATTTTGACTACAGACAGAGGTAAATATGCTGAGCACAATTGTAACACAAATGAAAACAAAATGCAACAACAAAACAAAACCCTGCAACAGACTTTATTAAAAGAATATTAATGATGACATTTATAATGCAGAGCAATTAAACAATTATCCATTGAAAATTGTAATTCACAAGTTAATACAATCTAGTTTAGTTTAGTTTACTTTATTGTCATTGCACCTCATACAATGAAATCAAACACCATCTTCAGTGCACATCATGACCATGAGCATGAAAATAAACACAAACACACATCCTTCACCCTTCACACATTGAACCAGAAACCTCCGACACCACACCAACACTGCACTATACAGCAGAATTCAAAAGAGCTACTCCCCTGGGATAGAAGCTGTTTTTCAGCCTATTTGTCCTTGTTTTTATTATTCTGTACCATATGCCAGATGATAATAGTTCAAAAAAAAAAAAGTATGCCCAGGATGAGATGGATCTTTGAGAATGTTTTGAACTTTCTTAAGGCAGAGGGAGCTATAAAACTCTTCCCAAGAGGGGAGAGGGCAATGACATTACCCTCTGGAGTGCTGTCCTATCTGCCACTGTGCAATTGGCAAACCATACAGAGGTGCAATATGTTAAAATGCTCTCTATGGTGCAGCATTAAAAGATCACCAGCAGTTTCTCATTCAGTTTTGTTTTCTAAGAAACCTCAGGTAGTATAATCTCTGCTGGGCCCTTTTGACCAGGACAATGTGGTCAGGTCCTCTTTTAGGATAACACCCAGAAACTTAAAACTGGCCACTTGCTCCACTCGGTCTTCATTGATAAGCAAGGGCTAGATGTCTGGTCTGTTCCTTCTATAATTCACCATAAGCTCCTTGGTCTTATTGGTGTTTAGGACCAAGTTGTTGTCTCCACATCACGAAATCAACTGATCCACCTCATCTCGGTAGCAGACTCATCCCCCCCCCAGAAATAAATCCCACCACTGTTATATTATCTGCACATTTAGCAACAGTATTACTAATGTGAGCAGGAATGCAGTCATGCACATAAAGAGTATAGAGTAAGTGACTCAACACACAACCCTGTGGTGTACTTGTGTTAAGAATAAGGGTTGAAGAGGTATGATTACCTAAACTGACCCTCTGTGAGTGGCCAGATAGAAAATCCATAATCCAAAGGCAGACTGAATTAGAAAGCCCAAGGTCCAGAAGTTTAGACATTAGTCTATGTGAAGAATTGTGTTAAACGCAGAACTAAAATCCACAAAAAGCATCCTCACATAGCCCTCCCACTGTTCTAGATGAGTCAGAGCAGTGTGAAGAGTGATGGCTATAGCGTCCTCTGTAGATCTATTTTTTTCTGTATGCAAACTGGTGTTTATCAAATGTATGTGGAAGACCAGAAATGATGTGCCGGCAGACAAATTTCTCAAAGCACTTCATGATGATAGGAGTGAGTGCCACTGGTTTGTAATTATTGAGGTTATTGATAGGGAACTTCTTTGGCAGTGGAACTTTGGTGAAAACCTTCAAACAAGATGGAATAGTGGACTGGGATAAAGACCAACTGAAGATCCTGGTAAAGACCCCAGCCAACTGATTAGCACAGTCTTTAAGCACTCGGCCAGAGATACCATCAGGACCGGCAGCCTTTCTAGGGTCCACAGCCCTCAGAATGCTCCTCACCTCCTGTTCCTCCACAATGAGGTGGGGGCTAGAATTGGCTGGTAGTTGTGTTTTATCTGACTCTGATGTCTCCACTTCAAAATGAGCAAAGAAATGATTCAGTTCCTCTGAGAATGAAGCATCCCTCTCAGCAGGGATGACATTGGTTGGTTGATGATACTACCCAACAATTATGATTTCACTTTACTTTTGTATCACCCTATATCTACAGCAAAACTCTGCCAGATATCCTTACCTTCTGAATAAAGAAGTGTAGATCAGTTTAAAGCAGGGATCCCCAATCATTGGTCCATCTTATGAAACTGCATTTGAACAAATGTCAACCACATGCATGAAACCATCTCCTTTCTTCCTTCCCACCACCACTGGCATAGCAGTTGATCTGCAGACTGTGAAAAGTAAGGGACCTTGAGTTTTTCTATATTCTCTATTTTCTCTTCATTATGTTCACTTACATTTGTTTTGAATAGGGATTTTTAAAATATTTTATCAATAGTGACGTGCAACTTTTGCAAATAAGCTTTTCTATTTTTTAAAAAAGTGAATCTATTGTCATATATTAATTTCTTATACTAGATAAGTTCATCCTGAAATGGAGATCGAGAGATTCTGTTTGAGCTGTTCTTTGTTGCTTTTGGGATGAGTCTCTCTTGGAGATACTGCTGTTTCATTGCCAGTGAAAACAATTGGTCAATTTAATTTATTATCTCCCCTTCTATTGGGATAGGAAAAAAAAAATGGGGATGTGGGATAATATGTGAGAGCAGCTGCCATGCTTTCTGCACCATAGGAGTAATCTCTTCACAGGGAGCATTTGGCTTCTTTATTTTTTAACAACTTTGTAAATTGTTCTTCTCTGAAAAAAAATGGACAAACTGGAAGCTTACTTTGAGAACAGTGATAACTAATTTACAGAGATCCTTCTGATAATATATGTATCCAGGTGGTAATTCTCCAATAATTACAAATGTTATATTTTTTTTATCAGATTTTGAACTGATTGATGGGGTGCAATGAATGCTGATAATGCAAACATTTTTCCCCATTTACTTTATATGATTTATAAACCCTGACTGAGATTCTCTACTTTTATTCATTCTTCCCATCTCCAGGGCAATGTGAGAAGGATATAGATATTAGCATGTGAAATCCATCAATCAACTATCACAAACAATACAGTGACACAGATAAATGATTCAATGTTTTTTCTGTGTTCATTGTCCATGGGGAAATGAAGACTCTATTAAGCTATCGGGTCTGTAGGTTGTCTTATGTTTCCTGACTCAACTGTAATACAAGTCATTTGTCACCCAGTATAAATCTATTAAGGTACAGTCGTGTACACATTTAGTGGAGAGCAAATGTCACTGATTGCTATGGGACTTCTAACAGTGACACATAAGATCATCCTATAAATTTGTATGTTTAAATTTGAATAATTAGGATGCTACATTTTTAATTCATTGACATTTTATTCATGTAACTTTAACTGATCACACAATTAATGCAAGTGTCCTTAATTCACATCTGATCTTTTCTTAATTCACATCTGATCTTCTAGTGATTCTTTGGTAGAATACTTTGGTAGAATTATTAATCTGGACACATCACATTCAAATTCACACAATGCTCCTGTTCAAGAAAATGGTCAGTGCTTCTACTGTAGATAAAACACACTCATTTTTCCTCTGTCCTTGAAATTCTAGAGTAATACTTTTGCTTATGAGTTGCCACAATGAAAACTTCAAGATGGCAAGGTTTTATTTGTGATTAAGTAGAAAACAGAAGTTTAGTAATAGTAATAATGATACATATAAACTACCTAGATTTCATAACCTCCACATTTTAAAAGGAACATATAATAAAACCACCCAACAATGTATCCACTATTGAAAAATATGTAGTTTAATCATGCTAAGACATGCAACATGACTAAAGCTGCTAAAGTTACATTAAACAGGTGCATCTCAAAAAGAATAAGACATTTATAGAAGTATGCAAGATAGATAGATAGATAGATAGATAGATAGATAGATAGATAGATAGA
>BLBF01000073.1:22063629-22074177 GCA_015471245.1 Laticauda colubrina
AGATAGATAGATAGATAGATAGATAGATAGATAGATAGATAGATAGATAGATAGATAGGTAGACAGATAAATGACAGAGAGAGGGAGGGAGGGAAAGTATTGTACATTGGCTTTAACTGTGGTTTCTAATACTGATATATTCCCAGTTCTTATGCTCTTGCATCATTTCACTTTTATATATTTACTGAAGATTGTAGCAACATTTATATATAATCTATATTTAGTTAGAAGTAATTCACAAATGTTACAACTTTGTACAATTATGCATATAGTTTTTGTTGTACTTTTATCAGAAAAATCTTAAGCTTAAAGAGGGCCAGTTTGGTGTAATAGTTAAGACACTTGGGCGACCTAAAGCACAAATGATTTCAGTCAGTCACTCTCTGTCATCCTGGGAAGGAGGCAAGGACAAAACTATTTCTGAAAATCTTTGCTGAGAAAACTGAAGGGATTTGTCTAGGGCTAGGCAGTTGCCAGGAGTCAACATTTACTTGAAGTGACCAATAATATATAATACTTGAGTTGTACTATATCAGGAGAAGTTTTATACCTAAAAGCAAATTGGTTCATTTTTCTCTATTTAGGAATATAATTGTCTATAGTGTGGATTTACTTTTGAGTAAGTATTAGAGATTTATTAAATAAAGTATCTACATACTGTCACTAAAACATGCTAAAGTAAATTTAAGCATTTAATAAAAGAAATTGGGAAAAATATGGGTCTAATTCAAACCTAATGCTAAGTCTGTTATTTGCTTTTGGCTTAGTATAAAATGTGATATTAGTGTGAAAGACAAGACACTTTGGCTTTTTAAAGAAGATAAAGGCCCGGTCCCACTGCACTTACGGATGCAAAGAGGATGTAAAATGTTTAAAAAAGCTTGCCATCCATTGGAAAACGCTATGCATCCGTTGTGTACTTCACTGCATACATGTTTCATACACTCTATCCGTCAAGAATCTGTCCACTGCGATTTCATCCGCGCAAAAGGTTTTGAGCTACACCAAACTTTTTGAACAGATGAACTTTCTGCCGCGTAGGATGTACATCCATGACATATACGGGCAACAAACGTTCTTTGTCCGTTATCATCCATTAAATGTCTGCTGTATCCTCTCTGCATCCTCTGGCCATCCCCTCAACTCACATCCGCTGCAGCTGAAAACGGAAAGAGGGAAGAAACAAAATGTAGACGGAACGTCTACACAGCGTTAGTAGCACAGAAATAGAAAGGATGTAAGCGGATGCATCTCATATATAAAGTATTAAAAATGGACAAAATGTTTGTATCTGGGATGTATCTCGCATATTTAGGATGTCTGGAGTATGTCTAGAGTATGTAGAAGGACACCTAGCAGATAACCAATATTTTCTATAAAAAGGGGGAGAAAATCATCTGGATGCTTCCTTGAGACTGTTATATAACACTGATGAGATTGTGCCATGTATGTTGAGTGGTCCTACAATGAATAGGGCATTAATAAAGAGCTTTGTTTATTTTAAAATATGCCAATCAATGAATAAATTGTTATTGATAATAAATATCCATATGTGTGGCAGCTGGGAGGGTGGGCCATACAGTCCCACTATGGTTGCACTGGAGGTTTATCTATCCCAGAACTATCCTTATCTATCCCACAAGCATGCAAAGGCTTAACCATTTTTTCAGAGTTTTTATCAACACTTTATTAAGTAAACAAAATGAACCAAGTAAACTTTATTCAGTGTCTTAAGCAAAGATAAACTTTATTAAACAAGTAAACAACTCAGTCTCTGAGACTATTCTGAGTTACTCTGAGTCATGTCCATGGTCTCAGCTGTGTAGTGGGCAGTGACTGTGGATGTGGATGTGGCTTGAGTGCTGGTCTGAGGCACCATTGGGGTGCTTGGCCCCGAGGGTACAACAGGTGGTGCTGTGTTCAGGAAGCTATCCGAGAGCTGACTCAGTCCCGTGAGGTTGAGAGGCCCTTCATCAAGGACTTCTGATGTCAGGCCCAATATTGATGACAGATTGTCCATTAATGGGCTTGGTTGTGGGGTGGAGGAAGGGTTGGGAGGAGTGTAGTGGGGCTGTCTGGTTTGCAGCTGGGTGAGGAGTGGTGTCTGTGGCATCCAATGAACCTAGGCCTGGACTGGGAAATTCTGCTTGTGCTGTAGGAAGTCCTGGTAGTTGTAGCCTTGGTAGGTGAGGGGCTGTTGAAAGCCATGACATTGCCTGGGGTGGAGGAGCAGATCTGGACCGGGTAGGAGCAGCTTCAGCTGGGCCTTGAGGGTTGTGCAGAAGTGCTGCGATCTTCTGCTTCATCACCTAGTACTGGGCCTCGGGCAGGTCCCTCAGGGTCTGGCTCACGTAGGTGATGAAGAGCTTCCGGGCCGAGGATGCTCCGTCCAAGTGGACCAGCTGAGAGAGAAGTTCTGTGCTGGTCTTCATTGTGTCCCTGATCTCCAACAGCACACTGTGGTCCTGGCCCTCGAGTCTGCCTCTCTGCCTGCATCCTCTGGAGCTGGGGGTGGGGGTGGGTTGGCCTCTGGTGGCTGCCGCTTCTTTTTCCATTTTGACAGCAGGGCATCATCCTCCACGGGATCCTCCAAGTCTGCCGGCATGGGGAGTGCAGCTGTTGGGGGAGGGTCTCTGCCATGGGGCCCTCTGAAGACACCTGCCTGGACAGGGTATCTAGCTCCTGGCTGGAAGAGGACTGGCTGTTTGTGGGCTGTCTGGGGGAGAGGGGTCTCAGAGGGGCTGCTCCTCAGTGGTGGATCTCACCCTACAGGAAACTGCACTTGGCCATGACGTACTTCTCCCAGTCAGTGAGCTTGACAGTAGCCTGCCCGGATTTCTTGAGGTGTAGCTTGCCATACCAGGTGTGCATGTCCTTCCACCATCCAAGGAGTACATCTGCAATGTACCCTAGGCTCTCTGCCTTGTCTCTCCATGCTGCCTACTTCTTCTTGGTGTCCCGATACAGTCTGTGGTCCTTTCTCTACAGGTACTCGTTCTCCTTCAGCCATTCCAGCACCTCATTCTCATGCTCCTCAGAAACGGTGTACTGTTTCCTCTCTCCCTTCTCCTTCCCTTGCCTTTTCCTCCCTCTGGCAGGGTCTTCAGCAGGACCTTCAGGGGCTTCAGCATCAGGGCCTTTTGGAGATTGTTCAGGGCCTTCAGGGGCTTGAGCAGCAGGGCCTTCAGGGGCTTGAGCAGCAGGGCCTTCAGCAGCAGGGCTTTGAGGGGCTTGAGGGGTTTGGGGCTGGTCCACCATAGCAGCAGTAGCAGCAGCAGCTTCAGAGTCAGTGCCAGGGGGTGGGATGCTGGTTCTGCCCTTCTTCACATTGCCAGGGCTTGAACGAGTAAGCACAGACTTCCTCTTCTTGCCTGACTGACGAATCATGGTGTTACTGCAAGATGTATCTGGCAGCACATCTTTCCCCTGTATACTGACTGCATGCGTGTTGCATCCTTTTATATCTGTGGAGCAGATGCAATTCATATCCCCCGCATGTGCAGTGAATGCTTTGCATCCGATATACATCTGCGTGGCATCCCCCTTTTTTCCTTTTGGCGTACTTGATGCATCCTCTCCTTCCGCTATGTGTCTGCTTCGAAATTCTCCCCCGGAACCCCTTCGGAGCCGTCACCGCTTCCATCTGCTGTCATCCGCTAGGCTTCCGCTATCTATTTAACATCCCCACTACATACTACCCACGTCCGTTCTTTTCCGTTCTGTTTATGCAAATTTTCACCAATTTTTGGAGCGGATAAAAACAGTTGGAGCCACCCCCGAAATTTTGCTCGTCCGCTGTGTCCTTTATGCATACATTTTGCGTCCATCGGCCAGTGGGACCAGGCCTTTGGTATAATGGTGAACTCATCCTTTAAAATTGGTGACATATTTCAGATTCTCACTGGACTTTTTTATAAAGCACAATTTAATCTTCCTTCCTTCCTTTCCTTCTCTCCCTTTCACCCTCCCTCCTGGTTGAAATAGGTTTTGACAAGTTTAGCAAAATATCCCAAGGGTTGTCCAAGCTAAGATAGGTATAAATGATTAACACAGGTTTGTAAACCACTAAGCTAAACATCTCAAAGGCTGTGCTAGCCAAGTTGTATCTGTGTAGATATAAATAATTAACAAAGGTTTGTAAACCAATCAATATATTTCATGAGCAAATCTTTCTATCGGTTGTATTTTCCTGTACATAACCATAATTAGTTACTTACAGCCATTTAAAATTTAGCAAACAAAAACATGCAAACACATACACACATCCTTTCATACATGTTTATGAATATGTCAACATGTGGAGAATTGATAGACAGCTTTTTGGTCAGCTTTCATGATTTCATAAACTTAAATAATAGAAGAGACCTTATTTATTCAAAGTGGTGAATGTTCTCAAATATATTAGTTGCTGTAGTCATGCTTTCCAAGGTTTATTAAACACCATTCATCAAACTTTTAAAACCAGGACTTTCCAATAAGTTGAATTAGGAGAAAGTGGCAATCAGTAATTAAAAAGAAATGGGAATGAAGTAAATTTCAAAAAGCTTGTGTAGTTATCTGATGGTACCAACCAGTATGAGCTTAAATGGACTCCAGAAGATGGTAGAGGACAGGAAGAGTTGGAGGAATGTTGTCCATGGGATCGCAATGGGTTAGACATCACTTCACAACTAACAAAAACAACCAACTAGTAAAAATCTGTACAGATAGTCCTCGATTTATGACCATAACTGAGGCAACATTTAGGTTGCTAAGTGAAACTCTGGATAAGTGAGTTTTGTTCCATTTTACGAGCTTTCTTGCCCCAGTTTTTAAGTGAACCACTGCAGTTATTAAGTTAGTAACATGGTTGTTAAGTAAATGGTGTTCCCCCATTGACTTTGCATTTCAGAAGGTTGCAAAACATGATCACATACACCCAGGACACCACAACTGTCATAAATATGAGTCAGTTGCCAAGCATCAGAATTTTGATGATGTGTCCACGGGGATGCTGCAATGGTTATAAAGTGTGAAAAACTGTCTCAAGTCACTTTTTCAGTGCTGTTGTAGCTTCAGTAACAAAAACTGAACTGTGGTAAGTTGAGGAGTATCTGTAATTTAGGATGAAACTGGATATGTTTCTCTTACCTGGCTTGTTTGTTTTATTCAAATGAATGGAAGTGTCAGGGTTCCAAGTAACAAACCCATAGCAATCAAAACTCCGAGGTAGTTGGATTCCTCTAAGAATAGATTTATTGGATACATTATATTGGCATGAACTGGTGAAAAGTGACTATCAATGTTCCCATGATTTTCACCTAATTAAAAGTAAAAGTTATTTCACTTTCTCCAAACAATCGGTCACATGGTCCAATCAGGATATAGTCAGAGGTGGTATTTAGCAGGTTCAGACCAGTTCTGGTGACCAATAGTGGAAATTTTGAGTACTTCAGAGAACCAGCAAATACCACTTCTGACTGGCCCTGTCCCCATCTATTCTCTGCCTCCCAAGTCCCAGCTGATCGGGTGGGTCTTCTTTTGTTGTCCTGCACAGGAGAAGGGAGCTGGAAAGCAGGTTAGTTGGGTGGGGAAGGAATAGAGATTTTGCAGTATCTCTCCCCTACCATGCCCACCAAGCCACATTACACTCACCAAGCCATGCCCACAGAACTGATAGTAAAAAAAAATTAAATCCCACCACTGGATAGAGTCCATTGCTAGATGACTCCAGTCCCTTCCTTCTGGACACCTGGTGGGAATGTTCTTGGTTCCCAGGAGGAAGTACTTTATTTTGGCTATAGCACCCCAGCTGTCTCTACTTCCTCCCTTCCTTTCCCACAGCTCAGTTGTGGCAGCACTGAAAGCCCAAAATGGACACAGCCAGGTCAGCTTCAAGGTTGATAGGAAATCTGTTTAACTTTCATCTACAATTAACTTACCTTCATTGAATTAGCCCAACACAATACAATGGTCCAACACTTAAGGGAAATAGTGAAGTTCCCCTGCAACCAAAAACAGGGAAAAGGATGAAGAGTCTATTGTCCAACTCAGTTGTTACCTAATTTAGAGGAAAAAAACACAGCATGCTGACCAGAGTTAAGTATATCTCATAAAGTGTTGCCTCAAGGTGGAATGGGAGGCAAATAAATGTAATAAATAAATAATAAAAATATTCAATTTTGTTGAATTTGGTTATTTTTTTTAAAGTCTCAAGTCTCCAAAGTTCCAAGAAGTGATATTGTACATGAAAAAAAGGGGGGGAGAGAGTAATGGAGCTTAAAACAGGATAATAGTTGTAAAAGCAGAACTAAATTGCCACAATTCTACAACTTAGCCCAAAAGTACAGTATGACTTGAAATTGGTCACACTTCACTCAAGGCTGAAAAAGGGAGTTGATTTAAAGCTCAATGAGCTAGATATTTCTGAAAACTGTTATGACCATAACTGTATATATTTCTGAACTGTTTCTTCTCACTGAGCTCAGTAAGCTTAGTTCACATAAACATGGTTCAGCTTGTTAAAATTCATATCTACCTGTGGTACAGTTTGACTGATGAGCTGCAACGGGAAAATGGTAAGAATGAAGTACTGCAAGCTACTGCTGCTGACTGCAATTTGGCAGTTCAAATCTCACCAGGCTCAAGGTTGACTCAGCCTTCCATCCTTCCAGGGTCAGTAAAAACTGCTTAGAAAAGGCTGTAAAGTAATGCAAAGTGGTATATAAAGGCCCTGTCACACTGCCCAATGGATGCAAAATGGACACAACGGACGAGCAAAATGTTCCATCCGTTGTTATCCGCTCTCAAAAGGGGCAAAAATTTGCATAACCGAAGCGGATAACACGGATGGGGGGAGGACGCAGGGTGGAAGGAAAGCGGATGCGGAACGGAAGCCCAGCGGATGGAAGCGGATGAGAGTGGATGGCGCATCCGCTAGGCTTCCGGGGGGCCTCAGCAAAGTGGACGCGGAACGGAAAGAGCGGGTGCACAGCGGATGCATAGCGGATGAAGCGGATGCAGAGCGGAAACCTAGCGGATGCACAGCAGAAGCCTAACAGATGTCGAGCGTTTATTGCGCATGCGGGGACGATGCATTGTGTAAGCCCCGCAGATAAAAAGGGAAGCAGCTCGCACGTGGCCAGCATTCGGAGGAAAGACCTGCTGCCGGATACATTGAGTCCTTGCCTGACCTGCCTTGCTGCCAGCCTCCCTGCCAGCCAGTCTGCCTGCCAGCCTTGGTGCTTGCCTGCCTGCCTGCCTTCATGCCAGGCTTCCTGCCAGCCTTCCTGCCAGGCTTCCTGCCAGGCTTTCTGCCAGCCTTCCTGCCACCCTTGGTGCCTGCCAGCCTCCCTGCCAGCCTCCCTGCCAGCCAGCAACCCCACAACCATGGGGAAGAAGCAAAAGTCTCAGCAACCTGCCGCCATCCCTGCCAAGAGGGACAGGGCCACCCTCCCGCCCCCTGTCCCTGACTCTGCTTCTGCTGGAGCTTCTGCTGCTCAGGCTCACTCTTCTGGTGCTGGAGCTTTTGCTGAAGCTGCTCCTGGTGGTGGTACTTCTGCTGCTGCGTACTCTGCTGAAGCTGGTCCTGCTGGTTCTACTGGTCCTGCTGGTCCTGCTCGTGCTCCTGGTCTTGCTCGTCCTGTTCGTCCTTCTTGTACTCCTGGTCCTGCTGCTGCTGCTGATGATGATGATCCTGCTGGTGCTGCTGGTACTGCTGCTGCTGCTGCTGATGATGATGATGATGATCCTGCTGGTGATGATGATGATGATGATGATGATGATGATGATGATGATCCTGTTGGTGCTGCTGCTGCTGGTGGTGTGGAGGAGCAGCCCCTACCACCTGGGAGCCCCTCTGATGAGGGCCCATCTGGTCCTGCCAAAGGGAGGAAGAGGTGTATGCGGGGACGGGAGAGGAGGGAATACTTCATTGAGGAGGAACACGAGGATGAAGTGCTGGAATGGCTGACAGAGAATGACTATCTGTGGCGGAAGGGACAAGGCTGTACAGGGACACCAAAAAAAAAACAGGCTGCTTGGAGAGAGAGGGCGGAGAGTATGGGTTATACTTTGGAGGTGCTCCTCGGCTGGTGGAAACATATGCACACCTGATATGGGAAGCTGCACCTGAAGAAATCTGGACAGGCCATGATTAAGCTGACGGACAGAGAGACCTACGTCATGGCCAGGTGCAGCTTCCTGGAGGGTGAGATCCGCCACCGAGGAGCACCAGGAGCCACTCTCACAATCCTCTCTCTCTGGCAGCCTGCTGAGAGCCAGTCCTCTTCCGGCCGAGAGTCAGTCCCTGTCTCCAGGCAGGTTTCTGTGGAGCGTGCCGTGGCAGAGGACCCGCAGACAGGTGTTGTAACCGTGGTGGAGTGCATGGAGGACTCCCTGGTGCGGTGGGAGAAAGGAGACGGTGCGTCCACCACAGCCGTAGCCGCATCCACCACCACCCAGCTCCACCTCCACAGAAAGGCAGAGAGCCAGACAGCAGGAGGGGCAGAGCCACACTGTCCCGCTGGAGATCAGGGACACCATCCGAACCAGCATAGATCTCCTCTCTCAGCTGGTCCACACCAACTCCTCATCCTCCAACCGCAAGCCCTTCCTCACCTATGTCAATCATACCCTCAGGAACTTGGAGGAAGCCCAGTACCAGGTGGTGAAGAACCGGATCACTGAGCTGCTTCACAACCCTCCAGATCCAGAGAAACCTGCTCCCACCCAGCCCAGATCTGCTCCTCCACCCCAGGTGATGTCCCTCCCATTCCAAGGCTTCCTCTCGGGGCCAGGCACCCCAGTGGGACTTCAGACCAGCACTGCAGCAGCAACCACCTCCACAGCACCTGGACCCTTCACCCCTGAGACTGCGCATACCTCCGAGTTACCGTGAAGACTGCCAGAGACTGGGTGTGGACTTTATTTAGACACTAGACTTGGGTCTTTTTCCTTTTACAGCTTGTTGTTCAATAAAGTTTATCTTTGATTCACACACTTGCTTCATTTCTTTTTTTTAATAAAGTCTTGGTGGAAACTTTTAGAATTGGTTTAAGCCTTTGCATGCTTGTGAGATGGGTTAAGATAGCAGTGGGATGGGCAGGGATACCTTTGGGATGGGTAATAGCTGTGGGATAGATAAACCTCCAGTGCAAGCATAGTGGGACTGTATGGTCCACCCTCCCAGGTGCCACACCTATGGCCCTTTTTTATCAATAACAATGTAATCAATCATCCACACATGTCAACACAAACACAACTCTTTATTAAATGCCCTGTTCATTGTAGGCCCACCCAACATACATGGCCCAATCTCATCCATGTGATGAGACAGGCTGAAGGAAGCATCCATTAATCATCTATCATACTGTCTTGCCACTCCACTGCTCCAGCTGGGGAGTTGCACCAGTGTTTCAGGAGGTTGCGCTGCTCCTTCCCTTCACGTAAGGCTCTGTTGGGGCCTTGCACATCCTCAGTGTCGATCAGGTTTCGCCCTTGCCTCCATTCCCCAGGCTCCATGTCCCCATTGCCTTGTTGGAGGTCCACGAGCCTGTTCTGCAACACTGGGTAGCGGGTGCGCATGAGATTGTGCAGGATGCAGCAAGCTTCCACGATCCTCCTGACGGTCTATGGGTGATGCTGCATGGTGGCGAGAAGTACCTGGAACCTGTTGGCCAGGATGCCAAAGGCGTTCTGCACCACCCGCCTTGCCCTGGACAGCCTGTAGTTGAAGATCCTCTCTTCATGGATGAGGTGTTTGGAAGTGTAGGGCTTCATGAGGTAGGTTCTGAGGGAGAAGGCATCATCCCCCACGATGAAGTAGGGCACATCTTGCATGTCATTGGGCAGGGGGTCTGGATCTGGGAAGCCCATGATGAGGTTGCCTTCCAGCCCCTCCTTGAGGTCACTGGCGTTGTATACCTGGGCATCTGAACATGAGCCGTTGCCTGAAGCATCGATGTACATGAACTTGTAGTCAGCATCGACCATGGCGAAGAGGACGATGCTGAAGAAGCCCTTGTAGTTGAAATAAGTAGACCCCGACTTGGATGGTGCTTTGCAGGCCATGTGCTTCCCATCTATGGCTCCAACGGTGTGTGGGAAGTTCCACCTCTGATACCACTGCTCTGCAACTTTCTTCCATCCTTCTTCAGTGGAGGGGCACTGGAGGAGCTCCTCCAGGTATTCTTCGATGATGGCCTGCACCACTTCTCTGACCACAATGCTGATGGTGTTGTGTGGCACCCTCCAGCCGTACTGCATGCTCCTGTAGGTGGTCCCTGAGGCCAGGTGGTGCAGAGTGAGTGCCACCTTGAACCCAAGTTCCAGGCTGGGCCGGAAGTTGGTGTTTGCCTTGGTCAACCTGGTTGTCAGCTGTTGCACAACTTTGTCAAAGATGGCTGGTGGCATCCTCATGAAGTTCTGGAATGCCCGAGTGTCTTCGTTCCTGAGCTCCACCATCAGTGTGTTGTACAGTCCATACTCTGCTCTTCTGGCGATCCATCTTCGGAGCCAGACGCTTCTTGGCCACCTCTTTTTCTTCCCGTAGTAGAGTTCACAGAGCCT
>BLBF01000073.1:22078875-22090807 GCA_015471245.1 Laticauda colubrina
GATGCCACCCATGCCACAGATGCCACCCATGCCACAGATGCCACCCAAACCTAACCTCGTTTACCTGAAGACCAGACATCCTCACTGCACTCCTCCTTCCTCCACCCCACAGCCAACACCGGCCTCAGAATATCTGTCATCGGTCTTAGGACTGACACCACATGTCATGGAGGAAGGGGCTCTCAACATCACAGGACTGAGCCAGCTCTCTGAGAGCTTCCTCCACACACCATCCCGTTGTCCTCTCGGGGCCAGGCACCCCAATGGCGCCTCAGACCAGCACTCCAGCAGCAGCCACCTCCACAGCACCTGTACCCTTTACCCCTGAGACTATGGGCTCCTCAGAGTGACTGAGAAGAGTGCCAGAGACTGGGTTGCTACTTGATGACTTTATCTTTCCTTGGGACACTTGGGTCATTTTATTTTACAGTGTGTTATTAATAAAGATTATCTTTCCTTCACACACTTGCTTCAGTTCTTTTAGTCAATAAAGTCTTGGTGGAAACTTTTAGAAATGATTTCAGCCTTTGCATGCTTGTGGGATGGGTAAAGATAGCAGTGGGATGGGCAGGGATACCTTTGGGATGGGTAATAGCTGTGGGATGGGCAGGGAAACCTGTGGGATGGGTAGGGATACCTGTTGGATGGGTAATAGTTGTGGGATGGGTTAGGATACCTGTGGAATGGGCAATAGCTGCGGGATAGATAAACGTCCAGTGCAAGCATAGTGGGACTGTATTGTCCACCCTCCCAGGTGCCACACCTTTGGCCCTTTATTATCAATAACAATGTAATCATTGATCCACACATTTCAATATAAACACAACTCTTTATTAAATGCCTTGTTCATTGTAGGGCCACTCAACATACATGGCACAATCTCATCTGTGTGATGAGACAGGCTGAAGGAAGCATCCATTAAGCAACTACCATCTTGTCTTGCCACTCCACTGCTCCACCTGGGGAGTTGCACCAGTGTTTCAGGAGGTTGCGCTGCTTCTTCCCTTCACATGAAGCTCTCTTGGAGCCTTGCACATCCACAGTATCTATCAGGTTTCTCCCTTGCCTCCATTCACCAGGCTCCATGTCCCCATTGCCTTGTTGGAGGTACACGAGCCTGTTCTGCAAGACTGGGTAGCGGGTGCACATGAGATTGTGCAGGATGCACATCCACAGTGTCTATCAGGTTTCGCCCTTGATTGTGCAGGATGCAGCAAGCTTCCACGATCCTCCTCACTATCTGTGGACGATGCTGCATGGTGGTGAAAAGTACCTGGAACCTGTTGGCCAGGATGCCAAAGGCGTTCTCCACCACCCGTCTTGCCCTGGACAGCCTGTAGTTGAAGATCCTCTCTTCACGGGTGAGGCATCTGGAAGTGTAGGGCTTCATGAGGTAGGTTCTGAGGGAGAAGGCATCATCCCCCACAATGAAGTGGGACATATCTTGTGTGTCGTTGGGCAGGGGGTCTGGATCTGGGAAGCCCATGATGAGGTTGCCTTCCAGCCCCTCCTTGAGGTCACTGGCGTTGTATACCTGGGCATCTGAAGATGAGCCGTTGCCTGAAGCATCGATTTACGTGAACCTGTAGTCAGCATCGACCATGGCGAAGAGGATGATGCTGAAGAAGCCCTTGTAGTTGTGATAAGTGGACCCTGAGTTGGCTGGAGCTTTGCAGGCCACGTGCTTCCCATCATTGGCTCCAACGGTGTGGGGGAAGTTCCACTTCTGATACCACTGCTCTGCAACTTTCTTCCCGCCTTCTTCAGTGGAGGGGCACTGGAGGAGCTCCTCCAGGTATTCTTCGATGATGGCCTGCACCACTTTTCTGACCACAATGCTGATGGTGTTGTGTGGCACCCTCCAGCTGTACTGCATGCTCCTGTATGTGGTCCCAAAGGCCAGGTGGCATAGAGTCAGTGCCACCTTGAGCCCAGGGTCCAGGCTGGGCCAGAAGTTGGTGCTCTGCTTGGTTAACCTGTGTCTCAGCCGCTCCACAACTTCATCAAACATGGCTGGCGGCATCCTCATGAAGTTTTGGAATGCACGAGGGTCTTCGTTCCTCAGCTCCACCATCAGCTTGTTTTACAGTCCGTACTCGGCTCTTTTCCCAATCCATCTTTGGACCCAGACACTTCTTGGATGCCTCCTTTTCTTCCCATAGAACAGGTGAAAGAGCCTGTAGAGGGCTTCGCACTGTTTTAGAATGATGGTGGCTTCCAAAAGGAGTGTGCGACAATCCATGGTGGAGATGACTGGATGCTGTGGAAGAGCAAGAGCAAGATGAAGGCTGAAGAGATCTGCACAGCAGGGCTGCTGGACTGAAAGTGAGATCCAGGTGATTTCTCCCCCTTTTTATAGGAAATATAGGTTTTCCGCTAGGTGTCCTTTTTCATCTTCTCGGCATCCTTCAGACATCCTAAATATCCGAGATAAGTCCCCTCTGCGAATGTTTTTTCTGTTTAAAATGCTTTCTTTACGAGCTGCATCCGCTTTCATCCTTTCTCCATCTGTGCTACTAACGCTGTGTGTCCATTCCATGTCCGTTTTGCTTCCTCCCTGTGTCTGTTTTCTGCTGGAGCAGATGTGAGTTGCACGGATGTGCAGCAGATGCCTAGCGGATATAGCGGAAGTGTAATAGATGACGACGGATGCAGAATGGACTGATGTCTAACGGACGCGTTGGATACATTTTCCGTTCAAAAAGTTTTGTGCAGCTCAAAACTTTTTGAGCGGATGAAATGTCAGTGGACGGATGTTGGATGGATAGAGAGTATGAAAAACGGACGCAGTGAGTAGAGAACGGATGCATCGCGTTAACCAACAGATGGCAAATGTTTCTCTCTGTTTTACATCCTCTTTGCATCCATTGGTGCTGTGTGACAGGGGCTTAACTAAGAGTCCCTGATTGAATGGATATTGACCAGTTGATTGATTATGTGCCTCATTTTAATATCAACTCTCAGAGATCATATAAACAAATCTTCTGTAAGATGATCCAACCTGACCCTTTACCTTTGCCCCTATAAATGAGACCACCCAAATAATAATTTGAGCCTGATTATGTGTTGTCCACCCTTGTAATGCCTTTTGTCATTTGTTTAGAAGTTTAATCATGGTCCCATTTTTTTCATTTCCCAAATTTAAAATTCAGAAGTAAATTTTAAAAAACATGATTTCATAAGGATGTAATCCAGTCATACATTTAATAATTCTGTTTTGCAATGTTTTACTAATCAGCACCTGCATATCAGAACTGTCTACAGGGATAAGCTGTAAGAAGCAATCAATTAACAGAAACCATTGAAATTCATAATAAATATTAACAGATAAACAGATAACAGATAATCAGACTTGTAGGTCATCTCGTCCAACCCCCCACCCAAGCGGGAGACCCTTCTCCATTTCTGACAAATCACAGTCCAATATCTTCTTGAAAGTCTCAAGTGATGAAGCTCCCACAACTTCTGAGGGCAAGCTGTTCCATTGGTTGACTGTTCTCGCTGTCAGAATGTTTCTCCTTATTTCCAGGTTAAATCTCTCCTGGCTCAGTTTCCATCCATTATTCCTTGTCTGGCCTACAGGTGTTTTAGAAAATAGCTTGACCCCCTCCTCTCTGTGGCAGCCCCTCAAATATTGGAAGACTGCTATCATGTCTCCCCTGGTCCTTCTCTTCCCTAGACTAGCCATGCCCAGTTCTTGTAACTGTTCTTCATATGTTTTAGTCTCCAGTCCCCTAATCATCCTGGTTGCTCTTCTCTTTTCTTTTTCTGGAGTCTCAACATCTTTTTTATAATGTGATGACCAAAACTGGATGCAGTGGTCCATTCATACATGTCTATGTATATTTATTTATTCTTCTTTTTGAATGGAAGGTTAATTGTATCATATGGCTAAATAATTTTAGAATAGGGTTGCAGTAAGTAACATTATGTATTGGCTCCCTTTATAATACTTTTTGATATTTGTATGTAATTTAAACCTCTCAGAGCAGAGGAAGTGGACAGGGCTTTTAGGATATGAGCTCAGCCACCTGCATTTTTCATCTATGCTCCTCCTGGATTGTGAAAGTGACTCAGAGGCATCAGGTGAATGGGTCCTAGCAGTGGTTAATTGTTCTTTGAATGAGGGGATTGATCCTTTACCTTTTAAGGAAGCAATGCTGAAGTCATCACTGGATAGAGAAGAAGGTTGTGCAACAGTTTCAGAAGCAGACAATGAAGTAGTCTACTGACTACTCAATGAAGTAGACAATTTAGATTATTTTCAGTCAGGTTTCAAACCTGGATATGGAACAGAAATGACATTGATCATGATTTTGGACTGAGTCACAGTGGGCAGCATAGTGTTATGCTGGCTAACCAACTTTCTTTGGGATTGATTCCAATCAGTGGTGATTGGGGAGGAAAGATCCATTAGAGAAAAACCCACAACCATGACATAACATATACAAAGGATAGGATAAGATCAAGCAAAAATATCACTGAAGGAGAGAGTCCCTGACACTGGAGGCAACAAGATATGAGCTCAGCTCCAAGATAACATAACACTTGGAGACTGTCTTCCACCACTAATCCATCTGATAATGTCAATCTATGGAGATTCTCAGTCTCCAGGTCATGGTTGTCTCAAAGGTGCTTTGGACTAGATTATTTTTCCTTGAAGAAGAACAAAACATTTCATTTCTCATCTAAGAAACTTTATCACAATGTAAGTTGCTTGGATGAGAAGCAAACCATTTTGTTTTTCTTCCTCAAGAAAAAAAAAAAACAGTTGAGTTGCCTTTTGAAAAAGCACCTTCGAGATAATTGTCAATCCTTAATAAACAATAGACATCACAGAGAATTTCCTCAACATATTCTTTTCAGCAAGCATTGATGGGAAACACCAAACATTTCTCTTCCATAAATGCCACCCTCACTCCCATGTATTAGAAGATGGAAAGCATTATTGTTGCACTGTAATTTCTATTCAGGCTTAGATAATGTTCTAAGTCATCTCATCATAAAGAAAGTCCCAGGGAGAGATCATCATTGATACGTATTCTACCTCTTAGCACTGGATTTCTCAACGTTGGCCAATTTAAAATCAGTGGACTTCAACTCCTAGAATTCCCCAGAGTTGAAGTTCATGTATCTTAAAGTGGCCAAGATTGAAAAACACTGCCCTAGAATATTATAAGATCAATATCAGTCATAATGTACTCCAGATTTTCATTGCTTCCATGGGAGTTAAAGAGAAAATATTGTCTAATAAATTTATATTTCTTGAATACATTCAGAATCTTATCCTTCCTCTCCTTTATTTCTTTTTAACACATTTAATTAGTTTTTAATTGTTATCATAATTAACTATGCAGCATTCTGCAGTATGTATATATGCATGTATGTACACACACACACACACACATACACATACACACACATACCTAGATTGTTCTAGGACCACAGTAAAGTTTACTACCTGTCTACCCCATCCTACAAACTTCAGTTCTGCAATAATGTGCATCCTTCTCTTCCCCCTTCCCCCTCCCCCTTCCCCTTCTCTCTTTCCCCTTTTGCCTCTTGCTTGCTATGATATTTAATGATTAATTTTGTGGATATTTCGATGTACGTCACTGTGAGCTACCTGAAGCATAAAATTAGTGGATGATATATATAAATCATGTTAATAATAATAACAACAATAAGGACAAACCTTACAAATGGGCATCCTTCAAGCAGACAACATCAAGCACACAGAAGTCAAGAAAAAAGGTTAGAAGTGAATACATCAAGAGAGTGAAGAAAATCTTAAAGTCCAAACTTAGTGGAGCAAATAGCATCAAGGTAATGAAATACCTGGGCAATTCAGTCATTAGCTAGAATAGGGGACTGGACTCAAGCAGAACTAAAGACTCTGGATAGGGAGACCAGAAAAATAATGACAATGAATAATGCCCTTCCAACTCACAAAATGTTGGCAAACTCTATCTACCAAGGAAAATAAGTGAATGTGGAATATTGCAAGTCCATTAGACAGTTGAAGAAAAAAGAGCATTAGAAGAATATTTGAAGGACAGTGAAATAGATGCACTGAAGCTAGCATACCAGGAAGGCTTATTGAATACTGGATAGAACAAACTGGCCTACAGTAAAGACCAAATGAAGAACAGAACAGAGACATGGGAAGACAAAGTATTATAATAGAGTAAAAAAATGGTTGGCAAAGCTAAGAGCAGAAAAGTTGAAGAAAGAGACAGAGAATCCTGACTATACAAGGTCAAGCCTTGAGAACAAACATACACAAAGCCAGAACTGAGAAGAGAACAATAGATGACAAGTGCCCTATCTTTAAAGAAGCAGAAGCACCAGTGGATCACCTGGTTAGTTGCTGCTAGAAAATTGTATAGACTGACTACAGGCAATAGCATGACAAAGTCGTAACAATGGTGCATTGAAAGATCTGCAAGAAGTAGCATTTTTTTTCTGCAAGCAAGAACTGATAGAACCATACAATAGAGAAGGTTATAGAAAATGAAGAAGCTAAATTGCTCTGGGATTTTAGAATTCAAACCAATAGGCACTTGCTACATAACATCCCAGATTTAACAATTGTCAGTAAGAAAAACAAAAAAAAGTCTGAACAGTGGATGTGGAGACAGCAGGAGAGAAGAGAAAAGAGTATAAATAATTGCAAATAGAAATAGAACAACTGTGACAAGAGAAAGCAAAGGTAATATCAATAGTCATAGGCACCTTGGGTGCAAAACCAAAACAACTGGAGCACCATTTGAACACCATCAGCACTGACAAATTCACCATCACTCAATTACAAAAGGCAGCTTTATTTGGAACAGCTTTCATCCTGTGACAATATCTGTAGCATCATTGGAGAATCATATCTGTCTATCTCAGGTCTTTGGGAAGGACTCCATAGGTGGACAAAAATGCCAAATACAGTCTGAATATCTGGTTGACCATACGACAACAATGAATAACTCCCACACAAATCATCTCATTGTCTAAGTTGCCCTATAGCAACACTAGTCTAGTTCCCACTATTCCCACAAATTTTAGCTATTTGCTTTTTGTGTTTTTCACATATATCATCTTCATCTCCTCCTCCTCTCCCCCCCTCCTCCTCCTTCTTCCCCAACAGCAGAATTAACTACAATCGGTCACTACCAATATAAAATTGTGCTGGCTTTCATAATGAAGAGCAGCAAGCAAAAGGTTAGGTTGTTGTTTTTACAGTAGGTTCATGTTACTACCAACGTGGTAGTGACCAAGTTTATGTCACTACCAATATAAAATTGTTCTGGCTTTCATAATGAAGAGCAGCAAGCAAGAGCTTAGGTTGTTGTTTTTACAGTAAGTTCATGTTAGCAGCCCAACAAAAAGTTTGGTTTGTTTCAAAGTGGTACAATTTTTAAGGGCACTGAACTCCCTGTCAGAAATGATATATAAATGTCAAAGTGAAACTACAGACATTTAATGGGTGTCTTGTGACCCTTAGCACTGACTGGACACTCCTCTTAAAAGATTTTGAAATGAAAATTTTCAATGCTTTATGTGATTGCTTATTATATCCAAGAGAAGTTCCAGACCTTGGTTAAAAGTATGTGGTATAATAATAATAATAATAATAATAATAATAATAATAATAATAATAATCATCATCATCACCATCATTAAACTACTATTCAGAAACACTACTGAGAAATACAAAGAATCTGTCTTAATTGTTGCAGTTGCTGTAGCGATTCTTAAGATTGGTTTGAGACAGAATTCTCTCCAAGTTATAGAGTCAGCAAAATTGGTTCTGCATTCAAAGACTTCTGCTTAAGTCGAAATAGCAGCAAAATATACTTTACTGACTCTCCCTAGAGCATAAGATTACCAGAAGATATTTTCCTTATGCAGCAATGTTATTCACACAATTGTGTAAATCTGCTGTTTCTTTCTTTCTTTGTTTAAAAAACATGGTAGACATAGCACATCTTATCACGTTCACACATTTAGTGTGAAGTGTATGCTTCTATTTTATGTGACACATTAGGTAATTATTGTCAGCGGTGCAATTGTCTTTTCAGTAAGCCAGGGTTGTTATTTGGGGGTTGTTTTATTTCTTGGTTTTAGAGATCAGAACTGGAATCGCTGAATTGTTTTAAAATCTTAGCTTGGGATTTGCCAGTCCAGAAATGGACAGATGGTGATACTTTTGGTATTTCGTAAATGCATTTAAGTGCACATGATCTCCAAAATTAGAGGTAGCTAGAATTAGATCTGTGCCAAGATTTAATGCATGATGTATGTTTTCAAACCTGCTCCATTCATTCATCAACAAAACATCTAAGCTGAGTAAAAACTGCAGTGAAAATGGAAAGGGCATTTTGTAAGTTGGCATGAATATCCATTATTGAAAATAAAATGTTCATTTTTCCAATGTGTCTATTGCAGCCTTTGAAAACCTCGTGTATGAAGTCTACAACTTTCAACATTCCTTTTCAATGGACGCTAAACAAAAAAGGGAAGGCTTTTGTAATAGTCAAACATGGTTAGACACTTTTGTCCTTATTTTTCAGTCTTTCATTAATTAGGTGAAATAAGGTAAGAACACTTGTTTTCTGGTGGTAAATGAGGCATTCAAACTATGTATAGCTCTTCATCTAGTTTGGCTGGTGATGATTTCTTAGGTAGGGGATAGCTGAGGGGAACCTACTACAAACTTATGCCGCTATGTTTTTGCAAAGTAGCCAGTTAAACTTCCTTTATGATTCTATTTTGCTCTTTATGACTCTAATAAAAGCAAAGTACCATCAGCATACATCTTTAATGGTGTTCAGTGAGGGAATTGCTGGATCACTGCATATATAATGAGGAGTTTTTGAGGTCATACCAGAAAGTCTACCAGCTACTTCTTCCAAATTACTTTTTTTTAATCAATCTTCTTATGAACTTGAAACAACAATATTGTACAGGGTTAATATATCCAATTTGTGCTTTCATTTATCCAGTGATCTGTTAAGGAGCAAGCAACATTAAAACCTTCCATTTTATTTGCACATGTGCATATGGAATTCATTAGAAATGTGCAAATCAATCCTAATCTGATCATTGATCACCCATCATTGAATCACATTCAAAAATGTGGCTCCCTTTGAATATATTTGGAGGTCCAAGATGGTCAACATTATTCAGTTCAGATCAATTATTTGAAATGCCAAATCAAGTCCATTTGATTTGTCAGTTTGATTTTTACAAAGTTGATTTTATGTCTGTCAAAGTGGTTTGTAGCAATTTGATAGTTCTGATGATTCATTTTAGAAATTTGATAGAATCATTTTCAAAATGAATCTCCTTATGCAATATTCACAGAGTTCTATGTTATGACAATTCAAAGTTTTTCAAAAATGATTTGTAAGGCATGCTGACAAAGTATCTTTCTTGAATGACTGAGGCAGCTTCATAATTCATAAGGCTTCAGATCTTCCTTTTTATATTTCTGGTAGTAATGAAAGCACAGGCTGTACCCCACCATAGATATGATCCAGAAATACTTTGATCTCTCAAGCAAGGAACAGTATCCCCACCCAACTCCATTTCATTAGCTTACATATGTCTAAATTGTGGGTGTACGATCAGAAAGCCTAAGTTATTTGTTGTCTCTATATAAATATAATACTGGCTGGTCACATGAATGTGATGCTTGTAAAGACATCACTTTGAACTGCTCCCCTTCTTTTTAAACATTTAAATTATTGTTTTTTAAAGTCACCAATTTCAGTTTATTAGCCTCATGCCCCAACTGATTAATTTGGAAAAAGGAAAGGAAATTGTATGTATATAGGTCAAACCCAGTTCAGATACCTCTGTGTAGAATAAGATTGAAGAAGGTTTAGTAAACCATGAATACCTAGGTGTTTTTTCTATCAGGGCAACCTGGTCTACCCATATCTGGGTAGACTAAATTGCTCTGATAGAAAAAAAACCTTAATCTCTCCCCTGGTACAGCCAACAAAGCAAGTAGAGCCCATGGCTTACAGGTTAATACATCTTCCTAATACGCAAGCAGCCAGGGTTTGAATCCCAGAAGGGTAGGGCTAGCTGATGAGAGCTAAATAGCTTGAAATAGATTTATACTATTCTCCCTTTATTTCTTTGTTGGTAAATATAAATTTAACATGAATGCTTAGCTTATCTATTCCATAATGGTTCCTGATGCCCTTCCAAAAAGCAAAAGAATAATACAATACTAGTCATAAAAATTTGAGTTCTTGAATTTGTAAGTTTTGAAAAGTTTTATGCAGTGAACAGAATTCTCCCTCTTGCTGCAAGTAATAAACTGAGTCTCTGCTGGTCTTGTCTTCAATTAGACAAGTTTTTTATAAATTATCAGCCTATCTAAACTCACTTTTTTTTTCTTATATTACAAGGTCCAAAACTGTTCTTGGCTCCTAAAAATAAACGAAGGCTGCAAACCTCAGAGTCTACATCAGCTGGATTAGAATAGACTAACCATTGATTTCAGTATCTCTGCCACTTCATGGTTAACCCTCCCAAATGTTTGATAATGTTCACTAGGAAAAGTCATAGTTGTCCCCATCAGGGAAGGAAGAGACTGAAAAAGCTCAAGTTGCAGAAAGTCATAGTGTGATTATTTATTTTCCTTCTTATTTGTTAGATTGAAATTATGTGTTTCCTCCAGGAGGTCATCTCGTATGGGAATCTCTTTTTATTCCATTCTCCCTCTCCAAAGGAACTCCATAAAATAGGGAGACAGAAAGTAAGACTGGTTGAAAGTTATCCAGTGAGTTCCTATAGCAGTGAGCGTAATTGTGAAATGGCTTGTTCCCAAAAGTTGTGGTGCTCCATAACTGGAGGTTTTTAAGAAGAGGCTGTGAAGATCTCAGGTTGGAATTAGGAAAGTTTTAAAAGGAATTATTGAGATAGAAAGTTGCAGCTGCAAAGATCAGTAATGAATGGTGGGACACTAATGCTTAGCAACAAGAATGTTACAAATTAAAAGGATGCTAGCTAAGGCATACAGACATAAACTTTGGTAACCTCTAGCTTATTACAATAGTAACACACAACCCTTTTGATAAGAAAGCTTATTGGCAACACATTCATCATATGAAGAAGGAGAGTAATGTAGAAGAACCCAATACAAAAACATGTTTCAAGGAATAATGAATGATTCTTAGGGTGAGCTTCCTTAATCATAATTATATAAAATTTGTGCTTGTGTTTTGTTTGGGGTCTTGGCTCCTTTAGTTGCTGAGACCATTTTAGCTGGAGTACTTCAATAAAAGAAATTGAAAATGCCATTCCTCATGTCTTGTGTTTTTTATTGGCTTTGGCACCTGGGTAGGGTTCGCTTTTGGGAACAACATCTACACAGCCATATTTTTTCTGGAATGTTACAGGGTCTCCTGCTTGGATATGAAGTTGGACTAAAAGACCTCCAAGGTCCCTTTATCAAACTCTGTTGTTCTATCTTCTGATTTCCCAGTCTTAGTTCAATATCTGGGAAAAAAATGTTTCTTTTTCTTTTAAATATTGAAAACAACTAACCATCACCTGAGACACTCCGTGTGAGCCAAAGAACAAGTCACTGCTTCTGAAATATGTACTCACGTGTGCTAAAGTTGCATCTTTGTGCCCTTATATAATACTTCCCAAACCTCCTGATTGAACTGATGAATAAAATCTTTCCACAGTGGATCACACTATATTGAAAATATTCAGTTATATACTGAACTTGCAGGAACTTTTATCTATAGGAACATTTACAGGCATACTAAAGAATTCACATTTTATATACTGTTTTTATGCTTTTTAAATATTTTATTGGACACTTCCCAGAGTCCCTTTATGAGGGAGGTGAGTGATTATAAAATGTGAGAAAGAAAGAAAGAAAGAAAGAAAGAAAGAAAGAAAGAAAGAAAGA
>BLBF01000073.1:22100101-22129607 GCA_015471245.1 Laticauda colubrina
ACACACACACACACACACACACACACACACACACACACACACACACATATATATATATATATATATATACACACACACACATATATATATGTATATATGTGCTGTTCAGCTTCCTTCGGATATTATCCCACATCATTGTAGTGCTTTTAAAGTTGTAGCAACATTTCAGCAGAATCTCATCTGCCATCATCAGGCTTCTGTACAGAGTTTGTTTACAAAAGTTAGTCTTAGTTCAGCTCAAATCCCCCAGCAACTAAGACTAACCTGAGCACAACCAAGCCCCCACCTAAACAGAACACACACCCCGCCAATCACAACACAGCCAACCCACCTACCAATCAGAACACAGCCAAACCCCCAACCAATGAGAATACACCCCCACCCAATCAGAACACAGTCAAGCCCGCACCCAATCAAGTCACACCCCCACTAGCAGTTAAAAGGAAGAATCAGCTGCAAGCTCACATTACTCTGAGAAGCACAGAGCTGAAGAAACAAGCCTGCAGATGATGAATGAGACTTCATTGAAACGTTGCCTAGATACTTCCAATTTTACGCGGGAGAAAACCCGAATAACCAAAGATCCATATATGTGTGTGTGTGTGTGTGTGTGTGTTTAAGTTTTCGCAGGTACTCACATGAATGCAGTTCAGCTTTCTTCGGGTATTATCCCACGTCATTGTAATGCTTGTAAAAGTTGTAGCAACTTTTCGGCAGAATCTCATCTGCCATCATCAGGCTTCTGTACTGAGTTCGTCTGTGGGTCAGACTATCACAGCCGTTAGTTTTAAATTTGAGGCTAGCCTACTGTTGTCCCAGGATGGTTTTTTCTACATCTTGATTGGTTGGGAGTATTGGTCTGTGTTTATTGTTCTTGGAGTTTGTTTGATTGGTGTTTCTGGTTTCTTCTGTCTGTTTTGTGGCTTTGATTGGCTGGCAACACTGTTTTCCTGTGTTGGAGGCTTTCAGTGCAGCTTGGCTTTGAGTAAAAGGACGGCTATTATCTTTTAGGAAGCTAGGTTTCATCTGGGTGCCTGGTTGGGGTTAGTTTGAGCTGGAGGTATCAGAGGGAGTCTGTTTGTGCCCAGGTGTTTGACTGGCTTATGGTGTGGAGATCTTTCTATTTGAGAGTGCAGGCTTCCAAATGATTGACATTCTGGTGGATTCATCTCTTCTATTCATGCTTTCAGGTCTTTTTTCAATCTCTATGGCTTCTCTGATGATTCTGTGGCTGGGGTTTTCTATAGTGGCTAGGGTTGTGGTGCCATTGAAGTTAATGTTATGACCTGTGGCTTTCATGTTTTGGACTAGTGAGGAGGTGTGTTCCAGCTTTTTTACTGAATTTTAGTGTTCATCCAGGTGGGTACTTATTCTTCTGTTGGTCTGTCCAATGTACGTGGACAAAAAGGGATTCTACAAAAGGGATCAGAAGGAAGCGAAACCATCGCTGACTTCGTGGAATCTCTCTGACAACTGGGGGGAGCTTGTGAATTCCTGAACTTAGATGAAGCCATGCGCGATGGAGTTGTCCTAGGTCTGAGAGACTCTAACTTACAAAGTAAGCTACTAAATAAACCCAATCTTACAGTGGCTGAAGCAATCGCAGAAACCACTGCTGCAGATGCCGCAAAAAAGTCAGCGGCCATGATGAAACTAATGAACTCCAAGACTGATGCGATGACCCTACCCAGGGGAAAGAAGCAAGCCTCTACCACAACTCATCATGAAGAATTCAACAGTCCATCTGAAATGGAAGATGAGGATGATGAGGTCCATCGCCTGTACGCCAACAAAAAAGGCGCAAAAAAGGAATTGGCGGGAATACACTGGCTGCGGGGGAAACCACCCTCAAGGTGATTGCAGATTCCTTGATGCCATATGCTGAACTTGGAAGAAGAGGGGACACATCGAAAAAGTCTGCAGGAATCGAAAAAATAACAGCCCAAACAGACGCAGTAACTCCCCACTACCAGTGGAAGCAAAGCAAGACGAAAAGAAATCGGAGCGCAATAGACAAACCAGCAACCGAGAAAAGACCCATCAAACTGTCACGATTGGAAGCGCCCAGACAGAAAGTGAAAGAAAAGTCAAAATTGTTGTAAAAATTGAAGGAAGCCCCTGCAAGATGGAAGTCGACTCAGGATCCTTCCTGTCAATGGTGTCTTAGAAAACAATCAGATGGCTGGTTCCAAACATCAAATTAAAAGAACTTCAGAAACAAAAATTAACTCTAAAAGACTACCAAGGAAACTGAATCCCTGTGGTAGGTCTAGGACATTTCCGAGTCACATACAAGCAGCACGCTGAAGTCCTGCCTCTAACCATAGTTGACTGGGACCGCCCCAGCCTCCTGGGCATTGAATGGTTCACACCATTGGGCATCGGAATGACCGGGGTGAGCCGAGTAGCCGCAACCGACTGGGAAGAGAGCCTGATACAAGAGTTCCAGGACATCTTCGACGGCACCTTAGGCAGGTACCAGAGGACCCCAATTTCCTTTAGTTTAGACCCTCAGGTAGCACCTAGAAGATTAAAAGCCAGACGAGTCCCCTTTGCTTTATCGGCCAAAATTGATGAACAATTAAATAAATTAATTGAGCAAGTAGTCATAGAACCAATTGACCATGCTAGATGGGAGACACCAATAGTAATACCTGTTAAACCTGATGGGTCAGTATGCATCTGCGGAGACTACAAGGCTACCCTGAACCATGCGTTGCAGAAGATCGCATACCCTGTACCAATCGTGCAACATTTACTGGACTCGCTAGGGGGAAGAAAATTTTTTGCCAAGCTTGATTTAGCCCAAGCATATCAACAGCTTCCAGTAGACCCAATAACGGCCGAAGCACAGACAATAGTAACTCACAGAGGGGCATTCAAATGTAACAGACTTCAACTTGGAGTGAGCGTTGCCCCAGGCATTTTCCAAAGCCTCATGGAACGCCTACTAAACAGAATTAAAGGGGTCGTGCCATATTTTGATGACATCCTAATTTCGGCTCAAAACACGACGCAATTAGAGAAAAGACTGAAAGAAGTACAAAATTTAGAGAATCTGGCCTGAAAGTCAAAAAAAAAAATGCTGTTTAATGACTGATTGCGTCGAATTTTGGGGGTATTTAATTGACGGTGAGGGTATACACCTTACAGAAAAAAAGTCAAGGCTATTAGAGATGCACCACAGCCAAAAACAAAACAGAATTACAAGCATTTTTGGGTCTAATAAACTTCTAGAACATATTCCTCCCTCACAAGGCAATGATAGCTGAACCGTTACACCGTTTATTGGATAAGAAAATTAGTTGGACTTGGGCGCATAGAGAACAAAAGCATTCCAAAACATTAAAAATCTATTAACCTCAAACACCGTTCTTATTCAGTTTAGTAACACACTTCCATTGACGGCCACTTGTGACGCCTCACCGTTTGGAGTCAGTGCCATCCTGACCCACCAACTGCCTGACGGAGGAGAGGCACCCATCGCTTTTTATTCGAAAACACTTTCTAAAGCAGAACGCAACTGAAGTCAACTAGACCGAGAAGCCCTGGCAATTGTCGCTGGAGTTAAGCATTTTCATGAGTATCTCTATGGGAGAACATTTTCAATTATTTGAAAATTTATGGCGGGAAACAAACCCACACCGAACATTTTAAGCGCCTGTCACACTGCACCAACGGATGCAAAGAGGATGTAAAATGGACAAAAAAGCTTGCCATCCGTTGGTTAACGTGATGTACTCACTGCCTCCGTTTTGCTTCCTCTCTATCCGTCCAGGATCCGTTTATGGACGTTTCATCTGCTCAGAAAGTTTTGAGCTGCTAAAAACTTTTGTGCGGAAAAAGTATCCAATTCATCCATTCTGCATCCACTACGCATCCGTTCTGCATCCGTTACGCATCCGCTATATCCGCTAGGCATCCCCTACACATCTGCACAACTCGTATCCACTTGAAAGTAGGGAGGAAGCAGAACGGATGCGGAACGGATCCAGAACGGATGCAAAATGGATGCAGCATGGAAAAAAAGTGTTAAAAACGGAAAAAACGTTCACAGAGGTGACCTATCTCGGATATTAAGGATGTCTAGAGGATGCCTAGAGGATGCAAAAGGACACATAGGGGAAAACCAATATTGCCTATAAAAAGGGGGAGCAACTCGTCTGTATCTCACTTTCAGACCAGCAGCCAAGCAGTGCAGACCTCTGTACAGACCTTCATCTGACTCTTGCTCTTCCACAGCATCTAGTCATGTCAACCGTGGATCGTAACACAGTCCTTTTGGCAGCCACCATCCTTCTGCAACAGTGAGAAGCCATCTACAGGCTCTGTGAACTCTACTACGGGAAGAAAAGGAGGCGGCCAAGAAGCGTCTGGGTCCGAAGATGGATCGGGAGAAGAGCAGAGTACGGACTGTAAGACAAGCTGATGGTGGAGCTCAGGAACGAAGACACTCGGGCATTCCAGAACTTCATGAGGATGCCTCCAGCCATGTTTGACGAAGTTGTGCAGCGGCTGACACCCAGGTTGACCAAGGCAAACACCAACTTCCGGCCCAGCCTGGAACCTGGGCTCAAGGTGGCACTCACTCTGCGCCACCTGGCCTCAGGGACCACCTACAGGAGCATGCAGTATGGCTGGAGGGTGCCACACAACACCATCAGCATTGTGGTCAGAAAAGTGGTGCAGGCCAACATCGAAGAATACCTGCAGGAGCTCCTGCAGTGCCCCTCCACTGATGAAGGATGGAAGAAAGTTGCAGAGCAGTGGTATCAGAGGTGGAACTTCCCGCACACCGTTGGAGCCATAGATGGCAAGCAAGTGGCCTGCAAAGCACCACCCATGTCGGGCTCCACTTACTTCAACTACAAGGGCTTCTTCAGCATTGTTCTCTTTGCCATGGTCGATGCTGACTACAAGTTCATGTACATCGACGCTTCAGGCAGCGGCTCATGTTCAGATGCCCAGGTATACAATGCCAGTCACCTTAAGGAGGGGCTGGAAGGCAACCTCATCATGGGCTTTCCAGATCCAGACCCCCTGCCCAACGACATGCAAAATGTGCCCTACTTCATCATGGGGGATGACGCCTTCTCCCTCAGAACCTTCCTCATGAAGCCCTACACTTCCAGACTCCTCACTGGTGAAGAGAGGATCTTCAACTACAGGCTGTCCAGGGCAAGGCGGGTGGTGGAGAACGCCTTTTGCATCCTGGCCAACAGGTTCCAGGTACTTCTCACCACCATGCAGCATCGCCCAGAGACCGTGAGGAGGATCGTGGAAGCTTGCTGCATCCTGCACAATCTCATGCGCGCCCGCTACCCAGTGTTGCAGAACAGGCTCGTGGACCTCCAGCAAGGCAATGGGGACATGGAGCCTGGGGAATAGAGGCAAGGGCGAAATCTGATAGACACTCAGGATGTGCAAGGCCCCAACAGAGCCTCACGTGAAGGGAAGAAGCAGCGCAATCTCCTGAGACACTGGTGCAACTCCCCAGCTAGAGCAGTGGAGTGGCAAAACAGGATGGTAGATGATTAATGGGTGCTTCCTTCAGCCTGTCTCATCACACGGATGAGATTGGGCCATGTATGTTGGGTGGGCCTACAATGAACAGGGCGTTTAATAAAGAGTTGTGTTTGTGTTGACATGTGTGGATGATTATTACATTATTATTGATAATAAAGGGCCATAGGTGTGGCACCTGGGAGGGTGGACCATACAGTCCCACTATGCTTGCACTGGAGGCTTATCTATCCCACTGCTATCCTTACCCATCCCACAGGTATCCCTGCCCACCCCACTGCTATCTTAACCCATCCCACAAGCATGCAAAGGCTTAAACCAATTGTAAAAGTTTCCACCAAGACTTTATTACAAAAAAACAAATGAAACAAGTGTGTGAATCAAAGATAAACTTTATTGAACAACAAGCTGTCAAAAAAAAATGACCCAAGTCAAGTGTCCAAATAAAGTCCACAGGTAGCCAGCTACCCAGTCTCTGGCACTCTTATTGGTTACTCAGAGGTGTGCCCAGTCTCAGGGGTGAAGGGTCCAGGTGCTGTGGAGGTGGGTGGTGCTGCAGTGCTGGTCTGTATTGTCATTGGGGTGCCTGGCCCAGAGAGGACAACAGGGGACGGTGTGTTGAGGAAGCTCTCAGACAGCTGGCTCAGACCCGTGATGCTGAGAGGTCCTTCCTCCATGCCATGGGGTGACAGCCCCAGTACTGAGAGAGATGTACTGAGGCCGGGCTTGGCTGTGGGATGGAGGAAGGAGTAGTGTAGTGGGGCTGTCTGATCTGCAGCTGGGTGAGGACTGGCGTGGGTGGCATCGCTGTTGTCGGTGGCTTCATTGTCATGGGTGGCATCGGTGGCATCAGTGGAACCGGTGGCAACGGTGTCATCCGATGACTCTGTTTCTGGACTGGGAAGGGCTGCTGCCTGTGCTGCTGGACCTCCTGGTAGCCATAGCCCTGGTAGGTGAGGGGCTGTGGGAAGCCTTGGAATGGGAGGGACATCACCTGGGGTGGAGGTGGAGGAGCAGACCTGGACTGGGTGGGAGCAGGTTCCTCTGGATCTGGAAGGTTGTGAAGCAGTTCAGTGATCTGGTCCTTCACCACCTGGTACTGGGGTTCCTCCATGTTCTTGAGTGTCTGGTTGAAATAGGTGGGGAAGGGCTTGCGGTTGGAGGATGAGGAGTCAGTGGGGACCAGCTGAGAGAGGAGACCTATGCTGGTGCGGATGGTGTCCCTGACCTCCAGCAGGACAGTGTGGCTCTGCCCCTCCTGCTGTCTGGCTCTCTGCCTTTCTGTGGAGGTGGAGCTGGGGGTGGTGGATGCGGCTATGACTGTGGTGGACTCGATGTCTCCTTTCTCCCACCGCACCAGGGAGTCCTCCATGCGCTCCACCATGGTTACAACAGCTGTCCGTGGGTTCTCCGCCATGGCACGCTCCACAGAAAACTGACTGGAGACAGGGACTGACTCTCGGCCGGAAGAGGACTGGCTCTCAGCTGGCTGCCGGAGAGAGAGGGTTGTGAGAGGGGCTGCTGGTGCTCCTCAGTGACGGATCTCACCCTCCAGGAAGCTGCACCTGGCCATGACGTAGGTCTCTCTGTCCGTCAGTTTAACCGTGGCCTGGCCAGATTTCTTCAGGTGCAGCTTCCCGTACCAGGTGTGCATGTGCTTCCACCAGCCAAGGAGCACCTCCGAAGTGTAACCCATACTCTTCGCAGGACCAGCAGGACCAGGAGAAGTAGCAGCAGGGTAAGCACCAGCAGTGCCAGCAGCACCAGCAGGACCAGCAGGACCAGGATCAGCAGCAGCAGGGTAAGCACCAGCAGCGCCAGCAGGACCAGGAGACCAGCAGGACCAGGAGCACCAGCAGGACCAGGAGCACCAGCAGGACCAGGAGCACCAGCAGGACCAGGAGCACCAGCAGGACCAGCAGGACAAGGAGCAGCTTCAGCAGAGTAGGCACCAGCAGAAGCACCACCGGCAGAAGCAGCATCAGCAGAGTAAGCACCAGCAGAAGCACCACCGCCAAAAGCAGCATCAGCAGAGTAAGCACGAGCAGAAGCAGCACCGCCATAAGCAGCATCATCAGCTCCTCCAGAAGCAGAAGTAGCAGAAGCCCCAGCCCCAGAAGAGCGAGCCCGTGCTGCAGAAGCCCCAGCAGAAGCAGAGTGAGGGCCAGGGGGTGGGAGGGTGGCCCTGTCCCTCTTGCCAGGGCTGGCAGCAGATGGCTGAGGCTTTCTCTTCTTCCCCATGGTTGTGGGGTTGCTGGCTGGCAGGCAGGGAGGCAGGCAGGCAGGCTGGCAGCAAGGCTGGCAGCAAGGCTGGCAGGCAGGCAGGCAGGCAGGCTGGCAGGCAGGCTGGCAGGCAGTCGATGTGCCTGGAAACAGGTCTTTCCTCTGAATTGTGACCTGCTTGGGAGCTGCTTCCCTTTATATCCACGGGGCCGACGCAATGCATCCTCCCCGCATGCGCATTGAACGCTAGGCATCCGCTAGGCTTTCGCTAGGCATCCACTAGGCTTCCGCTCTGCATCCTCTTCATCCGCTCGGCATCCACTGTGCATCCGCTTCATCTGCTTGGCGTCCGCTCTGCATCCGCTGTATCTGTTCCACGTCCACTTTGCTGCGCTCCCCCGGAAGCCTTGCGGATGTGCCATCCGCTCTCATCTGCTTCCATCCACTAGGCTTCCGTGGAGCATCCACTTTCCATCCCCCCCTGCATCCTCCCCCTGTCCATTCCTTTCTGTGTTGTCCGCTCTGGTTATGCAAATTTTTGCCCCATTTGAGAGCGGATAACTACAGATGGAACATTTTTCTCGTCCGCCGTGTCCTTTTTACAAACGTTTTTCATCCATCGGCCAGTGTGACAGGGCCTTAACTCTTTCCCATTGTATGTCATTGTAGGGAAAAAAATCATGACCAGGAGCTCTCTGACTGTCACTGGAATGAGCAAGCAGTGTTTCTCTAGGAAAAGGTGATCTTTAACTGTTCAGGTACCAGGACATTTTACTGCTTTAGATAGTTACCATTACCTTGAATTGCACTCAGAAACCCACTGACGGCCAAAACAGCTCTCACAACAGAAATATAGTGAGACATTCCAGTAAGTTTGCAGGCTGTTTTTATCAGCTGAACTTTCCAAGTGATTTCAGTGGCAACTCCATGTAGCACAAACTGTGCTCATCTCAATGAAAGATGGCAAGGGCATGAGTGATGGAGCTCAAGATACTCTGTTTCAATTAAGGATGCAATTTGTACATCAGCCAAGCAATGCAAAGGTTCTCCTAGCCACAGCTTCCACTTACTAAAGCTGTGAGTCCAGAAAAAGAAAAATTGGGTGGGGGCCAGAAAATTCAGCAGGTTCTTCAGTGGAAATTTTGTGTAGTTCGGAGAACCAGAACCTGACTGGCCCCTCCCCCATCTATTCTCTCTTTTCCAAGTCCCAGCTGATCAACTGGGTCTTCTTTTGTTGCTCTGCACAGGAGAACGGAGCTGGAAAACAGGTTAGTGGGGTGGGCAGGGAATGGGATTTTGCAGTATCCTTGCCCTGGCATGCCCACCAAGCCACACCCACAGAACTGGTAGTAAAAAAAATTTGAATCCCAACACTGGCGGGGTCTACTCTTGCTGGGGATATACAAGCCCTAATTCAATATGCTTCTGAATTAGTAGCTATTTCCTCTTATTTGTTTTATTCCAAGAATCTTACTCTTACACACCTTCTAATAATCTTCAGGATAAAATGTCTACCAAAGTTCCTATTTAGTAAGGTAGAAATATATAACTGACTATTATGAACATATTGATGATACCTTACCCCAAACTCACAAGTGGTTTCCCCCAGAAGCTTCATGAAGGAGTTTAATTGAATAAGAGAAATAAATTCATCCTGCTACACCCCATAAAAATGTAGCCACAAGACTATATGTAGACACATATATGTAGACACAATGTAGACACAAGCCTCCCTGCCATTACAGTTGATTGGATCTGACAGCTCAGGAAGAACAATAACTAATGTAACCCTGTCCCTCTCAATCTTCAGCATCAGCAAGTGGCTCATAAGGAAAATGTCATCAAAAACAGAATGTTTCCAAGAATTCTAATAGGACGAGAATACTTCTTGTAAGTTCCAACCTGTCATTAACGATAGAGACCAATAAAGCTTTTGTCTCATGTCTGGGTCTGAATTCAAAAGGAGCTCTCTGTATTTGTAGCTCCTCAACTTTCTCCAAGCATTTTCCCAAAAAATGAAGATTGGAGATGGGATGATAATAGCTATCTACCATTGGATCTAGAATTAGCTTCTTAAGAATGTGTGGATCAACCCCATTCAGATTTTCTCTCAAGGACACTTTGATTCACGTCTGACTCCATCTTACATTTGCTTCTGAAATTGCTTTAACCAGGTGGGGCAGGAATCCAATCCACAAGAACTGTAATTACAGAGAATGTTCTCCACCTCTTCAGTATCCACAGACTCAAAAACCTCCAAGGAATGTTACAAGTCATTGTTTTTGTCATTTCAGCAGTCCCTGTCCTTTGGCTAGAAAACTGAAATGAGTACAGTTTTATTCATGAAATATATAAAAGAACATATGTATCTGTGCCTTTGTCAGTATTAACTGCTGGACAATCCTTGCAATTTTCTTGGCAGGTATTTTTTCCCCCTCAGAAGTGGCTTGTCATTGCCTTCTTCCTGATAAAAAATGGTTGACCCAAATTCATCCAACTGGCTTTGTGTCTAAGGTGGGCCTAGACGGTTGTCTTGAGTATTTTCTCTGATCTTCACATGCTCAATTGAGAAAGCTGAAACAGATTATTAATGCATGAACAAAAACCTATACACACATTCAAGGGAAGTGTGAAACATGCCCTTTGCCCTCTTCAATTCATGTAAGTTGAAGGAGGCTACAGTAATTTTCAGTTCAGTATAATTAGTTGCAGGAACAAAAAAGAAGTCTGGTTAATTTATTTGAACTTGAAAGCTAGGCTAATTAGTGCTTGGATTGGATACCATAAAATAATCCCAGGGAAGAGAAAAGAAAAAAAAAATCCTTGAAGAAAGCAATGGAATGACTTTGAAGAATACCATGTGATTAAGTCCATGTGACTAGAATCAGTCTTGTTTCACAAATACTTTTTTGTTTACTTTTCTTATAACTTGTAGATAAGCACTATATGGAATTTTCAGCTTTACATAGCAGACTGTGACATTCATTCTTATGGACCAGACATAACAGCTGTGAAAATTCATATTTATTCAAAGGATGCTGTATAGACAGTCATATAAACAGTCATATAAACAGACCAAGAGGCCAAATATGTCATCAGGGGCACATCTCATCCCCTTCTGAAAATGGGAACTGAATGCATTACCAAAATATTAGGAATTTAAAAAATCCTCTATTCCAGTATGTTTGATATTCTCAACTCAAAGAACTTGAAGTTGTCATCTTAAAAAAAAAATAGCAACTCCATTAGTAATAACAATAGCACTTGGACATATACTGTTTCACAGACCTGTATAAATGGTTTTCAGAGTTGGCATATTATTTATTTATTTATTGTTTGTTTGTTTGTTTGTTTATTTATTTTGTCAAGCATGTTTGAGAAAACAAGTATACGTATGAACATAAGACATAAACATATAAGTATAAACAGGTATAAGTATATACATAGTAAATGAGTATGAATATATAGATAAATGGGAACAGTAGGATAGGAACGATAAGGCAGACTTCCTTACAGACTTCTTAGGAACGGAATGAGGTCCACAGTAGACAGTTTAAGGTTAAAGTTTTGGGGGTTTGAGGATGTAACAACAGAGTCAAGTAGTGAGTTCCAGGCATTGACTACTATGCTGAAGTTGTATTTTCTGCAATTGAGTTTGGAGCGGTTTAGTTGGAGTTTGTATCTATTGTTTGCCCATGTATTATTGGGGTTTAAGCTGAAGTAGTCATTGACAAGTACGACATTGTAGCAGACAATTTTGAGTACTAAGCTTAGATCAGATTACAGGCAGTGTAGTTCTAGGTTGTCCAGGTCCAAAATTTAAAGCCTGGTAGCTTAAGGTATTCTATTGCAAGCAGAGGAATGGAGTACTCTTCTTGTGAAATATCTCTGGACTTGCTCAATTGTATTAATGTCCATTATACAGTGTGGATTGCACGCAGATGAGCTGTATTCAAGAATTGGTATAATATTAATAGCATTGGTAGAATATTGACCCTAACAATTTGAGTCCTCATTTTACTGACCTCAGAAGGATGGAAGGCTGAGTCAACCTTGCTCCCAGTAGTGGGAGCAGATTAGCCTGCAAATCTGCATTCTAACTACTGCACCATTCATAATTCCAAACAAAGGGAATGGGGCACTTTCTCCAACTTTTTCCTTGTATTTTTCAATGGGAAACAACTTCAGCCTGGTTGAAATTTGTTTTTTAAAGTCAATGTATATGAAATATGATTTCTTGTTCAAAACTCGAAGGATGTTTCAAAGTCATTCCCCACCCCCTTAGGAGGAGACTTTTGTGATAAGAGTGCTCATTTAAATGGGATTTCTTTTTTCTAATCATAATTCTTGTGCTGAAAGGGACACACTGTAAAATGAAAGCTTAATCTGATTTTGTGGATTTGAAATAAGAAACTGCATCCATGGACATATTCACAATGTGAATCATTAATCATTCTGACAAAAAAAACCATGGCATATCTCTGGTAGATTTCCTGTTATGTACTTTGAACAGATGTCTAATTAGACACTACAAGTGAATTCACAGGGAAGTAGTGTTGTGCTGAAAAGGTAACAGAGGAGATTATTTCACTTCACTCAAATATCATTCAAAGGTCTATGGAGTGAAGAATTAGAAGATGAAAATGAGTGGAAAGGCAAACGTTTATGCTCCCTAGGCTCTCTTGGCAAAAGTGATTTCCCCATATTTGCAAATTTTTGATTTGAATTCTAAAATTCATTGCCTGGTTTTCGAATTCGCTTTACACTGGGAACGTTTTGGAAAGTTGCTTTTCTCCCATCTTATAAATATGGTTTTTTTTTCCCACACAATTGCACTCACAGAGAATACTAGTAGCCCTCAACTTACAATTGGTTGCTCTGTGACTGTGTGAAGTTGCAACAGACCCCCAAAAAACATCTAAAATCTAGATTTGAAGTTTGTTGTACTTGTCTACTTAATAAAGAGCTGTTCCCACTATTTGAGCATCCTGTCACTTCATGTCACTCACCCCAATCTAACAGTTTGTTTGTTTACTTAACAACCTATACCACCACTAATCCTACCCCCCACAGCAACAATACCAGGATTTAGGATAATTCACTTTGGCCAGCTCATCTTGGCTGACTACCCACAGTCAAATCACTGTAGAACAATTCACTGCAACCAACCTGCTTAGGTTTGCAGCCATTCCAGAGGTATACACATTTTATGCGTAATTTAATGCAATAAAGCATACTTTCCTCTATAGTTTTATTGCATAGTAAGTGGGTATTTATTATAGGTCAAAGTACTCTTAAAATGGTAAAGATTTGGGAGTTAAACATCTCTCTGCCATCACTCTTATCTCTGCCTTGGGATTCATAAAGGTATAAACAAAATCATCCAATGATTCTTGGCAGAGATTATTTCAGCACGTGTTTTGAGTTCACTTAGCATTTTTAAGAAGGAAAGCTCCTATACTGCAACATGACAGTTCTTTTAAATGGATCCCAGAAGTTATTTTTTTGTTATTTTTTGAGCATGCCAAAAATTAAATGCAAATATTTAGAAAGCCAGTTTGGTCTAGTAGTTAAGGCCCCAGGCTAGAATGTGGGAAAACGTGAGTTCAAGTGCTTCCTTAGCCATGAAAACCAGTTCAGTAACCTTGGGCCAGTTGCTCTCTCTCAATCCAATCACATGGCTGTTGGTGTAGGGAAAATAAGAGAAGGAAGGTGTGTTGCATATGTTCCATGCCTTGAATAATTTGTAAAAATAATAAAAGCAGGATACAAATTGAGAAAAAAATATTGAAGTCATTCATTCATCCATCCATCCATCCACCCATCCATCCATTCCAGGAACAAACACTTTTTTATAGGTGATTTTACAAAATTTTAGTCAGAAACACAGTTAAGAGTGGCATGGCGTCCTAGTGGTGAAAACATTTGCCTCCCACTTGGAAGGTTGAGAGTTCAATCCTAGGTAGTGGCAGATGTTTCTCTCCTAGGTTGCAAAGTAAAAAAAATTGCTGCAAACTCTGCATAGGCATTAGGAAGGGTATCCAGATAGCAAATGCTCAGCTCCATCCAGTCACCCCCAATTAAACTCTACCTTGAAGTAAGGGATTACAGGGTTCTAAAAAGGGACTTCAGTCAGAAACAAAGTGTACCTTCCACAGTGAAGTGTGCCTACAACACTACCTCTGAATATTAGCTTGCAGTACACATGCTCAAAACATAGCGGCTCTATAATAAAAAGTGTTACATTTACATGCTTTCAAAACTACTATTCCATACAGGATCACCTCCAAATGTGAAATGTTACAATTTCCAGAATGCCATGCTGACTAGGGATTTTAGCAACTGCAGTATAAAAGGCATTGCTTTGAGAAGAATATCCCCCAAAGAGTCTCAAAAATGATAAGCAAACCATCCATCCAATATTTATCAACATCGCCTTCACTTCATCTGAAATGCCTCACATTTGATTCTCTAGAACTCTCTAGATTTTCTTTTATTTTTAGTTTGGGGCATCATGTAACTGTTGCTTCTTTCACAAATAAATGCAGTATTTGCAAAGATTTTTAAGCAGGGTTAGGTTTAGTACTGATTTTATCAGGACTGGAGAAAAGGTAAAGAAACAAGAAATGGTAAAGAAACAATCTTCATTTTCTTCTTATCCTGCATTTGCAAAATAGGTTTGCTTTATTTTTACACTAGACAGCTATAATATAGACCAAATTATACATATCACATGTCTTTTCATTCAAAAATAAAATGTTAATAGAATGAATTGCAGGTGGTAAGACTTCTGTAATAAACCTGAAGTAGAATCAGAAATAGACCACCTTTTAAAAAAAAAAAGCTAAGCATTTATATTATAATGGTAAACTTCTTTAGAAGTAAGCTTCCAGTTTTTACTCAAGTAAAATGTTTTTGGGAAAACATTAATAATCATTATAACTTATTTCCAAAGCTATCAGAATTACCTTAAACAAAACAGGACTTCTCACCAACCAAGAATTGGAGATAACTTCAAATCTGATGAAATAAACTAAATTACATAAATTACATATATTACATTCATCTGATTCATATTATATTTATATGTTTTCTCTGTATAGATACCAACATGAAATTGTTCTCTTGGTTTCTCACATAGGGATAATTATACCAGCATAGCATATGTCTTGATTACCACAATCAAAATTTTGAAGATCAAATTTTGAAGATCAAAATTTTGAAGATTGCCAGAAAAAAAATGGACAAAAATAAGTCAATTTTTGCCCTTGTGTGAGAGAACTGATGTACCAAATTCAAGACATGATATCAATAGAAAATAAAATGTCTTGGATCACTAATTATGGTAATTTAAAAGAAAAAAAATCTAAAGCTGAAACAGCAACTATTATTGACTGTATGTAGGACAGTGTAATTACTGAAATATTATATTACATGTTTGTGGACTATTTTTTGTTACTATTTTTACACACACAGAGAGAAAAGCAAATATTTGTTTTGGATAGAATTTGTTAATGTACTACAAATGAGTTTGTAAAAAAAATTAACTATCCCAAATAATTTAAAGTGATATGTTTACAAGTGCTGTTGTTGATGATGATCATCAATATCTAACTAGTTGTGGAAAATATTGATATTTGTCTGTCTGCCTATCTGCCTATCTGCCTATCTGCCTATCTGTCTATCTATCTCCATCCATCCATCCACTGTAATGAAAGCTTACATTTTCATTGCTCTATGAGGATTATCACCTTGACATGGTGGGAAGTCTAAAAAGCTTGAGTGAACCTGAAAGCAATGGTGGTGGGAATATGAGCTACTGGTAGTTGGAGACAGCTTTGCAAGTAAGATCAACACTTGAGCAAAAAGTAATGTGTAATAGGAATGAGGCAGTTGAGGCCTCTACAATCAGGGAGAAACCTGACCAAAAAAAAGGAATTGCCAATCCTTTTCTTTTTATTGTCAAAACTGAATGGCTCAAACATTTAGACAACTTTGAGTGTGAGATTATGAGATCTCCAACACTTGCCTAGAAATTGAAATCGAACTTTGAACTTTCACGAGTAGTTCTGTGAATAATGATACAGTCAGAGCCAAGTCACAATGAAGTCTGGTCACTGATAGTACCAGTACTGAAAGAGAATTTTCTCCTTTCCAATTGTGACATGGATGTGACAAGCCTTAGTTAAGGGAGATCAGAAATGGTCAAAGTGGAAATGACATTCCCTAAATTAAAAGGCTGAAGAATAAGTGAACTTAGTGGACTGGAATATACCACTTTAAATAAGATGATTATGTGATTTAGAGCATGTGACTAGACAAAGGAGTGGAGTGACAGTAATACTCCAAAATATCTGTTCAGCTATAATAAATGACAAAGTATATCTATTACTTTAAGTGAATATCCAGTGAACATCAATTGCAAATTGGAAGAGGTAAAAAATGGATATAGCACTACTGATGGATGATGACACTGCCAAGGACTTTGACTGAGCAAATGCAATAATACAGAAGATAGGCGAACCAACTTTTAAAAAGAAAATTCTTTGTTCAGGGTTCATCAACATCTCCTGCTTCAAGCAGCATAAAACCTAAACTTTGCACCTGAGTAATGGTTGGTAAATACATGAATCATAGGAAACAAAATACAGTGATAAGCCAGGACACCTCACAGAAAGAGTGTACAACAGAGTTGAATTATTGCTGATAAATTTGTTTGAAAAAAGACAAGGTATGATGTAAAATATGAAAAAAATATCTTAGTCAATCAAACAAAATGGAGAATTGTTTTCAGAATGCACAATCATGATAGCCAGGCAGAAAGAGGAAAATAAATGGGATAGGGGAGAGCTTAGGGGAGAATCAAATTTGTAGGTTTATTACAGGGTGAAAAAGAAAGTAGTAGTCCAGTTTTCATGATTTGTAAAGACCTCTGAATGAGATAAACCGAGATATCGGTTGAGACTATTGCTATCACTGAAATTGGAAAGGGGCAATTTAGGCTATTGAATCTAATCAATAGTAACAAACGGGAAAAAGTGAAATCTACTTCTGCAGTCAATCATTCCTAGCTTCTGCTAGTCTGAAAGCTTTTGTAAACTTGAAGTCAAGGCCAATTAACCTACGATGAAACAATTCCAAACAACTATTGATCTTGGGACACCTTCTCTTGGTCTCTCAAAATATTCAGTTTTATTTCTAGTCAGACAAACTGAGTATCAACTTTTCTAAAGTCTCCAGGGGAAACAGATATTGTTCAAAATTTTATTTGAAAGTTGTAGGATTAGGATTAGTAGTAACACTAATATATTATTCTTTCTTAAGTTTTTGTTTCTCAAAAAATAACTCATTAGCCTTATTTTTCAGCTTCCAAAATGTTCCAGAACAATTCTGGAGCATTATTGGAGAAAGTCTACTTTAAATAAATATGAACAACAGGGGTCTAGAATTTGTAGTACGTGTGTCAGGAAAACAATTGGTAAGATCAGTCAATAAGAATACAGCTGGAAGAGTTCTTGGGGATCTTCTAGTCCAGTCCCTCTGTTCAAGCAAGAGACCCTATACCGTTTCAGACAAGTGACTGTCCAGTATCTTTACAAAAAAAATCAGTGATGAAGAAACTACAACTTCTGAAGGCAAAGCTGTTCCACTGGTTAATTGTCCTCACTGTTAGGAAGTTTCTCCTTAATTCCAGGTTACTTCTATCCTTAATTAGTTTCCATCTATTGTTTCTTGACCTGCCCTTTGGTACTTTAGAAAATAAGTTGACTCCCTCCTCTTTGTGGCAGCCTCTCAAATACTGGCATACTGCTATCATATCCTCCCCTAGTCCTTATTCTCTCTAGACTAGCCATACCCAAATCCTGCATCCCTTCTTCATATGTTTTAGTCTCCAGGCATTTAATCATCTTAATTGCTCTTCTTTGCACTTTTTCCAAAGTCTCAACATCTTTTTTATAATGTGCTGATCAAAACTGAATACAGTATTCCAGGTATGGCCTTACTAAAACTTTATAAAGTGGGACTAATACCTCACATGATTTTGATTCTATGCCTCTGTTTATACAACCAAGGACTATATTAGCTTTTTTTGGCTGCTGCCGCACACAGTTGGCTCATATTTAAGTGATCATCTAGTAGGACTCCAAGGTCCCTCTTATTGAGTTTGAGCCATAATTTGTACTTTTATGTCTTATTTGTACTTGTAACTTTGTTCTTTCCTGCCCAAGTGTAAAATCCTTTTTCTCCCCACGTTAAATTCCATGTTGTTGGATAGGGCCCTTTGTTCAAGTCTGTCAAGATCTTTTTGGATCCTGAGATTGTCTTCTGTGGTGTTGGTTATTCCTGCCTGCTTAGTGTCATCTACAATTTTGATGAGTTCCCCTTCTATTTCCTCATCTAAGTAATTCATGAAGATATTGAGGTGGTACTGGGCCTAAGACAGAACTTAGGGGTATCCCACTTCTTACTTTCCTCCATGTAGATGTAATATCATTAAGGACTACTCACTGAATATGGTTTGTCAACCAATTACAAATCTATCTGGTGGTGATGCTGTCTATCCCATATTTTTCTATCTTACCAAGAAGCAGATTGTGGTTTACTTTGGTAAGAATTAACTGAAGCTACTTATGGATGCTAAGAGAAGCAAACCAAACAATACCTTCCTTGGTATGTTGAAAATAAAGGAAAAGTTGGGAATCAGTATATCATCTATCTCAGATTAGAAGTCCAAGTAAAAGGCAGAACTGGTTGGTTAATAGTTCACAATTAAACCACAATTTAATTATGCTTGGGTCCTTTTGAGTCTATATCATGTATTGAAATCTCCTCTTGATTTCAGTGGACCTGTTTAAAATTATTATAAATGCATGTCATAGGATGTCTTTCAACCTAGAAATGTCTCTAGACTAAATAAAAAATTAAAAGTCTTGAAATTACTGTCATAATTTCCTTTTTGGCAAATATGATGAAATACATTGTTAATTTAGTGATCCCTTATTTATGAGAAGTCAACTGGATCCAGTGCAGTGACTGTATTCATGGCTTATAATAAAAATGTCCAGTTTTTCTAAATTTAACAGAGAAACTACTACCAGTGACTCTGTCAGGAGTACTAATAAACAAAGAGACTAATAAGCATGCATGGGCAAATTCTGCAGTTTGCTGGACAATAGTGATGATAATAATAATAAAAAAAACTTCTCTCACAGTCCCAAAAATTTTGATCATGTTTAAGAAATGCTGAGCATCAACCAGAAAATAAAAAAAGGAATAACACTAGAAGAAACATCTGGGAAATATCCTGATCAGGAGCATTTATGCTAAAAATAAGATGCACTGCCACATGTTATCACAGATTCCATATGCCATATTGTTCCAGATTGTTATTTCTATTTAGCTTAAGCAATGGAATCTGTAAAATACATTTCAAAAGAACTGTACGTAGAATTTGCTGCAGCTTCCAATTCATCTCATCTATTTTTTTTCTTGAACTATGATTAATGATTCAATGGAACCTTGAAACAATCTTGTGATCTAATCAGCTCTCCTTTTCACCCTGATGTTTAATTAATATGCATATCAAGGAGGTAAGGAGATGGAATATGTCCTTCATTTCTTTTTGAAAAAAAATAGAGGTATTTCATTTCCAGCAAGTAAGTAGTGGCGTAAAATAAGTTATAGGTAAAATCTGGTAGCATTCAAAGCTTTTCATGGTATTCAAGGAATCAAACAGCCCCTCAAAGAAATGAAGATTCTCCAGCATAAAGCTCTGCGTTGTTTTAAGATTCAGGATGTACAAGAAAGAAGACTTCCTGACTGGAATCTAGGACAACTTGCTGTGACCAACTTGCCATGGAACAACTTGCCACAGATAACTCACTGTAGGACGATCACTGTAGGATAATTCATTCATATTGAAGCAATGGTGGAATAGAATCATTAAAGAAAGGTTGCAAAAGAAGGGACAGAAATGAAATGTGAATGACAAAATTTTAAAAAAACAACAAGGCCTTAAAATTAGAGTTACTTATATAGTATAGAATCTTATGCATTTAAAAAATAACACTTAGACTCTGAATTATGAAAGGATTACTGAAATTGGCAGGCCAATGCTAATCTAGAGAAATTGGAAAGAGTTGTATTAATCTTTTTTATTACCTGACTGAAAATTACCATTGGTCACCTTGCTGATTTCCCATTATATCAAGTAGTCTGGCATGAAAGGAAAATGATCTCCAGATGGAAAAGAATCTAAAAGTTTGGGAGGGGGGAATTAGGAGATATTAGAATATAATTGGACACATTTTCTCCTACACTCCCTAAAATTACATTTCCTCAGAATATCAGTTGGGATGAATAAGTTTAGTTTAAAAAAATACTTAGGACAACTTCTAACTGGCATTTATAGTTGGCCCTGTTCCATGGAATATAAATTATCTAATAATGAAACTGTGTTCTATTTTTTTCTCCTTGTTCTAGTGATGTAACTGAAAAGTAAGTATTCAATGGTGGCCAAAGTACTTTCTACAACGTGGCTCTTAATTTAATAGATTTATGTTCCTAGTTATCGTTTTTTTACTCATGAATTTGTAAGTTTAACACTGAAGCTATTTAATATTAAGTATTTTTCATTAAGGTTAAATAAAATTGTCTCTTAATAAAAAGCACAGGGAAAGTTCCATATTATTATTTGCTATTATTAGTTGTATAAAACTTACATTGATATATGGTTTGACAGTAGATCCTTAAAGAGATTCTGCTTCTTCTATAATTTTAGTTTCATACCATGCAGTGATATTAAACTCTTTAATAATATATTAAATATATTTAAGCTAAATCCAAATATACTAGTAAATTTCTGAAAGCTTGCATTCAGTTAAATCAGACATCAATTGACACATAGAGATGAACTATAAGTTATACACCATTCAAAAAAGTCAATAAAAAAGTTATGAAGGAAACAAAATGAACAGAACACATCCTCAGATAAACAGAGATTAACACCAGACAAACAAACAGTAAATAATTCTCTGATCAAGTAACTAGCAATGGTCCAATCAAGCAGAAAACAATAGACTAACCAAGGAACTACCAGGAAGAAAAACCACACCCCACCAGCACTGTCAGGGCAAGCTACTATATGTGAACAAGAAGCAAACCCTACTCTCACTGGTTCTGATGAGGTTACCAAATTGGGTAATGCAATACCTACAAGCAAGTAACCAAACTTTAAAGAGCACCAAATATTCCACAAATAAAAAATTGTTTTCAAATATCTAAAGATCTAGCAATAAACTAAATCCAACCAGGTATGGATTTATTTCTGCAAGCCATAGGGTCAGATAACCTGAAAATAATAATGAATGTTTGTGCAACATTTCAACCTTTAGCTGAAGGTGCTTTGGAAATCACTCCAAAATCTGCCTGGCTCACACTGTTTTGCTTCTTGTAGTTTTTATCTTTTGTTTTTCTTAGTCTCCCTCAACTTTTTCCTGTGGAACTTTGATTTTAAGTTTTAATAATTGCATTGCATCTCAAGATTAAATCTTCACAGAGCAACTGATCTTATAGAGTTGGATGGAACAGTTAAGACCCTTCTAAATAAACTGCATCTTTCAATGACTCTCTAACATAATTTTTTAGCATTCATTTGAAGCAGATTGAGATATGTTAGTATATGGTTTTCCTAAGAGTATAGAAAACAAACATTTGCTGTCTAATGTTTGTTTTCACTGAAGATTGTATAAATCTTTTCTTTACACAAACATTTTCAAATGGTTATCTTTGAAACCTATTTGTAATCAAAGAAACAGATTTACAATTCTCATCCTTTATTCAAGTGACTCTGCAGTGTGATGTTGGAAAACCTTGAAGTTTTGGTCCCTTGAAATATCCATGGGAACTGGAAATGGACAGGCTCAGAACCTTATAGCTTCTATAACAACTATGTGGCTTTCTCAGTACAGCAATAAACTGATATACTGTGAGGTCAGATCTTGTTTTGTTTTTTGCTTCTGAATGATTATGTATTGTTGAAAGAATTGCAGTATCCAGTCTTATGTTTTATGAATCATCTACAGGAATGGCTTCATTTGAAAACTCTTCCATTTGTATTCAAGATGAACAGCATTGAAGAGATTTGTAATTTTTGCAATAAGCAGGCAATACACTGGCTTCATCTGGAATGAGATGTCAGCAGTATGCAGATGATGCATATTTAATTTTCTTCCAAATTGGATTAGCAATAGAATAGTTATTACAGCCTTATAGAACAGTGGAGGATGCCAGGTTCAGTATAAATTACTTGGTTAGGGACAATAAGTATAAGGTTGAATTCTTAGAAGATGGAAATTCTCTGCCTAGAGAAATCTTGAATTCTCAAATTGACCCCAACCCACTCTTTCTGCAATGTCGGGGTGCTCTAGGATGGCAAACTGTCACTATAATTGCATTTGATTTCAACAACTTGTAGCAGTCACCCACAGCTTTGGCTTTCTGGACTTAATTTACAATTTGACAAAATGCAATTTAGTGGTGAGAAAAGCAAGGTTTTATATTTAGGCAAGAAAAAAAACAAATCCACAGGTACAGAATAGGTGGCCCCTGCCTCAATAGTAGTAACTAGGAGAGGGATCTAAATGTCCTAGTGGACAATCACTTAAGTAGAGGAGAAGGGCACTGCAGCTATGAAAAAAAAAAACACCCTAATGCAGTTGCATTGGTAGGACCATACTTGGAACAATGAATCCAGTTTTTGTCCCCAAGATACAAAAAAGAGTGAAGACTCTAGAACAGAGGTGTCAAACTCAATTTCATTGAGAACCACATCAGGGTTGTGATTGACTGGGGGGGGGGGGCAGGATGGACATGGCCAGGGGTGGGTGTGGCCAGCCTGATGTCACTCATTGAGGTCCGTTTTCAGCTGCAACAATCTCCTGCAGCCCTCTGCCAGTGAAAACAAACCCTCCCCAAACTCCATTTTTGCTGGCAGAGGGCTGCATAGGCTGTCACAGTCAAAAATGGAGCCCAGTGGGGCCACACATGGCCTCCCCAAGCTCCATTTTCAGTGGCAGAGGCACCACGGGCTTGTCCTTCACTATTTCCAGGGCAGGCCCATGGGCCAGATCTAAGCACTCTGTGAATTGGATCTGGCCCGTGGGCCTTGAGTTTGACACCCCTACAAAGAGTGCAGAGAAGAGCAACAAAAGGGACTGGTGGCTAAAGCTTTTGATGAACAGTTGCAAGAACTATGTTTAGCCTAATGAAGAAAAGGACTATGGGTGATATCATAGTAGTATTTTTTTCTTAATATTGCCAGTGTTGACATTCCAATCTCCAACTACAAGGAGCATACTGTATATTTAATATTCTGTGAACTTTAAACTGAATTTAACCATAGAACTCATCAACCTCCTTTTCTTCTGCATCAATGGTTGGACTATAAACTTGGATTATACTCATAAGTGTTCATTAAATCTAATTAATATTACATGGTCATTGATTGCATTGTTTTCCATTATTGTTCTTATTATACCCTTCATATAAAAGAGGTGACATTCGTTCTCTGTTTTTCATGACTTGAATAGGAAACAATGTGAACTTCTAATTAAAAGTGTCCAATTCCATCTTCATATGCCTAAGACGTAGTTGATTCATTTCCTCCTTCCTGTGTTGAGCTTTTCCATATTCATGCTTCTTATATGCCATGTTCCCACTTTTATTCTCTTTTTGAAGCTTTGGATTTCTTTTTCCTGCATGGCAACATCAGAAATTAGATCATCCCAAAGGCTTCAAGCTAGACATGTCCTAAGCAATATAAATATTCAGAAATATTACTAAGTAGCATTTTGAGTGCCATCTGACTTGACAGGACCATCATCTTACACTAAATCATCACTTTTTCTTGTCTACCATGTGGTTTTTCTTGGTAAAAAATGCAAGAATGTTTCCCACTGTGTTCTTCTACATAGCATGAAATAGTATCTCTGCCATTGTGAATAAAGTGATCAACTGCCACTAGCATCTTCCTCAGTGGTGGGTGCAACCAGATTAGCAACCAGTTCTGTGAGCGCATGTGCTTCTTTTGAACATCTAATGTGCTTGTGCGCAGCCTTCAAAATACAGCAATTTTAAGCTCAGCTGCTTACCTTCTAGGGCAGCCCCAGTAAGTAGAACAGCTGATGCACTGAAATCAGCTGTGCTGCATGACTCAGATGAGACAGAAAGAAGGAAAAATAGGAAAAGATACAGCAGGGGTAGCTGAGTATAGACAGCTGCTGGTTGGAACTACCAGTTTGCTGGAACTGGTTCGAACAGGCAGCAACCCACCTCTGATCTTCCTATATTGCTACTGACCATAGGTTCCTGCTTGGTATAGAACAGAGGTGTCAAACTCATGTCGTTACAGCAGCATCACGTGAAATATTAGGACATTTTTCCCCTTTGCTAAACTAGGTATGGGCATGGCCAGCACATGAATTTGACAGCCCTGGTTTAGATAGGCAGTTGAGATGAACTTCACACCCTGGATGATCGTGCTGAGAGTTTATACCAAGAACCACTTTGGTGTAGTGGGTTAGCTGTCAGCCTAGAAAACAGGAGGCATTGAGTTCTAGTTCTGCCTTGGCAAGAATCCTGGCTGGATGACTTTGGGCCAGTCATGCTCTCTGTTGTGTTTGTGAAGAATGAGATTGGAGACCAGCATAACTTCAGCTCTTTTATTTCATGCAGAAAGTCTGTCTGAATCAGGAACTGTGGCAACTCTTTTTATAGCGCGGCTAGTGGCCAGTGATGGCTACTTGTTTTTCCCGCTGCTGAGTTGGCCAATCATAGGTAAGCTATTATCGGCCAATCAGCGTCAAGACAGGAACCAATGAGCTTCTAGTATTTCTTAAACAATAGGAATAGATTATTAGAAGTATCTTAATATGGAACACTCTCCCAGCCCAATCTACCTCATAGTCTTGTTGTTGTTGTAGGGGAGAAAGGAAGGAGAATTGTGTGTCAAGATAAAAACTGATTAAATAAAAAAATACATCCTTAGTATAGATGCCTGTTTGTTCTTCCCAGTAACATTCGCCTGCCAGTTTGTGAGGAGAGAGATTATCAAACTGATACTAAATAAATAATAATTTTGACAGCTATGATTCTAGCCCAGATAGCCCATGAGATTTCAGTTCTGTTATACAATATCTATTAATATCAGTTCAATGGAAATGAAAATAGGAATGGCTTTCTGAAATTTTCAATTTGACTTTTTTGCCCACAAAATGCAAGGCAGCTGGAACATTCTATGTAAAGAATGAGACATTTCTCATCTATGTAAAGATGAGACATTTCTTGCGAGTCCCAATGCTGTCCCAATACTGGATGTGCTTTGGGCATAAAATACCAAGCTCAAAAGAACTGCTTTGCCAGAAGTGATCTGATGATGTCTCATCTATTTTTCTAAGCCTGAAACCTCTATCTTCAAGCTGAAAATGGGAAATTTCTATTTAAACTGCATTACATTTTACTCACCATTCTTAGCCATTTTACACTTCTGAATTGGCAGCTACTGAGGGATATTTAAAAAAAATGTCATCCAAATCATTTAAGCTTCAACCCCATGTGGTATTCAACCACTGAACAGAGAAAAAGATCATGTTCAACAGGTTTTGATATTTAAGTTAAATCAGAATTTAAGTTAGTCAGTTAATTGTGGTATTACCAAGAAAAACTAAGGGGGGACAGATTTAAATACTTGCACAGAGAAGCATCAAGAAATACCAGAGTTACAAGTTCAACTGCAAAGCCATCAGATACCTACAAGGCTATGGCAAACCTTTTCTGTGTTGTTGCCAAAAATCATACATATCTTGAAGGGGAGTTCTACTTACCCTTTCTATACTAGCTAGACTCTTTTTCACTGATAATTCTTATCTGTTTCTTTGGCCACTCCAACCAGAACCAATCCTGAGCTACTGAAGAGTTCAATAATGGGGAGAGTAAAGATTTCCTGCCTTGTTTTATTTGCCCAATTGCTGCAAGTTCTCATTCTTGCTAAAAAAAAAATATGGCAGTATAACAGCCAATAATCAGGAGTCATTTAAACTTGAGTAATATAAATAGTGGATCCTAAGCTGTTTAAGGTCTTGTTAGATGGGCTATAGAAAGAGAGGAGGACCTGTGGCTCTACAAATATTGGTAACCTGTAAATCCCAGCTGTGTAACCAGCAAAACTATTATCATGGTGCCTTCTGGATGTCTGTATTCTTCTAATGTAACCAATGGCAACAGACTGTGAGCATTATAATACAAAATATGTGGAGGACACCAATTTGACTATGCCTACATGCATTGAGATTCCAATACCCTTGAATAGCTTAAGAGACAATTAGGACAGCACAATTAGCTTCAGCTTCCTCTCTTTAGTTAGCATCTACCAGAATGCTGGGGATTACGGTTCAGCAACAAAAGGAGACTGCATGTATCTTGCCCCTGAAGTTTGAGCTTGTAGCATATACAAAAGTCGCTCACCTTGGCCACTGTTGGGTTCTTCTTTGACTATTGTTCTGCAGCAGAATCACTTCCTTGGATGTGCCAATTTCAAGGGTCACTTAGACACCACTGCCTTATCTGAATGCAGTATTACAGTCAGTGAGAATTTAATGAAAGCTTTTGAGAGGGACAAAAAGAAAAGAGAACGAAGTGCCTTTCAATCTTGACAGAAACAGTTGAATGGTTTCAACAGCTCTATTCTATTCTATTCTTATTTGTGCTATTGATACATTCCCTCAATTGTTCTGTGATCCTTCCTGTAAGTGTTCTATTTATCTCCACTTTAAAGACATTTTTTGTGTATATACACTCTCCTGTAACATATTGAGGCTTTTTGTCCAAAGTCAAGTAAGATGTTAAAATCAGTGGAGGAAAAAAAATTAGAATACTGAACAGAGAGTATATCCTCAATCCTAGGTGAATGTATAGAAGATTTCTAATTCAGAAAAAATAACAAGTTAAAGCCCTGTCACACTGAACCAACGGATGCAAAGAGGATGTAAAACGGACAAAAAACCTTGCCATCCATTGGTTAACACGGTGTATCCTTTCTGTACTTACTGCCTCCGTTTTGCTTCCTCTCTATCTGTCCAGCACCCATTTATGGATGTTTCATCCGCTCCAAAAGTTTTGGGCTGCCTAAAACTTTTGCGCGAAAAATGTATCCAGTTCGTCCGTTCTGCATCTGCTACGCATCCGTTATGCATCTGTAACGCATCCGATATATCTGCTAGCCGTCCGCTACGCATCCGCGCAACTCCATCCGCTCCAGCGGTAAACGGATGCAGGGAGAAAGCGGAACGGATGCAGAACATATGCAGAATGGATGCCTAGTGGATGCAGCATGGAAACAAAGCATTTAAAACAGAAAAAACGTTCGCCGAGGGGACCTATCTCAGATATTAAGGATGTCTACAGGATGCCGAGAGGATGCCTAGAAGATGCCTAGCGGAAAACCTATACTGCCTATAAAAAGGGGGAGCAACTCGCCTGCATCACACTTTCAGAACAGCAGCCCAGCGGTGCAGACCTCTGCAGCCTTCATCTGACTCTTCCTCTTCCACAGCATCCAGTCATGTCCACCGTGGATTGTAACAAAGTCCTTTCGGCAGCCACCATCGTTCTGCAACAGTGCGAAGCCATCTGCAGGCTCTGTGAACTCTACTGCGAGAAGAAAAGGAGCCAACCAAAAAGAGTCTGGGTCCGAAGATGGTTCGCCAATAGAGCGGAGGACGGACGGTACAACAAGCTGATGGTGGAGCTCAGGAGCGAAGACACTCGGGCATTCCAGAACTTCATGAGGATGCCGCCAGCCATGTTTGACGAAGTTGTGCAGAGCCTGACACCCAGGTTGACCAAGGCAAACACCAGCTTCCGGCCCAGCCTGGAACCTGGGCTCAAGGTGGCACTGACTCTGTGCCACTTGGCCTCAGGGACCTCCTACAGGAGCATGCAGTATAGCTGGAGGGTGCCATCCAACACCATCAGCATTGTGGTCAGAGAAGAGGTGCAGGCCATCATTGAAGAATACAAGGAGGAGCTCCTCCAGTACCCCTCCACTGAAGAAGGATGGAAGAAAGTTGCAGAGCAGTGATATCAGAAGTGGAACTTACCACACACCATTGGAGCCATGGATGGCAAGCACGTGGCCTGCAAAGCTCCAGCCAAGTCGGGGTCCACTTATTTCAACTCCAAGGGCTTCTTCAGCATCATCCTCTTTGCCATGGTCGATGCTGACTACAAGTTCATGTACATCGATGCTTCAGGCAACGGCTCATCTTCGGATTCCCAGGTATACAACGCCAGTCACCTCAAGGAGGGGCTGGAATGCAACCTCATCGTGGGCTTCCCAGATCCAGACCCCCTGCCCAATGACACGCAAGATGTGCCCTACTTCATCGTGGGGATGACGACTTCTCCCTCACAACATACCTCATGAAGCCCTACACCTCCAGACTCCTCACCCGTGAAGAGAGGATCTTCAACTACAGGCTGTCCAGGGCAAGACGGGTGGTGGAGAACGCCTTTGGCATCCTGGCCAACAGGTTCCAGGTACTTCTCACCACCATGCAGCATTGCCCAGAGACCGTGAGGAGGATCATGGAAGCTTGCTGCATCCTGCACAATTTCATGCGCACCCGCTACCCAGTCTTGCAGAACAGGCTCGTGGACCTCCAGCAAGGCAATGGGGTCATGGAGCCTGGGGAATGGAGGCAAGGGCGAAACCTGATCGACACTGAGGATGTGCAAGGCCCCAACAGAGCCTCAAATGAAGCGAAGAAGCAGCGCAATCTCCTGAGACACTGGTGCAACTCCCCAGATTGAGCAGTGGAGTGGCAAGACAGGATGGTAGATGCTTAATGGATGCTTCCTTCAGCCTGTCTTATCACACAGATGAGATTGAGCCATGTATGTTTGGTTGGCCTACAATGAACAGGGCGTTTAATAAAGAGTTGTGTTTATGTTGACATGTGTGGATAATTATTACATTATAATTGATAATAAAGGGCCATAGGTGTGGCACCTGGAAGGGTGGACCATACAGTCCCACTATGCTTGCACTGGAGGTTTATCTATCCCACAGCTATCCTAACCCATCCCACAGCTATTACCCATTCCACAGGTATCCTAACCCATTCCAAAGCTATCCTTACCCATCCCACAAGCATGCAAAGGCTTAAACCATTTCTAACATTTTCCAGCAAGACTTTATTAAAAAAAAGAAATGAAGCAAGTGTGTGAATCATAAATAGACTTTATTAACAAGAAGCTATAAAACAAAAATGAGTCTCTGGCACTCCTCTTGGTCGCTCAGTCTCATGGTTGAAGGGTCCAGGTGCTGTGGAAGTGGCTGCTGCTGGAGTGCTTGTCATCAGCTCCTCCAGAAGCAGAAGCAGCAGAAGCGCCAGCCCCAGAAGAGTGAGCCCTTGCTGTAGAAGCCCCAGCAGAACCAGAGTGAAGGCCAGGGGGCGGGATGGTAGCCCTGTCCCTCTTGCCAGGGCTGCCAGCAGATGGTTGAGTCTTGCTGTGCTTCCGCATGGTTGTGGGGTTGCTGGCTGGCAGGGAGGCTGGCAGGAACCAAGGTTGGCAGAAAGGCTGGCAGGGAGGCTGGCAGGAAGGCTGGCAGGAAGGCAGGCAGGGAGGCTGGCAGGAAGGCTGGCAGGAAGGCTGGCAGGCAGGCATGTACCAAGGCTGGCAGGCAGACATGAACCAAGGC
>BLBF01000073.1:22129617-22148066 GCA_015471245.1 Laticauda colubrina
GGCAGGCAGGCATGTACCAAGGCTGGCAGGCAGACATGAACCAAGGCTGGCAGGAAGGCTGGCAGGCAGACATGAACCAAGGCTGGCAGGAAGGCAGGCAGCAAAGCTGGCAGGCAGACCGGCTGGCAACAAGGCTTGCAGGCAGGCTGGCAACAAGGCTGGCAGAGAGGCTGGCAGGGAGGCTGGCAGCAAGGCTGGCAGGCAGACATGCAGGCAGGGCAGGCAAGGCAGTCGATGTGTCCGGCAGCAGGTCTTTCCTCTGAATGGCGTCCTGCTTCCGAGCTGCTTCCGTTATATCCGCGGGGTGATGCAATGCATCCTCCCCGCATGCGCAATTAACGCCAGGCATCCATTAGGCTTCCGCTGTGCATCCGCTTCATCCCTTCGGCGTCTGCTCTGCTTCCCTCTTTCCGTTCCGCGTCCTCTTCGCTGAGGCCCCCCGGAAGCCCTGCGGATGTGCCACCCACTCCCATCTGCTCCCATCCGCTTCCATCCGCTGGGCTTCCGTTCCACATCCGCTTTGCATCTGCCCTGCGTCCTCCCCGCGTCCGTGTTATCCGCTCCGGTTATGCAAATTTTTGCCCCTTTTGAGAGCGGATAACAAAGGATGGAACATTTTGTTCGTCCGCTGTGTCCTTTTTGCATCCGTTGGCCAGTGTGACATGGGCTTAAACTCTTTAAAACAATGGCAACAACAACCAGGATAGGACCTGGTTAATTAGTATGGAAGCATTATTCTGACTGTATAACATTAAAGAAATTGCATAGTTTGCAAGAAAAGACACATATACTGTAGAATTTATTCAAATACTCCTTCAAATGTGCTCTGTGTGATGTATATTCTCTTAATCTTTCATTCAAGATAGTCATGGCAGTTCCACTTATTAGCTATTGCCTCTTCTCCCCCACATCTATATCTACCTGTATCTATATCGTCTATATCTATATCATCTATATCTATATTTATCTATCATACATCCGTCCATCCATCTGTCTGTCTGTCAATCTGTCCATCTGTCCATCTGCCTGTCTGTCTGTCTGTTAAGAATAAGTCTTTTTGAAGGCAATTAGACTTTTGAATTGATATTGAAAAAAGCTATGTCCACATTCTCCAAGTTTGTGGTTTTGGTCTAAAAAAGGTGTGTGTGTGTGTGTGTGTGTGTGTGTGTGTGTGTGTTTTCTAGTGTTCCTATTTCCCAGTAAAAAAAGCTAATGCTTTTATATTAATATCATAAGTCATCCAGAATTATTTTGATGTGAGATGGGTGGCAAAATTAATAAATATTTATTTATTGGGGAATCTTCTGAGTAAAAGAGACTGACATCAGGTGAATATTTTAAAATGTAAGCATCATTTTTCTTGGTGGTGGTAGTGCTGCTATTATAGTATACATACATAACATATTATAAACATGCAGCCTGTGAATAGATGATATACTTTTGCTGTCTCACCAAACTAAATTATGTGATTGTTTGCTCTGAATGTCCCTGATGACATTTGAAGCTCATTTTGGACATTTACATAAGCCCTTTGGCTTGTGTTACCCTTACTTTACTATTTTCTGATTTGGTAGCAGCAGAAACAACAATATAACAAGTAAAGGTTATTTTTGAAATCTTACAGGTTCCTTTGCCTTTTCAACCTTTGAGAGGCCAAAAATCTTATTAGAGCTCGAATGCTTTCAAGATGTTTAGATTGGACAGGAATTCCCTGAATCAAGCGAGGCCAGAACACAGGCTTGAAGAAGTGTAATATTTTCCATATGTGGTGATACTATAATGCAGCCTTTCATTTTAAGGTAAAGATTTATTCCAGATTTTAATTAGTTTTCTTGCATTATCAGTCCACTAGGAAATTTGTCTGGCACTCTATACAAATTCACTATGTAACAAGAAATTCAACTGCTAAATTTAAACAATTTCTTTCTAATCAAAGTAGATATTATATAACCCATGTGAATTTGGGTTCTTTGTTCATGAGTCCCATGCAATGAAGCCACTGTAGTGCATATGCTGTGCTATAAATCAAGGTCTGAATAACTACGATAGCAGAAGGTTGTAGAAGGTTAAAAACATAGGAATCCTGTGCTCTGAATAAACCTTTAGCTCTTTCTTTTCTCAAGAAAAAAACATGTCTCCAGCAGTGGTGGGATTCATTTTTTTTAACTACCGGTTCTGTGGCCGTGGCTTGGTGGGCCTGGTAGAGGAAGGATACTGTAAAAACTCCAGTCAGAGGTGGCATTTGCTGGTTCTCTGAACTACTCAAAATTTCCACTACCGGTTCTCCAGAACAGGTCAGAACCTGCTGAAGACCACCTCTGGTCTCCAGGAAGCACAAGTAAGATTTTAAATGGATCTTATTTTTTTAATTATTTTTATTTTATCATTTGGTTTTTTTGATACTTTGATCCAGTTAGGTAGTAATATCTGCCTGGTTTTGTGTGAAATTAAAAACCTAAGCAAAATCTGATTAGGACTTGGACAGAGGCATAATCTATGTTATAGATTATGCTAGGAAATAATAAAGCAAGAAAACAAACTTGCTTGACAAAAGAAAAATATTTTCATCATATTTTTTCTCATTTTCTTTTATTTATTCCCTTCTTTATACTCTGGAGAATACTGAAGGTGGCTAACAAAATTTAAAACAAAACAGAAAATATCCCATTAAAAATGCAAATTAAATTGGAGGTAGCAAGAAAATCAAAAGATTCCTTCCCAGGTTTAATTCACTCTCTCTGAATTACTGAACAGAGTAGAAACTTCTAGAGAGCCATTAAGAGCTTTATGGATCAGCAACAGCCCTTGGAATTTTATTTAGAAATATATTGTTAGCCAACAAGAGCCAAGAGAAGAGATGTATGTTTGTGCCAGAACACCTGTCACCCAAACTCATGAAGACATCTTCATTTTAAGCTAGTCTACAAAAGATACTTATAGGTGTGGATATATCATCCTTCTTCTCCTCCTCCCCCTTCTCCTCTTCTTATTCCTACTCCTACTACTATTTGTACTACTTTTTGCATTATTATAAAGCTACATTTACAATAAATATTGCTGTAGATATGGTAGGTTACACCAAGTCATATTGGTTTTGTTTATGCAACACACACACAAACCCCAGCTTTGTTATCCTCATTAACATTTGTTCTCCTTTATTAATATAAGGACAAACTCATAACCAGAATTCTTTTTTTTATAAAAGCTCACTTGATTTGGAAAGTTAAATGTAGCCTATTTATGCCTATTTCTTTCAATAAAGAGTAGAAAAGTCACTTGTTGCCTTTTCATTTGAAAATCAATGGTTCATTTGTAACAAGTTTATTTGCATCATCATTACTAGGCCATTTGGATTCTATTCTAATGTGAGGATGGTTTTTTTTTTTTTGTTTTGGGTTTTTTTTTGTGTGTGTGTATGTTTCTTAATGTTTATACAATTCAATGAAACTGTTGGAATCCCTAGTTTTTTCTCTCCCCTAAATCACATACCCTCAGGCAGTAAAAATAAGAGATTTACTACACTGTAGTAAGATAGATAGAGTAGAATAGAGCATTTTTCCATCCCAGTAACTGATAACATTCTCATAGATAGGCATTCCCATCTTCAAAGCTGTTTTTCCAAATGATGAAGACAGCATCCAAATGACGAAGGCAACATCATGCTGTCATGATACAAGTTCTGGTCCTTGGTTATATGCATCCTGACACATGTACAAATGGGGTGGAGCTTGTATTGCAATGTCACAATTAACATGGTAAGGCATTTGGAATACTGCATCCAGTTTTCGATGAGACTCTAGAAATAGTGCAGAGAAGAGCAACAAAGATGATTAGGGGACTGGAGGCTAAAAGACATAAGGTACAGTTGCTGGAATTGGATATGTCTAATTTAATGAAAAGGACTAGGGTAACATGATAGCAGTGTTCCGATATCTCAGAGGTTGCCAAAAGAAGAGGGAATCAAGCTATTATCCAAAACACCTGAGGGCAGAGCAAGAATCTATGGATAGAAACTAATCAAGGAGAGAAGCAACCTAGAACTAAGAAGAAATTTCCTGGCAGTTAGAATAATTAATCATGGAACAATTTGTTTCCAGAAGTTGTAAATGCTCCAACACTCGAAGTTTTTAAAGAAACTATTGGACCACCATTTGTCTGAAATGTTATGCAGTTTTCTGCCTAAGGAGGGGATTTGATTTGAAGACTTCCAAGGTCCCTTCCGACTCTGTTATTCTATTCTATTCATCATGCTCCCCTTTGGTTCACATCAGACATCGTGAAATAGTTAAACCCTGTCCTCATTAGTGTCATGTTGGCAGAATGATGAATTATGACCCTAAAACGCTTGATGACTTGCTAGTGCACAAGCAACTTCAGAAGCAGCCGAAGCAACTTGGAGAGCAGCAACAATAGAACTAATAAACATCTTGGTTCTAAGAGTACTAGAAATCAAGGCAATATTAGTAATCAAGAATTGCCTTATATGTACAGAGTAGTTTATGATATTTCTTTCTTTCTTTTTAATACAAGGTCAATGAACAGGGCAAGGCAAATTAGAAATTATACAACAGTAGAGGAAGACAAGGACTATGATAAGACAGCTGAGGAGAACACTGTAGATCCCTATGATTAATTGGATTTTTCCTCCAGACAAAAGATGATAGCTTCAAATGAAAGGAAAGCGAAGGAAGCAGAATGAAAGGAAAGGAAAAAGAAAAAGACGATTTTAATGAAAGTTCTTGGTGATCCCAAATTGAATAACATCATATTATAAAATGAACTATGGCATCTCATACTGCCAATTTCCATTATATGATTTCCATGTAATAGGGCACTGAATATAAGGGAACAAGATGCAAGACTGATATTAAAAAAAAAACAGTGAACAAATTTTCCTGATCAAGGCAAGTTTCAACTAGCTTAGTATTCTCTCTATATCTGCCTAGAGCTTAAGAAGCTCACCAAGAGGAGATAGCATAGTAGGATTCACCAAATCTTTGTTTCTAGAGCAACTGGTTTAATACCCACAAATATTGTTCTGACCCAGCCTTAATAGAACCAGGAAACAGACTCTTTGTCACGAAAAACCCTTCATTATTTAGTTACTGTGAATTTATGGCATTCAGACATAGAAAATTCTGGGCAATAATTCTTCCAAGGGTTAACTGAAGTACAGACCTTATCAATTTCTTGGATAATTGCCAGGCCAGGAACTTCCAGCCACAAAGCTGTAAATTAAACTCTCTCAAGCAGTCTCTGAGACACAAACTACAATGAACAAATATTCTGAAAGAAATCCAAACAGTTGTCTTCCACAATACCACTCCCCTTTTGCTTCTATTTATTCCCCAGAAAGGGGCTATTCAGTATCCAGGTGTGCTTTTCTTCCTGAGTTGGCTCCTGGTCCTCAGTTGTTCTCTTCTGACAGCTCTGCACATATGTGCATCTGGAACAGGCCCCAGCTGTTCTTCTTCCCCACTTATCTCCAACTCCAAAGGCAGCTGGAAAATGTTGGATAGCCCTGGTTCCATCTCTGTTTCCAACACAGAGCATCTATCAGCCTTCCCCAGACTCCCCAACCTCCTCCTCATCCAAGTCTTCCACCAGCTCCGCTGGCAGCTGGTGGGCCATAACAAATATATATACATATTCCCACCCTACATGGGCCAGGGTGGCGCAATGGTTAAAATGCATTATTGTCTGACAGCTGACAGCTGTTCAATCCTGATTAGTTCAAGATTTACTCAATCTTCCATCCTTCCAAGGTTGGTAAAATGAGGATTGTTGGGGATAATATGCTGACTCCATAAACCACTCAGAGAGGGCTGTAAAGTACTCTGAAGTAGTATATAAGTACTTTTGCTATTGCTATATATTGCCACACTACCTATATGGGCTACAATAATAAAAAGGCTGTGCACCGGTTCATCCTGTTAATTTTTCCAAAGCATCCAGCTGCACAAATCATGAACAGGTTTGGCTCTTGTGCTATGGCAGGTATGTAAATAGTACCTCCCTTGTTTTTAACCATCTGGTGGAAGGGCCCATGTTTTTGACTCAATCCCAAGGCTGGTTTTCACTACAGTAAAATGTAATGAAATGGACTTCATTGCCACAATCTTCATGGTTACAATGCATGAATTTAAGTACATTTGTATCATCTGCAATGAAAATGTGAATCAATGGACTGATGAAAAGCTTTCTAAATAATGCAGTTAGGGGATGCAGTGGTATATTATTGATACATGATCTTATAACCAGTCAGAAATTATTTATTTCAGTTGTACAGGGATCAAATCCTACACATATATATCAGGGGTTTTGAGCAGACATGCAGAGTGGACTGCAGTTACTTATGGATGGAAGTCTCTGCATCAGTGTAGGCAGAATTTAGTTATTTCTTTATTTCTACCCCTAAAAATATAATGAGGGAGGGTGGGGTAGAGAGAGAGGGAGGGAGGAAGGAAGGAAGAGAGAGAGGGCGAGAGAAGAAAAAAGAGAGGGAGGAATAGAGACACACACAGAGATAGAGGAGTCCCCCCATATGTATGTCTGGGTGTGTGATTTATTGAAGAACGTTCCATCTTAAGTAATACGCACACACCCATATTCTGCATACTATACAACATAAATATATGTATTTACTAGAGAATCTGTCAAGATAAAATATGCTCTCTAAACCACTATAACATTCCTCCTGCATATTAAGTCTATACACTTTGCCCACCAGAAGCTCCTGATAATAGAGTTCTGGGTAAATCTTCTCCTAGTTCCCCAAATGACCCACTTCTTATGTACTTCATTGATTAGGTTTGTTTCTAGCAGGCAGTCTTTTCTAAATTTAGCAAAAGTCACATAAAATTAAATATCAATCTGTTTTAATACTTTTGCGTCTAACAATCCTGTTCCTGTTTTTTTTATATAAATGCTTTATTCCCTCATCCTCCTCTACATGCATAATGACAAATCACAGTTATAAATTTATTTAGCCCACAATAATTTATTATGAAAGATTTTTTTTTGTATGCAGCAGATGGAACAACAGTTCATTTCCTTGATTTTTTTTCCCTTTCTTCTTGCATGCTTCATTTTGGCCTGTTGCCCAATTGAGCTTTTTATTCCCCCTCCCTTTCTCTTTTTCTTATGTCAAGCACCAATTGCTTCAAAGCCACCTGTGACTCCACTTCCTCTCTGACTTTTTAAAGGGAGTGTTTGCATTTCATTACCATATGTCAACCTTAAAAAGCATATCTTCTCTAATGCTTTCTGTTTCATAATCAGGAACACTTTCATTTACTATGTTAGAAGGGCTGCAAGCATTTTTCACCAAACTGATATGGTTCATCAACATAGCTGCATAGAATGATTTGCAAGGCTCAAAATTCCTCGTGATCACATAATTTACAGGACATTAACTCTTGCATACTTCAACATTATCATAAATGCATCTTGAAAGCCAAATCTGTCTCTAGGTTCTGCCTCAGTTTACTTTCCCAGTAAGCAACTGAGTCAGAAGATCATGTAAAAGCAGTTTATTAAGGTACCCTTGATAAAATGGGATCTCTTTATGACAAACAAGGAGGTTGCCTCAAGTGCCATGTTTCCCTCCTTTTTATAGTTAATACAAGAAAGAAAATGCAAGATGAAAGTTGACTGGAAAGAATAAAAGTAATCTCTCTTTTGCATCGAAAATTAATTACATGGAGTCAAACATGTTACATATTAGTATCCCATAATATCACACATGTTCATTAAAATGAGGTCTGATGTTAGAAAGGGTGTAATTGTAAGGAAAAAGGTTGTTTAGAGTTCATGAAACAGATAAACCATACCCCAAGTTGTACTAACAACTTTCTTATCTGAAGATATTCTCCAGCTTGTTTATTAGTTTAGGAATGTTAAAAGCTAATAAATCTGAATATAATTTTAAAAGAGAGAAAAGAAATCAAATTGAAATGCAAGGTAACTATGTTAGTTAACAAATAACAAAACCCATGCTATTTGCCCCTCAATCTCTTGGATAGACACACACATAAAAAGAGTTTTGATGCATGATCAGAGCCACCATTTTGATTTTTAAAACGTGCCACCACAACTTTTGACATTGTTTTTGTTTTGTTTAGAATTTATTTAAGTAATTCAAGCATCTGTATAGTCAAATTGCCCAGACTTATTTTGATCTTACAGGATAAAATTGTTATAGCAAAGAATTTAGCTGAAAAATTAACTTAATAGAAAATTGTATCCTTACCACCCAACTTTACAACAATATATATATACATTATATACATACATATATGTATATATGTATGCATGTATGTATATAATGTATGCATGTAACATTTTAAGTCAATAAGTCAGCCTGCAGTATAATCAATCATAATGAAAAATTATTATCGCCTGTCATTCTGCATATTTAACTTATGCATTTGCCCAATTGCAATAAAATACTGTGTGCAGTGAAGTTTCTATATTTCATATGTACATTTGTCTCTTTTCAAGATTTAAGAAATCAACTATTGATTTAAATCAAAGTAATCTGGAAAATGTGGAAAACTGAAAATTTAGTTAAAAAAATAAAATGTATTTTGGATTGATCCATATGGAAAGCCATTTACATGGAGCTCAGTTAATTCATCATTTATAAATTTTCAAAACTATTGAATTCAACTAAAAACAAAACTAAGTAGAAAGCACAAAAATAATATTACTTATTTTAGTAATAAAAATGAGCCAAAATTCATATGATGATTTCAATTATCGTTTGTGTTTCAGCAACAATTTTTCCTCAGTATACACTTCAAAAGATATGCTGAGAGAGATATTTGTAATTGAAAATTGAAAATTGTCCTTGTAGAATCAGATCATGAGCATCAAATTCGATCACATCAGGTAACATATTGTAATGTATCGTGACTTTTTTGCCTTTGCAGAGCTGGGGTGAGTGTGGCCTTCATGTGATGGTTTGACACCCCTGTTTTAGATTGTATAAACTTTGGCTCTTGGTAGGATTAAGAATGCATAAAAGTCACATGCTACAAAGTTATCAAAAACTGACCCAAAGACTGGTTGGATAGTTGGGTCATTGACTGATTGATTTTTTTATTGATTTGGCTTATATTCAAAGACTCTATAGCTTGTGCCTTTCTTCAGAAGTACATTTCAAAGAAATGTAAAATGGGAGCATTTTCAGTGACCCTACTCTGGAGAAGTCGATTATGGTTATCAATGTAGGTCGAAGAAATCCATTTTTTTGTGTTTCTTTTTTTCCCCAACAGTTACATCCAAATTAATTGCTAGGAGACCTTGACTTATTTTCTACAAGTTGTCTACCATTACATAGGCCAATTATAACATTATTTGACCTTCAAGTCAGCAATGTCCAGGTTGCAATAATCAGCATGTCCAATTCTTACATTTATTGTATGGAAAGTTTGTACTTTGTAATTTAAGAGATTAGGAAGGACTAATATTTGATAAGTATTGATGGATCTTATTAACTTAATGAACTGAGATTCTCTGTAAACCTGTCTCAGACCTATTTAAAAGTGATATGACAAAACCATATCACTCAGTAATACTGCCTCCGGCCTACCACTATTTCACAGAAATTGTTCTGGCTAAGATACAAATGTTCTGTTCAGTTCATCTGTTCATCAGTTTTACTGCTGTTCTGCTTAGCAGAGCTTTGTCCAAACTCTTCATTTACATGTTACAATTAGAGCAGAGCAAATTACTTCAGTTGGAACAAGACAGAAAAGGTACTATTACAATGCTGTTTTCTTTTTAATGCCTTATCTCCTTAGTGAGAGGTTGATGAATTTGGTAGTTCTAATCTTAAACAGATGTGCTGGCCTGTTGCTTGAAAAGCTCCATGAAAAAAGTTGAGACTCAACAAATGTCCACCCCATATTATACATGCTAAGATTAAGTACCTTAAGGAGGTATGGTGGCATAGTGGCTAGAAATTAGTGGTGGGATTCAAAAATGTTTACTTACTGGTTCTGTGGGTGTGGTTTGGTGGGCATGGCAGTAAAATCTCTGTAAAATCTCCAGTCAGAGTTGGTATTTGCCGGTTCTCTGAACTACTCAAAATTTCCGCTTCCAGTTTTCCAGAACAAGTCAGAACCTGTTGAATACCACCTCTGGCTAGAATGCAGTATGCAGGCTAACTCTTTCCACTACCAGGAGCTTGATCCTGACTGGCCCAAGGTTGACTCAGCCTTTCACCCTTTTGAGGTTGGTAAAATGAGGACCCAGATTGTTAGGGGCAATATGCTGACATTTGTAAACAAAAGAGTCCTATAAAGCAGAGCCCCACAAGCTCTTAGTCACCAGGGATTGGTTCCATAGAGAGAGATTTTTCCATGGAGTTGAGGGGGCATGGTTTTGTATGCTGCCTGCATTCCACTGATGAGGCTTCACTTGTTTGTATGGCTCAGTTTCTGCCATGCCATGGCCCTGTGCCAGTCCATGGACCAGCAGTTGTGGACCCCTGCTGTAAATCACCATGGAGAAGTGTGTAAGTCTAAGCACTATTGCTGTTCCTATTGATACCTTCCTGTAGTCCTTCTATATTTTTAATGTTGATAACTATTGATATTGATACTATTGATAAGATGCATTGTAAATATTCTTTCAAGTGCACTCTATCCCTATCAAACTAATATGAAGCTCAGTTATCAGCCAGTTTTCCATGGTTAAAAGAACCTCCATATTATCAGACTTTTAATTTCACCTTGTTTACCTTTATCAACCTCATTATTGCCATTATCGTCTGTACTCTATATAGATATGGATTATAGACTGTAGTTGCCAATCTCAAACAAGTGGTTGGTGAATATTGCATCTTGCCTAAGTTCAATAAATACAGTGGAACCTTGGGTCATGAATGCTCCTGTTCATGATCAAATTGGGTAGCAAACAAAAAATCCACCCAATGTTTGAACTGGGTCATGATTCAAAAATTGGGTGGTGAACCAAATCGGCACAGAAAGATTCCCTTTCTGCACTGATTTCCCTTTTGGTGCCATTTTTTGACTGTGTGCATGCCCAGTCGGTTGTACTTCTGGACACAACCAAATCGGGTCATGACCGGAGTCCAGGAATTGAATAAGTTTGCGACCCAAGGGTCCACTGCATAAAAATATTCAGTATGAGTATTTGTAATTCATGTGATGTACAAATAAATATTCTAAAAATGTAATATCTCCTTCATTTTAAATTATATTTCTTTCAAAGATATTCAAGTTGTATGAGAACAGCGAGGTTCTTATCTCCTTATCTTTGTGCCTTCACACCTGGAAAGCTATGGTGAATTTGGGGAATATGATTTCTGTTCAATTGGAGAGAATGAATCTTGTGGCTATAATTAAGAGGTCCAACACTTGATTTGAAGCAGTGCCGTTTGTCACTATCTCATCTGGTACAATGACATATGCACAGATGAATACTGTTGAAATTTTGTAACAAATATCAGAATATGTAACATCTTACTCTTGATAAAGGTATGTTATTTGCTGAAAAGGGACATGATGGTTCAGTGGTTAAGACTCTGAACTTGTCGATCAGAAAAGTCGGCAGTTTGATGGTTCAAATCCCTAGCACGATGTAACAGACTGAGTTCCCGTTATTTGCCCCAGCTTTTGCCAACCTAATAGTTCAAAAACATGTAAAAATGCAAGTATAAAAATAGGGACCACTTTGGTGGGAAGATAACAGTGTTTCATGCACCTTTGGCATTTTGTCATGCCAGCCATGTGACCACGGAAAAGTCTTCGGATAGCACTGGCTCTTCAGCTTTGTAACAGAGATGAGCACCACCCCCTAGAGCTGGGGGGTGAAATTCTTCCCATTGCTGTAAGAAATGTTGAGGATGATTGAGGCTATAAAACAGTTTGAAAACCCACAGAGCAGATGGGTTGTTGTTTCCCTATACCACATTATCTAATCATTTTTTTTAACTGAGGATACCAGCAGACCAAATGACAATAATAGGTCTAATATCCTATTTGAGAATCCTGAGCCTTTTCAAACAACATATAACTTTTAAACCATTTTGAATTTAAACGATTTCATTTTACATCATTTTAATTTTTTCATCAAATTGTTTGCTCTTTATAGAAATGAATAAATGTGCTATAGGAAGAAAAGGAAAAAAAACAACAACGTAAAGTCTTTTAACTGTAAAACGTCTGCACACCAACAGCTTACATTGCCCTAAACTAAAAACAATGTTTATTCATTCTTTTACAATTCCTTAGAATAGGAGTTCAGCTTGTCTCACATAAATAAATGTTATTACAACAATTTTCATAGATCCATATTAAGCAATGCTGGAATTGTGTCTATCTCAAAGTGAAAAATAAAGCTGCTACAATTGCTCAATCAGTGGCCATTATGAAAATATGCTGGAAGACCTTGGACATTCAAGCAATTATTGTCATCAGTTATTTATAACAGCACTAATGATTATTGGCTCCCTATCACAATAGCATTGAGAAATATACCATTTTTTTTTCAGATGATAAAAACAAATATGAAGAAATAGCAGCTTACCCTACAAAGTTTCTAATTTATGTCCCAGATATGACTTAGCTAGTATAGTTCCATAATAAAATTGTATTGTATTCATATTATACTAAGGATACTAGCTACAAGAAGCAATGGATGGAAACTGAACAAAGAGAGAAGCAACCTGGAACCAATGAGAAATTTCCTGATAGTATGAACCAGTGGAACAGCTTGCTTTCCTGGAGGCTTTTACGAAGAGATTGGACAGCCATTTGTCTAAAATGTTATAGGATCTCTTGCTTGAGCAGAGAGGTGGACTAGAAGACCTCCAGAGCTCCCTCCAACTCTGTTCTTCTGCTATACATGGTCCCCCCCATAGAAATATAATTTATATAGCTATGGTATTCTATGATTTTATATTTAAGTACAATTTTTAACCAGCATTTAATCTGCCATGAGAAAACTGATACTTTCAAATATTTTGAATTTCAACAGGAGTATTTTTCTTTTCCTTTGGCCATGCTGCCAGAAGAAATTGTCATGTAAAGTCCAAAGTACTTGCAGGCCCAAACATTTTTCTTTGATTTAATTTTGATATACTAAATCACTTGATCAAGGCATTGGGGGAGGGTGGGTGGGAGTGAGACCATGACTTTTAGCTAGTCCTTTTTTCTCAATCCTAAGAAGGAGAGTATTCCTGAAAAATTTTGACAAGAAAAGTTTTCCAGGCAATCTCTAAGAATTGAACTGAAGAATGAACTGAATGATTGAACTGAAGAAAACAAAAACTTTTAGTTATAGCATGTAGGGCCTATTAGCTTATAAAATGATAATATAAACGTACTGTACACTGCAATCAAAATTCTTTTGAAAAGCATATGTTGAAGTTAAAACCATTTGAATTTCAATGGTACCTTTCTTGTCCACATCATCTTTCAATGAGTTGGAGATAGATGCACCATCCTACAAGGAAGAATTTTGGCTGGAACAACTAAAATATATTTATTGGCCATGAACCTCAATACATGAGATGGTGTTATTATCCTGCATTTATATTTAAAACAGGCAAAAGAGTAAATTTCTGAAGGAGATTAAAAGGAATGTAAAGGGAATGTTATTCAGAAGAGATATAATTTAGATCTAAGATACATGCTAGCTGGGCCAGGACAAATAAATACACTGGATAAATTGTTTTTCTTTTATTTTTCAAGAAAAATAAATCCCTGCGAATGTTAGAAAGGCAAAGAATAAAAGAATGCTATGTACATCAATAAACATATTACAATGGAGGAGCTATATAAAGAAACTTTGCATGATAATCTATAGATACAAATATTTAAGTGCTGCTCCCTTCTAATTAATGGAAGGAGTCATTTGAAGGATGATTCTAATCCCTCCCATTTCATGTGCTATTATTATTCTCCTGGTAATTGCTAAAATGGATAATGAATGATGATGGTGGTGAAAATTTGGTTGGAGGGATGTGAGACCAAGGAATTATTTTAAAGAAGGGGAACCTGTAATTCTCCAGATAGTGATGATTTGAAAGTCCCAGCAACACCCAACATGATTAGTACTGAGAAATGTTGGAATTTATAGTTCAGCAATATTGGAAGTTAACACTTATGTCTGGCTTATTAACTTTAATATTATATTGTGCCAATTTGACAAAGTAGACCACTACTTGGTAAAATATGGGGTAGACAGCATCACTATCAGATGGATTGGTAATTGGATTCAACATGTAGTCCTCAATGAAACTACATCTAAATGGAGGGAGACAGGCAGTGGGGTACCATATGGTTCTGTCTTAGTCCAGTACTCTTCATAAATGGTTTAGATGAGGAGATAGAAATGGAACCCATCAAATTTGCAGATGACATCAAGTTGGGGGGTAAAGCCAACATTTTAGAAGATAGACTCAAGTTGCAGAAAGATCTTGATACAGTAGACTTGAACACTGGGTCTCATGAAACAAAATTCAATTCAGTGGTGAGAAGAGTAAGGGTTTACTCTTAAGAAAGAAAGAAAAATCTAACACACAGATGTAGGTGGTACTTAGCTCAAAAACAATGATTTTGAGAGGGATCTAGGAATCCTGGTGGACAACTACCAATCACTGTCCACTTATTGATATATTTCTTTTCTTTTCCTTTACTATATTCTCTTTTTTCTTGGTTTTCTAATTTTTAGGTTTTTTTTTTCTTTTAGGTACCTTCTGTTTTTCTTCTTATTCTTTTTTTTTTTTTAGTTTGTATTGGATTTTTAGTAGTGCAATTATTACCTTGAATAAAATTATTGTTTGAAAAAATTCAGACAAACTGACATAAGTTACAATTGCATTCCTTACAGAATAAGTTTCATAATTGTGGGGTAATGCAGCACAAGATTCATCTTCACCAAACCTTCTCCTGCAAAGTTTATTGCCAGATCGTTTCCTTAATGAAATAGGATGTCATTCAAATTGCGAAGTCCTGAACCATCTATAGTTTTAATAAAGCCACTGTACAACTCAAAGCTTATGTTATATTTAATAAATCTGGACACTTACTAAAAGATAATTTACCCCCTCATAATGTTTTAAGAAAATCACAGCTATAGAAAATGAGTATCGAAAAACTATAGAAAATTCCTGTGGCATTTGTCAACATTCTGGAAGAAGTGCAGCTGTACTTTTGAATCTCACCAACATTTAACTTCTGTCAGCCATGAATGCTTCTTTGTGAGTTTGTCTTTTGACTCAAAGCTGAACTGCTGGAAACAGTTCAAAAAGGCAGCATTTAGTTCTGCTGAAAGACCATCCAAATGCCTGTTAAGAGATCCTTAGCCATTGGTAAAAATAAAAGCATTATTGCCTTGTTCACATATGAATGCTTATTTTGCCATTGGTTTGATGGTTTGATAACATATACCATATATATTGTCAGTGTTCCAACGAAACTCCCCATAACTTATTCAGCGCTCAGAAACAAAGTTCATACAAGTAAGAATTTATTAGAGAAGTCATATTGGCACATCTGGGAAAACCCAAATCTGAGAGTTCTGGATTTTCCCTTCCCAATTGAAATTCAAAGATCCATCCCCTGCACCCACCAGTCCATCACATGGTCCAATCAAACATTGTCACAACTGGGGACATTCCTCCAGATACTCCTCTCCAGGTACAGGGTACATGTCCTTGACATTCTAAGAAAGGATGTTATTGAGTCTAATCTTCTAGCTCTCTATGTAATCCCCCCTTCCAAATTCCCAGGCACTAATAGTGGCAGGCTCAGAGCTTCTGAGTAAAATATGACCTCTAAGGCTGACATATGTGTTTTGCAAACTTGGACTTTCTATCACTTTTTCTATTACCCATCTTCTCTTTGTTATCTGAAAGATTACAGCTACATTTTAGGTGATGCTACTTGTCATTTACATGAATCAATTAAACCAACAGGCAAAAGGGACTTAATCAGATTGTCCACTCAGGCTTGATTATTTTCCCAGAAAATGCTACCCTTGTATTTTGTTTTTGCATTATGCTTAGCTTTGTCTGAAGTAAAAGTTGAAAGCCAAATATCTTAGGAAAATAATATCAATCTTTATTTAGAAACATAAAGCCTGATATTAATAACAAGTGAGCTGAGATTTTATATATGTGTGAATTTTCATGAAATTCAATGGTGAACAACTGATTTTTGCTCTTTACAAATCTCCATGGTACAATTAATAATTGCTTAGAAGTTATGAAAAGTTATGCAACTATTCTCAGGCCTCACTTCAATCCTTTTGCTTTTTGCATATCATGATGTATTCATATAGGCTCTAAGTTGGATTTGATGTATGGTAACATTATTAGTTTTGCAAATTGATGTTTTTCTGTCCAAGTCAGTTGCCAGAAAAAAAAAATGGAAAAAGTTGTTTCTTAGTGAATCCTTATTTTATTTATTCCCCATCACTGAAGCGCTTCTTATGAGCCCAAATACAGAGCTCCAAATTAAGTGTCACAATTAAATGGGCCATGTAAAATTTCAAGAATGACATATTAAAAGGTATGCAATGTAATGAAACAATCATTTATGATTACAGAGAAATACATGATATCCATATCTCAGGTTAGATTAATTTTGACTAGTAGTTGGATTCAATTTTTTTTACTAATGGTTTTGTGGGCATGGCTTGGTGGGCATGGCAGGGGAAGAATATCTCTATTCCCACCCCACTCCAGGGGAAGGTTACCGCAAAATCCCATTCCCTCCCCACCCCACTAACCTGCTTTCCAGCTCCATTCTCCTGTGCAGGGCTACAAAAGAAGACCCAGCCAATCAGCTGGGACTCGGGAGGCAGAGAATAGATGGGGCCAGTCAGAGGTGGTATTTGCTGGTTCTCCAAACTACTCAAAATTTCTGCTACTGGTTCTCCAGAACTGGTCAGAACCCGATGAATACCACCTCTGATTTTGACCTATTCTGTCCTTGAAAGTTTTAGCGAGAGATTGATGGGACTGCTATATATATTTTTTAATTTAGTTTTTGTTTCTGATTTGTTTTTGTTTTACTTCTCCCAAACATAAATTATGTTCTATGTCAGTTTACAATTGGATTCCAGCCCAATTAAACTGGAAGGTTTCCCTTAGCATTCATACTTGTGCATACCTTGCCTTTGTATATTTATTTATTTGTTTGTTTGTTTGAATTGACAAATTTTGCAAGTGCAGATTATGCTATACACATGAATTCTGATTTACTGGTCATTTTGAAAGTGGCAAATTGATACTTTTGCCTAAAAAATTTAATATAATATCTTTCTTCCCCATCCCTGCCTTACCTTTCTCACCCTTCTCTGTTCACATATGGATATAAATATAAGGCCAGTAATACTTGTTGTTCATTTGAACAAAAGAAGCTAGCAATTTATTTTATTGAATAATAAGTAATGAACGTATGATGAACATTGGCATTATATTAGATCTGAATTACTTCCTCAATAATTAAGTCAAAAAGTATCTTTGAAATGGCATGTTATTTATGTCTAAACCATCTAGAAAAGCTTTGGTTGATAAGAAAAGAATGTCATTGAATGATTAGCTACTTATAATTTGACCTTACAATACCAAATGGTATTGTTTCCTGGAAAGCCCTCCATATTCAATACAGTTTTGAAGCTCATGTTTTTTTTTTCCCAAGTATAAATCTTTTGAAAATTATTTTCCCTTGATTTGTTTCCTGTGGAGAGACGTTTTATTGGCCTTGAGGATGTATTACTTATTGTTGCATGGCTTTTTTTGTGTGAGAATGTTCACTGAAAGTGGAAAAAGCACAACATTCTCGAATTAGTTAAGCATGATACATGCATGTATTTGGCTATACTGAAGTTATAAAGGTCCAGACAGCATTCGTTATTTTGTCATGACTGAATAATACGGATCACAAGACATTTAATTTTCCAAATAAATTTTATGTTCATTGGATGTGGTTCTTTATGATTCTCCTCACTGAGTAATCTTTGTGTCAGTACATTAATTCACATAAACTTAAATCTGGCAATATAGAGAGAATAGTTCAATTAGAGTTTGTGACATAACATAATATAACATAAGGGCATAAATCCAAACACTTACATGCAGTGCAATACTTTTGGCATGATATTTCATCATAAATAATAATGGTAAGAGCCAGTTTGGGGTAGTGTTTAAGATGATGGTGAAGAAACCAGGAGACTGATTTTTAGTCCCACTGTATGCATAAAAAACTGGTTGGGTGACTCTCAGACAGTCACTGTCTCTTAGCCTAACTCATATTACTGGGTTGTAGTTAAGGAGAAGGAAGGAGTATTGGTTTGTTTGTTGCCTTGAGTGATATATGGAAAAAAGGTCAGGATAAAAATCTAGAGAGAGAGAGAGGGAGGGAGAGAGAGAGAGAGAGAGAGAGAGAGAGAGAGAGAGAGAGAGAGAG
>BLBF01000073.1:22152176-22164843 GCA_015471245.1 Laticauda colubrina
CCTCCTCCTCCTCCTCCTCCTCCTCCTCCTCCTCCTCCAGATGATTGATTATCATTCGTATTCACTTTGATTCATGATTCTTCCTTGCCAATTCCTATTTTAGCATTCTAGTCTCTTAGGACAGCTTCAACCAAAGCCTAAGGGCTGTAGTCTCCCAGTATTATATTTCCCCTAAGAAAGATTTTATGTCATTTGATGCCCAGAAGCATCCTTGTAAATAAATCTACCAACTGAGCCTGGTGCTCCCAGGATGTCAGCTTCTCTTGTGAGCATGTTTTAATGAAAATATTTCTTTTCTTTTTTTTAAAGTGAGTTTTTTTTTAATTAAATCAGTCCTCAAAAAGCCATTTTTATATTCTTCACCTGTGGTCACTCAAATGTAGTAGAATAGAGTTGCTGTAGCCCAGTGGTGGTTAAACGTTTTGGACTCCTGTGCTGAAAATTATGCGCATGCTCGCATGCCAGCACTAAGAAGGCAATGCACACAGGACCCCCTCACATGCTGAGGTTGCATCAACAGTATGATAGCATCAATATCATGGAAGTAATAGCATCACTTTACAATGCATTAGTGAGGTCATATTTGCAATAAAGCCTCCAGTTCTGGTTACTGCAATAATAAAAGATATGGTGAGTCTCCGGAAAGAGTGTTGCAGAAAAGAGCGACAAAGTGTATAAAGGGTTTGGAAGTTACATCCTATGAAAACTAGCTAAAGAAACAAGAGAAGTTTAGCTTAATGAAAAGAAGACTGCAGGGAGACATGATAGCAATCTTCCATGGCTGAATGGCTGCCACAGGGAAGAGAGCATTGACTTATTTTCCAATAATGCCTGAGCTACTGGTGAAGCAATTGGTGAAAGCTTGTCAGGGAGAGATTCAACCAGAAAATGAGGAGGACATTCTTAACAGTAAGCATGGAGCATTGGAACAGCTTCCTTCCTAGAATTTTGGGTGTTCCATCACTGGAGGCAGGGTGGACTACTGGGGGTCTGCAGAGGTTCAGGAGAGTCCCTATCTAAGATTCTGTGCAGTTCAGAGAACCCCCAAATCCCACTCCTCACTGGCCCTGCCCACTCTGCCCCTCCCTTCCTAGGAGTCCCCATGGGGCCTGTTTTGGATGCAGGGCATGCACAGAGGCTCGGGAAGGGTGAAAAATGGGCCTCCTGGAAATTTGGAAAGGCTGGAAATGAGCCCATTTCTGGCTTTCAGAGAGCCTCCTCTCGGTCGCTGCTTGGTGCGTATGCGCAACAACCCCTTCCTCCAGTTAACCTGGGGGTTCCATTTCCGGAGCCAGGACAGTCCCAGTATTAATGGTTGCTCCATCCCAGGAACCACAATGAAATGCAGGGTCTCATCATGCTCTCCCATGACCATTTCTATGGGTTCCATGACAAAACGTGCAGGGCAACCTCCAGCCACTGATCCATCTAGTTGGCAAAAGGAAATGGGCATCTTCAAAGGTTTTAGCTTTAGGCCCATTTTCTTCACTATTACCATGTTGATTATACACCTTGTGCACCCAGAATCTAACAGGGCTAGCATTTCCCCTTCAACCCCTGAATTGGGTACCCTCAACTTCACTGGAATGGTCATAGGGCCCACGCTTGGACTTACCAGGAAGTCGTCTTCCGAGTCGAAATCATCCTCCTCAGGGGTCACTGGGGTTTCTGATTCCTCTCCTGCGGGAGGGGCAACCTCTGCCGTCTCTTTCCACTTTAGTGCTGTTTCGCGAGGCTTCGCTGGGTTTTCAGGTTTCTTTCCACCCCCTTTGGCTCCAGCTTGACTCTGCAGTTCACAGCCCGGTGACCTTCCTTCCCACATCAAAAGCAGGCCAAGGGGTTGGGTCTTGCCGCCTCTCCTCCTCTCTGAGATTTAGGAGCCTCTTGAGGACGTGGGGGGGAAAACTTGCTCCACCCATAATCTCCCTGCCATTTGCTTCGGGTTAAATCAATCTCCACTTCTTCTGCCAGCAAGTACCACATCTGCAAGTCATTGGGGTCTCTTCTAGCAATGCATCTCTGGTACACATCCTCATTTAAACCATCTTTAAACAGTTCTATCAGGGCTTCTTGGGGCCAGCCTCGGAAATGGCCGGTTAACTGTCTAAATTCTTGGGTGTAATCAGCCACAGACCTCCGCCCCTGTTTTATGGTTTTCATCCTAATTCGGTCCTTGCACTCTGCCAGTGGGTTCTCAAACCTAGCCCTCAATGCAGCCATGAACAGGTTGTAGTTCAGCAACTGAGGAGCATTATCATTATGCAAGGTCACCATCCACTCTGCCGCTATTCCCTCCAGAGCCCTGGTAACACACCTCACTTTGACTGCTTCTGAGGGAAAGTCCTCCCCGTATTCTTCCATATGGCTCCAAACTTGAGCTAGGAAAAATCCCAAGGTTTTGGGATCCCCCCCATATTTTACTTCTAAGGGTGGCAGCCTAGGAGCTCTACACCATCTAGGAATCACACCTCCCACTGAAAGCCCCAGGGCTGGTGCTGGATCAGGTTGATTTATGGGAGAGGGAACTGCTCTGCTTCTTCTGGCTGGGGCTACTTCCCCTCCCCCTTCATACCTTTGTGCAGCTTGGGGTTGTTCAAAGGCTTCATTCAAGAGTCTCCTGGCTTGATCCAGTAAGAGTTCCCTCTTTTCCTTCTCTTGCCAAAGCTCCTCTTTTCCATGCCAGCAGGTAGTTGTGACCCTGGGGGGGGTCCTTCTCCGGATATTTCCAACCAACCCCCACCGACCATCTGGGCTTCACAGCTGGATCCTCCTCCAGACTGAGCTCTGCTAGCGATTGGACCTCCTGCACCAGCACAGAATCTTGACCTCCAATGACTCCCGGATCCTCTTGGTCACTATTTGAAGATGACATAATGTCCAGGCCCCCTCAGAAGAAAATTGGGTATTCTTTCCGGGTGGGCTGGTGGAGAGATTCAAAATAATGTCAGGCAGAGCTCCATTCAAAATTCAGGAAAGAAATACTTAGACTCTTTAGTTTAGAGAAAAGATATCTTTTACTGAAAGTGAAGTGGTAGCAACCAAAGAATTCTGAATCTGAGAAATTAGGTGTGCAATTCACATATACAAAGTGATGGAAATGTTCCCACCCCCAATAATTCAGATGACACCTCCAATTAGAAGTTGTGAATATGATCATGTGGGCATCTTCAGGTGAGATCTTAGAACAATATCTTAGATGTTACATAAATTATCAACAAGATAACTGGTCCGAATTATTACCATTTGCCGAAGTGGCATATAATAACTCCGTACACAGTAGTACTGGATTTACTCCATTTAAAGTGGCTTCGGAACAAGATTTCGTTCCCATACCTGAACTTCCTCATGAAAAACCTAACATCCATTCGTTGGATGAATGGATAACTCAACTCCAACTTAACTGGCCAGTGACACACAAAGCATTAGATGAGGCCCATCAAGCTCATAAGAAATTTGCAGACAAGAAAAGATTCCCACAGAAAGAATATAAAGTGGGCGACAAAGTTTTCCTGTCCACCAGATACCTGCAGACCACTCAAAAGTCAAAGAAGCTTGGTCCTAAGTATGTTGGTCCTTTCACGATTGAACGGATTATAAATCCTGTAACAGTCCAGCTGAACTTACCCAAAAGTCTTCGACGAATTCATCCGGTTTTCCATGTTAGTTTGCTAAAACCTGAACGTACTTCTGATTTAAGACCCATCCAATCTGACACCCCCATACAAATACTGATTGAAGGTGAACAACATTTTGAAGTTAAAGAAATTCTGGACTCTCGCAAATGGAGAGGTCGACTCCAGTATCTTCTAGCCTGGAAACATTTCCCTTCTTCGCAAGCCGAATGGGTTAACGAAACCGACGTTAAAGCCCCTAAGTTGATCAAAGCATTTCATTCCAAGTATCCTGATAAGCCTTAGGAGTGTATTGTTTTGTAATTGTTTAATGATTAATAATTGTCTTTATATTTTCTCCTCTCTCTCCTCTAGGACTGATGGTTTTCCTTTTTCTAGGAGGGCTGAATGTCAGCCTTCAAGATCATCTACTATTGCTTTGCATCTTTCAGCTGTCATAAGAAATGGGGGGGGGAGGGGATGATCTTGAAGGCTGACAGAGCCTCTGGAGCCCTGGGAGACCATTTCCTCCCTCCCAGAGACTCAAGGAAAGCCTCTGAAGCCCAGGGAGGGTAAAAACACCTCTCTGCCATGGTGCAGGAAGCTGACTAGGCCATACCCATTATGGCCACACCCACCCAGTAACCAGGCAGAGAACCCTTTTCTTAAATTTTTGAAACCCACCCCTGACTGGAGGTTTTCAAGAAAAGAGCCATTTTCTGAGTTGATATGAGGGCTTCTATCTTGGGTCAAAGGTTGGACCAAAAGACTACCAAGGTATCTTCCAGTCCTATGATTCCATATTCCATTTTGTTATATGTCATCAGCATGCAGGTTATGTTTTCACCTGTGCAAATTTTTCAAAATTAACATTAATGTATTAGGTTTATCTAGAGATTTGACAAGTAGCAGGTTCTGCTTTAATCTGGAATACTTGGTGTCTAGTTATTATTTCTATTACTAAGGTCAGAAGTTCCTCTGTAAGTACAAGTTGCCAGTTGACAACTTCCTCTGTAAGTACAAGTTGCCAGTTGACAAGTATACTTGGGCATGAGAATGATGACTATCATTCAGAAAGTTGCCATCAAGAAGGAACTCAAATAAGAAATCCTGTCATCCATTATAGCATTGTGTGTTTCCATGGAATAATAATTGTTTGGAATTAGACATGGAAAATGCTCAGTTGGACAAATCTTAGTGAAAACCATTCACAGTTTTGAATGAGCCATGGTGGCAAAGTGGATAGAGTGCAGTACTGCAGGATATTTCTGCTGATTGCCAGTGCCTGCAATTTTGCACTGTAAAGTGGCATATAAGTCTATGTGCTATTGCTATTGCTAATTATTAATGTAGAATTGCTTAAAAAAATAAGTATGATAGGTAGCTGTAATGGCTGCCTGTCTATCCCTTGAACAATTTACAGTTTAAAGACCCGATCCCACTGGCCGACGGATGCAAAACGTATGCATAAAGGACACATCGGATGAGCAAAATTTCGGGGGTGGCTCCATTCGTTGTCATCCACTCCAAAAAGTGGTGAAAATTTGCATAAAGAGAACGAAAAAGAACGGACGTGGATAGTATGTAGCGGGGATGCTAAGCGGATGTTCATAGGAAGCCTAGCGGATGAAAGTGGATGGAAGCGGATGACACATCCGAAGGGGTTCCAGGGGAGAATTTCAAAGCGGATGCATAGCGGAAGGGGCGGATGCATAGCGGATGAAACGGATGCATCATGGACGCCTATAGGAAACAAAGGGGATGTCGCATGGATGTATATCGGATGCAAAGCGTTCACTGCACAAGTGGGGAGTATGAATTGCATCAGCTCCATGGATATAAAAGGATGCAGCACGCACACAGTCAGCATACAAGGGAAAGACGTGCTGCCACATACATCTAGCAGGAACACCATGGTTCGTCAGTCAGGCAAGAAGAGGAAGCTCATGCCTACTCATTCAAGCCCTGGCAAGAAGGACAGAACCAGCATCCCACCCCCTGGCACTGACTCTGAAGCTGCTGCTGCTGCTGCTGTGGTGGACCAGCCCCAAGGCCCTCAAAGCCCTTCTGCTGAAGGCTCTGCTGCTCAAGCCCCTGAAGGCCCTGCTCAAGCCCCTTCCAGAGGGAGGAAGAGGCAAGGGAAGGAGAAGGGAGAGAGGAAACAGTACACCGGTTCCGAGGAGCATGAGGATGAAGTGCTGGAATGGCTGAGGGAGAATGAGTACCCCTGGAGAAAGGGCCACTGACTGTATCGGGACACCAAGAAGAAGCAGGCAGCTTGGAGAGACAAGGCAGAGAGCCTGGGGTACACTGCAGAAGTACTCCTAGGATGGTGGAAGCACATGCACACTTGGTATGGCAAGCTACACCTCAAAAAATCTGGGCAGGCCGCTGTCAAGCTCACTGACTGGGAGATGTACGTCATGGCCAAGTGCAGTTTCCTGGAGGGTGAGATCCACCATCGAGGAGCAGCCCCTCTGAGACCCCTTTCCCTCTTCCAGCCAGGAGCCAGCTACCCTGTCCAGGCAGGTGTCTTCAGAGGGCCCCACGGCAGAGACCCCCCCAACAGCTGCACTCCCCATGCCCTCAGACTTGGAGGATCCCATGGAGGATGATGCCCTGCTGTCACAAATGGAGGAAGAAGCAGCAGCCACCAGAGGCAAACCCACCCCCATCCCCACCCCCAGCTCCAGAGGATGCAAGCAGAGAGGCAGACTGGAGGGCCAGTACCACAGTGTGCTGTTGGAGATCAGGGACACAATGAAGACCAGCACAGAACTTCTCTCTCAGCTGGTCCACATCCTCGGCCCGGATGCCCTTCATCACCTACATGAGCCAGACCCTGAGGGACCTGCCTGAGGTCCAGTACCAGGTGATAAAGCAGAAGATCACAGCACTTCTGCACAACCCTCAAGGCCCAGCTGAATCTGCTCCTACCCAGTCCAGGTCTGCTCCTCCACCTCAGGCGATGTCACAGCCCTTCCACGGCTTCAACAGCCCCTCACCTACCAAGGCTATGACTACCAGGACTTCCCACAGCAGAAGCAGAACTTCCCAGTCCAGGCTCAGGTTCATCGCACGCCACAGACGCCGGTCCTCACGCAGCTGCAGACCAGACAGCCCCACTACACTTCTCCTTCCTCCACCCCACAGCCAAGTCCGTCAATGGACAATCATCAGTATTGGGCCTGATATCTCAAGTCCTTGATGAAGGGCCTCTCAACCTCATGGGACTGAGTCAGCTCTCGGATAGCTTCCTGAACACACCATCCCCTGTTGTACCCTCAGGGCCAACCACCCCAATGGTGCCTCAGACCAGCACTCAAGCCACAGCCACCTCCACAGTCCCTGCCTGCTTAACAGCTGAGACCATGGACATGACTCAGAGTGACTGAGAATAGTGTCAGAGACTGAGTTGTTTACTTGTTAAGTTTATCTTTGCTTAAGACACTTTACTTGGTTCATTTTGCTTATTTAATAAAGTCATAAAGTTTACCTAAGAAAGTTAATAAAGGTTATCTTTGCTTAACACACTTAATACAGTTTATTTGTTTCATTTTGCTTATTTAAAAAAGTCATAAAGTTTATCTAAGACAGTTAATAAAGTTTATCTTTGCTTAAGACAATTGGTTCATTTTTTTTACTAAATAAATTGTTGGTGAAAACTTTGAAAAAATGGTTAAGCCTTTGCATGCTTGTGGGATAGATAAGGATAGTTTTGGGATCAATAAACCTCCAGTGCAACCATAGTGGGACTGTATGGTCCACCATCCCAGCGATCCAGATGATTTTCTCCCCCTTTTTATAGAAAATATCGGTTGTCCACTAGGTGTTCTTCTACATACTCTAGACATACTCCAGACATCCTAAATATACGAGATACATCCCAGATACAAACGTTTTGTCCATTTTTAATACTTTATATACGAGATGCATATGCTTACATACTTTCTATCTCCGTGGTACTAATGCTGTGTAGACGTTCCACGTACCTTTTGTTTCCTCCCTCTTTATGTTTTCAGCTGCAACGGATGTGAGTTGAGGGGATGGCCAGAGGATGCAGAGAGGTTGCAGCGGATGTTTAACGAATGATAACAGACATAGAATGTTTGTTGCCCGTATAAGTCATGGATGTACATCGTACACGGCAGAAAGTTCATCCGTTCACAAAGTTTTGTGCAGCTCAAAACTTCTTGCGCAGATGAAATCTCAGAGGACAGATGCTCGACGGATAGAGTGTATGAAACATATGCAATGAGTACACAACGGATGCATCGTGTTTTCCAACAGATGGCAAGCTTGTTTTAACATTTTACATCCTCTTTGCATCCGTAAGTGCAGTGGGAGAGGGCCTTAAGAAAGGCTATACACTATGAACATGTATGTTCTTGATATAAACACACCATCATATGCTATTACTTCTCTCCCTAAGACACGGTATCTACAAGAAAGAAATAAGTCGGGATATTATCATGCAAATGGCTACATTATGTAATTGCATGATTAAACTGATGACATAGTGATGTCATCATGATTTCTTATGTATGCCTTTGCTCTTTAAAAAATAACAACATTAAATTGGCATAAGCTGTTCTCAAAAATATAGAAAGGGCCAGAATGTGGATGATAAATCTCCAAGCATATAGGCCTGTGGTGGCTAACCTTTTTTGGCTCCTGTGCCGTGAATTGCATGTGTGCTCGCTTGCGCTAGCTTGTGTGCCAGCACCCAGAAGGCATTTTTGTGCATGCACGTGAAATTCCACCCTTGCATGCCGTGTGACTTTGTGCATGCGTACGTGATTCCCCTTTGTATGCTGTTCATCTGTGCATGTGGACACAATTCCCCCCTTGTGTAACATGCATCTTTGCGCATGTGATTTCCCCTTGTGTGCTGCACATCTGCACATACATGCATGGCTCCCACAGACCCGCTCTTCACCCCCTGCGCATGCACGCCAGCTACCTGACAATCAGTTGTCAAGCAACGGCGCATGTGCTCATCCACAGTGGGGCTCTTCCGGGCAACCTCTCATGTACTGGGGGAATTGGCTCTGCGTGCCACTTCCAGCATGCATGTCATTGGTTTGCCAACAAGGCTATAGGTTATTTTGGGGGATATTAAAAAAAAAATATCCTCAAGAAGGCAATTAAAACCACATGCCTTATATTACAAGAAATTATAATATATGCATACAAAATTTGATATAGAACTATTATTTTTCTCAAGATAGAAGGAACAATTGTTTCTTACATGGTGGTAAAAATATACACATATATTTCTCTCCTATACCTATGAGAGCCACTTTGATCTACTGGTTAAGGCAGGGGTGTCAAACTCAAGGCCCGGAGGCTGGCTCTGACCCCCAGGGTGCTTAGATCTGGCCCATGGGGCCACCCTGGAAATAGCTAAGGACTGGCCCATGGCGCCTCTGCCAGCAAAACAGAGTTGGCAGAGGGTTGCAGGAGGTGGTCACAGCTGAAAACGGAGCTTGGAAGCCTGCTTTCGCTAGCAGAGCTCTTGGGCCCCCAAAGGTGCTCCCTGTTAAGCCTGGGTTCCCCAACCAGGGTTAGGTAGACAAGCTAAACAGAATGTGCAGCGTTAGTCAGATAGGCACACAGATAAATGAGTGAGCTAAGCTTGTATGTTTATTAACATACAGTAAAAATAACAGATACGCTTGTGCTATCAAGAATATATTTTATTCCATTATAAGTTCATGGCATAGTCAAATAACAGTCCAATAGTCATGTATCATGTAGTCAGTCCATTCAGGGATATTCAGTTAGCAAAGTCCATGTAGAATATCCTATGTCAGTTCACTTACAAATCAGTCCTTTGTTGTCTCTCCCGTTCGAGCAATGCAGTCTTGATTCCAAGCAGTAATCAGGGATCATCAAAGCCAGAGCGAGCAAGCTGTAGACTTGCTACTTTTATATTGTTTTCATAACCACTCCCTTAATTACTTTTTCCACAGTTAAAGCTGCAGACACTTTAACATACATAACTATGATTCATAGTTATTATTTCACCTAAACCAGTTAGGGTAAACAATGTTATCCCTAACACTCCCCAACATGAGTGATGTCATGCTGTCCACATCCACCCTGGTCATGCCCACTCTGCCTCCCCCCCCCAAGGTCAAACACAACCGTGATACAGCCCTCAATGAAATCGAGTTTGACATCCTTGGGTTAAGGCAACAAGCTAGAAAGTGGAAGACTGGGAGTTCTAGTCCTGATTTAGCCTTGAAAGCCAACTGGGTGACTTTGGGTCAATCATATTCTCTCTGCCCAACCCACCTCACAGGGTTGTTGCTGTGGGCAAAATAAGAGGAGGAAGGTGTATTGAGTATTTTTGCCACCTTGTGTTATTTTATGAATGAATGAATGAATGAATGAATGAATGAATGAATGAATGAATGTATTGACATATTGCTTTCCATCCTTCCGAAGTCAATAAAATGAGGACCGAGATTGCTGGGGGGCAACATGGCAGATGCTGTGAACCACTTAGATAGGGCTGTTAAGTGCTGTGAAGTGGTATATAAGTCTAAGTGCTATTGCTATTTTCTATTTATAGGAAAAATATTATCCCATCTACATTTTTTTTTTGCTACACTATAGTTTACTATAGTTTAGCCATTCTTTGACAAGCAACAAGCTTCAAATGATCCATCTTCACATCATTTCACACTAATTGGTTTAAAATAAGCATTTATTTTTATGTACTGCATCTGTTTTGCAACTTGTCAAAATATTTAAACCTACAGCACTCTCCATTATTTCACATGTGTATAAATGCTCCCTAGGATTATCACAAATATAAATAGCTCTGTTTTTGCATAATAATTGTTTAACAAGATCCTGGAAGATTCAGTATTTTCTGACATTATAATTTGAGCATCCATTCCTGTGAACTTATTTAAAAAAAAAAAAACAACAACCCTCCAGAATGCTATTCTTATGTAATTAATACATTAAAATTCTAATTAAGCTTTTGTACTCATATTTTTCAAACTACAATCTTCTGGCTGAAATTGTAATAAAAGATAATAATAAAAAATTAAAACTATATATAATCTCCCTCTGGGAATAATTTCTTCATCTTCACTAGTTAACTGACCTTTGGTGTAATCCTAGGATGTGAGGGTGATCTGCACATGACATTAGTCATCACATCAATCTGCAAGATTGCAAAATTTTTTGAATCTCACCACTGAATTAAATAGGAGTACTATGTAATTCAGGGTGGGATTCACATTTTTTTACTACCAGTTCTGTGGATGTGGCTTGCTGGGCATGGCATAGCTTGTTGGGCATGGCAGGGGAAGATTACTGCAAAATCCCCATTCCCTCCACACTCCACTAACCTGCTTTCCAGCTCTGTTCTCCTGTGCAGGGCAACAAAAGAAGACCCAGCTGATCAGCTGGGACTCAGGAGGCAGAGAATACATGGGGGTGGGGCCAATCAAAGGTGGTATTTGCTGATTCTCTGAACTACTTAAAATTTCTGTTACCGGTTCTCTAGAACTGGTCAGAACCTGCTGAATACCACCTCTGCTATGTATGTTTATTCAGAAGCTAGGCCTTTCATCTTCAGTTGGGTTTACTGAAGAGCAGCCGTCCCTTCACACGGAGCCAAGCTTCACTGAAAACCTCCAACACAAGAACAGAGTGTTGCCAGTCAATCAAAGCCACAAAACAGACAGAAGAAACCAGAAACACCAATCAATCAAACTCCAAGTCCAATGAGCACAGATCCAGGCTCCCAACCAATCAGAATGGACCAGCCTCAAATTTGAAACCAGGAACTAACTCTATACAGAAGCCTGAGGATGGCAGATGAGATTCTGCTGAAACGTTGCTACAACTTTAACAGAACTACAATGACGTGGGATAATACCTGAAGGAAGCTAAACAGCACACATGTAAGTACCCGCGAAAGCCTAAGAAAACACACACACACACACACACACACACACACACACACACACACACACATATATATATATATATATATGCTGTTCAGCTTCCTTTGTGTGTGTGTGTGTGTGTGTGTGTGTGTGTATCTTTGGTTATTTGGGTTTTCTCCCATGTAAAATTGGAAGTATTTTGGCGATGTTTCGACGAAATCTCATTCGTCATCTTCAGGCTTGTTTCTTTGGCTCTGTGCTTCTCAGAGTAATGTGAGCTTGCAGCTGCTTCTTCCTTTTGACTGCTAGTGGGAGTGTGACTTGATTGGGTGGGGGCTTGGCTGTGTTGTGATTGGCTGGGTGTGTTCTCATTGGTTTGGTGTTTGGCTGTGTTCTGATTGGTAGGGGGTTGGCTGTGTTCTGATTGACTGGGGGTGTGTTCTGTTCAGGTGGGGGCTTGGTTGTGCTCAGGTTAGTCTTAGTTGCTGGGGGATTTTAGCTGGTGAGCTGTGATCCTGTTGTTTGGCTTCGTGTTCGTGGTTGTGCCACAACTTCATGGTGGGTGTCAGTTCACTTCTTGTATGGGTCAGAGGGGTTTGAAGCGAGTAGTGGTGCAGCTGCGGTACAGCTTCTGGTCCGTGGTCATGTCTCATCTTCTGTGTGGGTGGGAGTCATTTTTCTACGTGGAAGTGTGGTGGTAGCATCTTGTGTGGCACTAGTGGGTGTGAGTCTGGTGTCATTCTTCATGTTAGGTACTTGTTTATTAATGACGGCAGGTTTCCAAATGGTTGGTAGGTGGGAGGTATCATCTCATTTATTCATGCTGTGTGGGCGTTTTTCTATCTCTATGGCTTCTCTGATTATTCTGTTGTTGAAGTGTTTGGTTTTGGCGATAGTTCTGGAATTTTTAAAGTCAATTTCATGTCCTGTGGCTTTGAGGTGTTGGACCAGGGAAGAGGTCAGTTCTTCTTTTTTGATTGAGTTCTTGTGTTCTTCAATGCGTGCACTTATTCTTCTGTAGTTTGTCTGATGTATGTGATGGGGCAGGCAGTGCAGGGGATTTCGTATACTCCTTGGTTTTCTAACTCAATTTTGTTATATATATATATATATATATATATATATATATATATATATATATAT
>BLBF01000073.1:22172262-22190747 GCA_015471245.1 Laticauda colubrina
ACACACACACACACACACACACATGCACACACACACACACACACACACACACACACACACACATATATATTTTGCTCCGGATATACATTTATATACCCAGAGCAAAAGTGATTAGGAATATCAGGTGTTTGAGAAGCTACTTCTGTTTCAGGCTTTCGGTATTGTTGTTATAAACAGCCATACAGAGAGAAAAAGAGTGAGGCTCTTTGAAAATATTACAGCAGGATGCCTGCAATGGCATTTAAATGTTTTTTTAAAAAGCCAAAATGGGGAGGGGGAGGAGAGAGAGAGAGAGAGAGAGAGAGAAATATTTGTCTTACCAAAAATAAATGGGGATTTTTCCTTCGCAGAGAACTGTTCAGACTAAAAGGTTCTGAACAGGGGCAGAAAACCAAGCAAAATGAGATGGATAATAGGTGAGAGGATAAAAGGCTTATAAAATGGTTCTTCTGTTCTCATTAGAACTGAGTAACTAAACTGACAGCCATTTTATGTATATTTATATGGACACATTATACATGATGTGTTTGTGGGAAGGGGGCAGGGAGGGGGAACACAAATTAGGAAAGGACTCCTAGTGTTAGGAAGCCCAAGGGTTTCAATGAACAGTGCCTTTCCTTTGGAAATTTTTAAAAACCTGTAGTGAAAAAATATTGTTTAACAGCTGTTGGTCTAACATTTCCAAAGCCAAAACTCTTGGCAAAGAGAATGCCAGTCTCATTTCCTTCTTCCACCTGTGTTTTGACTTCTTAACAGTGTCATGATGAGATTTTTCTGCTCACTCTTGTGACAGCCTGGTATTTGTGTTCTCTCTCTCTTTCTCTCTCTCTTTTTTTTTTTTTTGCCTTTTACAGGAGATAACATGTATGCTTGCTGCTCTACGGTGATTCAGGAGCAAGATCTCAACAGAAAAATGCGTATCTGGATGGTGCAAACCATCACTTTTGCTTTAACATCTCTTGTCCTGGCCTGGGCAGAGAGCATCGAATATTATGGCGAGATCTGTGACAATAAATGCCCTTGTGAGGAGAAAGACGGCCTCTTAACGGTGAGCTGTGAGAACCGGGGCATCATCAGCCTCTCTGAGATTAGTCCTCCCAGATTCTCCATCTATCATCTCCTGCTGTCTGGGAATCTTCTCAACAGGCTGTACCCCAACCAATTTGTGAACTACAGTGGGGCTTCAATATTGCACTTGGGGGGCAATGATATCCAGGACATTGAAACGGGAGCCTTCCAGGGTCTGAGGGGCTTAAGGAGGCTGCACCTGAACAACAACAAATTGGAGATACTGAGAGATGACACTTTTGTAGGCCTGGAGAGCTTGGAGTATCTTCAAGTTGATTACAATTATATCAGTGCCATTGAACCCAACTCCTTTAACAAGCTCCACCTGCTACAGGTGCTGATCCTGAATGACAATCTTCTCTCTTTGTTGCCCAACAACTTGTTCCGCTTTGTTCCCTTGACTCATCTCGACCTAAGGGGCAACCGACTGAAACTTCTGCCATACCTGGGCCTTCTGCAGCACATGGATAAGGTGGTGGAGTTGCAGCTGGAAGAGAACCCGTGGAATTGCTCCTGTGAACTGATCTCTCTCAAGGATTGGCTGGACAGCATATCCTATTCAGCCTTGGTGGGGGATGTAGTGTGTGAAACTCCTTTCCGGTTACATGGGAGAGATTTGGATGAAGTTTCCAAGCAGGAGCTTTGCCCTCGGAGACTCATCTCAGATTATGAGATGAGACCACAAACCCCACTAAGTACTACAGGGTATTTTCATACCACTCCAGCCTCTGTAAACTCGGTGGCTACTTCCTCTTCAGCTGTTTACAAAACACCCTTGAAACCCAAAGGGACACGCCAGCCTAACAAGTCGAGGGTGCGTCCCACCTCTCGATTGCCCTCCAAGGATCTGGGATACAGCAATTATGGTCCTAGCATTGCTTACCAGACCAAATCCCCGGTGCCTTTGGAGTGTCCTACAGCTTGCACTTGCAACCTACAGATCTCTGACTTGGGTCTCAATGTCAACTGCCAAGAAAGGAAGATTGAGAGCATATCAGAGCTGCAGCCCAAACCGTATAACCCCAAGAAGATGTACCTGACTGAGAACTACATTGCCCTGGTGCGTAGGTCAGATTTCCTGGATGCTACAGGGTTAGATTTGCTCCACCTGGGCAATAACCGTATCTCGGTCATTCAAGACCGGGCCTTTGGGGATTTAACTAATTTGCGGAGGCTCTATTTGAATGGGAATCGGATTGAAAAATTGAATTCAGAGCTTTTTTATGGGCTTCAGAGCTTGCAGTACCTTTTCCTGCAGTATAATGTCATCCGGGAGATTGAGACAGGCACATTTGATCCAGTGCCCAATTTACAGCTCTTGTTTCTCAACAACAACTTGTTGAGATCTTTACCTGTGGGCATTTTTTCTGGCTTAACTCTCTATAGATTGAATCTGCGGAGCAATCATTTCTCCTACCTTCCTGTAAGTGGAGTGCTTGACCAACTAAAATCCTTGCTGCAGATAGATCTTCATGAGAATCCATGGGATTGTACTTGTGATGTGGTGGGCATGAAGTTATGGCTTGAACAACTCAACACGGGAGTCCTTGTGGACCAGGTAATCTGTGAATCCCCTAAGAAATTTGCTGAGAATTATATGAGGAACATCAAACCAGAGTTGCTCTGTCCAGACTATTCTGACATCATTGTTTCCACGCCCACTCCATCATCCATGCAGGGATCAGCAAAGACCACCTCTTTCTCCAATTTGGGGCAGTTCAATAGCACCATGGAAGAGGACAGTTCAGCATCACCTGGTAGTGGCTCTTCTTCCTCCTCTTCCTCTTCTTCCACGGTGCCTTTATCGGTGCTGATTCTCAGCTTACTGCTAGTCTTCATCATGTCTGTGTTTGTGGCTGCTGGTCTTTTTGTGCTGGTTATGAAACGTAGGAAGAAGGTTCAAGGTGACCATGCCAGCACCAACAACTCAGATGTGAGCTCCTTCAACATGCAGTATAGCGTGTACACAGGAGGGGGAACTCCCCATTCTCACCTTCACACCCATCACCAGCAGCATCCACAGCATCTTCACCATGGTGGAGGAGGAGGTGGTGGGGGTCCAGCTTTGCCTAAGGTGAAAACCCCAGCGGGACACGTCTATGAGTACATCCCTCATCCTTTAGGCCACATGTGCAAGAACCCCATCTACCGCTCCAGGGAGGGCAATGCGGGTGAGGATTACAAAGATCTCCATGAGCTCAAGGTGACCTACAGTAATCATCATCTCCAGCCCCAACCCCCTCCTCCCTCACAAGTGTTGGGGCTGCCTCCAGCAGCTCCAGGGGTACAAGAGGAATCCCTCCGGAACCCCTCATACAGTGTCAGCACCATTGAGCCTCGGGACGAGTTGCTTTCCCCTGTTCAGGATGCTGATCATTTTTACAGGGGCATTTTGGAGCCTGACAAACACCCTTCCTCCACCTTGGGGGGCAGTAACCTTCTGGAGTACCCTAAGTTCCCTCCAACTGCCTACACCTTTTCCCCTAACTATGACATTAGGCGCCCGCCTCACCCCTACTTGCATTCCAGTTCCGGGGACAGTAGGCTCCGGGATGCAGTGCTCTACACTCCCCCAAGCACTGTTTACGTAGAGCCCAACAGGAATGAATATCTGGAGCTAAAAGCAAAGCTAAATGCAGAGCCGGACTACCTCGAAGTGTTGGAAAAACAGACCACGTTCAGTCAGTTTTGAGATCTCTTTTCCTCCTGTCCTTTCTCCTAGAGAGCATTTGTATTTAATAACCACACACACAGAAATACAATGGTGAACCTGCCTCCCCTCCGTCCCCTTTTCCTCCCCACAACCTGCCTTTGCTTCATTTGTTGGAAGGCAAATTGCCTTGGCACAGGAATTTCCAGTTTTGGGGAGGGGGGGAGTAATGAAAGGAGTGTTCATAATTCTAGATTGCTATTTCGGCTCTCTCTTTTTACAGCCCATAGGAATCAATTGATCAAAGGAAAATAGGCGCAGCTTTTGTTCTCTCATCACTTTATGTGGTGTGTTGTTTTGCTAAAGGAAGCATTGGCATCTGTAAAACAAAAAGGGTATTCAGCCAGATGTCAAAAAACAAAAAAACAAAAACCAAGGTCATAGAAATCATGTTATCCTGTTATTTTATGTCGGATATGCACTGCTGACAATTTAATTCTTCCTTGGTTTAAAAAATAAATAAATAAATTGCAGGGCACCAAATCCCATTTTTAGCCACGAATGGATTTGATTGATATTTGGGGTAAGGGCAAGATTAGCACACCCTGAAATTAATACAAGGCATTTTGTTCTTTCCTTTCCCTTTCTTTTCTTTTTTTTAAAGAAAAGAAAAAAGAAAAAAAGAGGATTTATTTGTATGTTTCTGGACTTTTGATTAAAAACCAATATGATCTCAAAAGAATCACCAATAGATGTGGACAAATCAATAAAGAGTTCAGAGATATATGATCCATAACTGGGTAGTAAAGTAATTTATTGAAATATATACAAAAAAGGAAATATTTTATTGTAGCTCCTATTTTTATATGCGCACACACAGACATATATATGGTAGCATTTCCTTCAATGTTTGAGGGTCCCTTGTAAATGGAAGAGTTTTCTTAGCCATAGACTAAACTGTGATGAAAGAAATGTTTAGACATGGATATCATACAACTGCATTTGGTAACCTGTTAGGAATGGCAGCCATTTCTTGATCTGCATAAAAGAGTGGTTGTTGCAATATAACAAGTGTATTGGCCAGTAGAGGTGATAGTATGGATAAATTCTGATTGCTGTCCTGCACAATTTCATTTTCCTGGTGTCTGTGGTGACCAGGAAGATGAAATCTCTATTAAAGGTTAAGGTTCTTTATCCTTAAAAGAGATTTCAGTGTTCTAGTGACCACAGAATTGAATTCAGAGGCATAGACAAAACATTTGACTACAACTTTACCTATGACACCTGCTGCTATGGTTTTTTTTGTTTTTGTTTTTGAGAAAAAGGATTCCTCCTTGGCCAAAATATTAAGTTTGTTGGGTTTTTTCCTCTTCACACAAGAATGTAGATTTATTAGAGTGTACAATTGGCTCAGAAGGGTAGTGTGGCATTCTCTGATTTGCAAAGCAGTCAGGGCCCTGGCAAATCTCAGAAGTGTTTGAAAAAACAGTTAGAATGATCAAACCTGATAGACAATCTTAAGGCCAAAAATAACAACAATAATAATTCAGGGAAAATGAAAGCTATGTGAGGTTCATTTAATTGTGGCTGTTTGTTAATAATTACTTCTATGAGTCTCGCAGTAGGTTGAATAATTTGGCTAATTCAATGAGGGAAGTGTAAAAATTACTACTACCGGTGTATTGGGATTATTTTATTGGCCAGATGTTTAGACTGGATTTGGCATTTGTTATCAACCTATCAAGTCCTTCCCCAGAACCTATTTTATTATTATTATTGTTATTGTTACTCAAGCAGGAAGGCAGCAGAAATTATGTTTCATTTTGTCTAAACGATACTGGCAAAACAGCTTGACGGTTGGCAGTTGCTGAAGCCCATTTAAAATCATTCATTCAAGTAGAATTGCCTTTATAGAGATCTCTCTGTTGCCCCGGCATCTTGAAAGACCATATAGTGGACTATTCAAATCTATTTATGATGTATCCATCCTTTCTTCTTTGAACACCAAGCAGTGGCAAACATATCCATAAATACAGAATCAACTGTATGATGGGACAGGATGTCTTCTATGTATTTCAGCACATGTATATTTTTTAAGGAAAAAAACAACAACTTTATAAATAAATACTTGATAACAATTTCAAATGGAAGGAAATGAAATAATATTTACCTCATGTTCAGTTATTTAATCTCCAGGGACATGTTACTTAGAACAAAAATATCTCCCCCCCCCCTCAAAAAAAAATGCTTTAAAAGGATTAAAGTCCTGTCACTGAGTTGTAAAGCATTCATCCATTCTGAATGAATACTTGTGAAGTGAAGATACATGTGATCCTGCAGTTTCAACTTTCAATTTTATTTCCTCTTGACAATTTCCCATAGAAATTGGCTAAAAGATATTTCAGGTGCATTTTTTTTTACGGTTTCCAATTTTTGATTTGTGAAAGAGAAGATCATTTCATTGGATTTTTTTTTCCTGTAAGAATTGTCTGTTTGGCATGTTGCTTTGATGCCTTTCTCACAAATGTGGTTCATAAAATATGTAGCTTTTTACAAAGGATGTATTATTTACTTTTGCAGAAATAATTCTGCATTCTTCTCCTTTTCCTTCCAGGCTGCAAATCAGTACCAAACAATCATATCGTGAAAATATATTTCTGGAGCCAACACATTTAAACATGATTCTGGAAACTAGCCTGAGCAGAATATTTTGCTGTCTGAAGCCATGAACAAGATACCATTTCTTTTTTCCAGGTTGTAGATGTGAAAAATTATTGGAAGCAATTCTCTGAGGAAAAGAATGATAGCTTTTGTGTGTTGTTCTCTTAGAATGCAAAGCCTAAGGGAGATTTGATAGAAGTATTTAACGTATTTGATGTGGAAAATATGAACAGAAAGGGTTTTTTTCCCTTTGCAGTTGTATTCATTAATATGAAGTTTAGGTAGGTCCAAATCAGGGAAATATTCTGTGCACAGTGCATGAGTTAAACTGTGAAAGTTGTTGCCTTCTAGAGGGGTGATGGCTATCATTTCAAATAGTTTGAAAGAGGAACTGGATTAAATTAAGGAAGATCAGGTTGTCAAATGTTGCATGCTTGATATCTCTGGCAGGATTACTTAAAGACCAACAGACTGAGAATGCAAAAGATATGCGATGTCAAAGGCATCGTCTGGCTGATGCAGAAAGCTAGATTGAATGGGACCTTAGTCAAATCCATCAATTGTTCTTATTCCATGCAAAAAAAGTCCAGGTGTTTTCACTGCTGACATTGGAGTTCTCACTGATTGTCAGGAAAAAAAATCACAATTCAAAATAGTATGAATGGTTTACTTTGGTTGAACAAATGAAGAAAGATATTGGGTGCTGAAGGTCAATTATTGATTGTAGAGATGCCAGATGCCAGCATTTAAGGATGCTGATGGTTGACATTGTCATATCTGATTTATCACTGAAAACATATCCTAATAGCTTCCTGGAGCACATACATTTTGCTATATTTGATTTTTGCTAATTTATTGTATTTTATGGGGTATTAAATGCTGCACGCTCAATACATACTTAGGTTTACAAGAATTGGTGTGAATGCATGCAGTTGCATACGTTGAATAGTTGTTTTTTGATGAGGGACCAGTCTTCTGGGCCTTTATGAGGAAAAGCTTATATTCAGGAGCCCCTAGGTGTGTGTGTGTATGTGTCACATTTGTAGGGAAGAGGAAAAAAGGACCAGTTGCAATGATTTATGTTTGTAACTTGATTTCTTAACTTTTTGGTTTGCCATAATTTCATGAGCACTTGGTATCTTAGCATCCGAAAGAGAGAGCACTTCTATAATACAAATGCTGTCATGTAAAGGTTTGTTACAAGGCTTTTTAAATCTTATTTAAATTAAGGCGGTCAAACACACTCATGCTGGTGCTACTGAAAGAAAATCGCAATCAATCATTGCTTGGGAAATCCTAACCGAATAAATAGTTAGTAGCAAAACAGAAGTCTCAAATTGTGTTAGGTGGTTATATTAGCACATAAAGGAAGTAACTAGAAATACATTTTTCACCAATTGTACTGAAGTCTCTAAATTACAGCAGTGTGGAGAGACTTTTGCTGTCTGCTATTCTTTAGAGAAGTAGAAGTAGAAGTAGTAGAAGTAGTAGGAAGAAGAGAAGAGGAAGAAGTCTCAAATTGATACAGAAAGAGCTTATAATTTGTAAAAAAAAAAATGAATGCAAACCTATATGTTAATATAGATAGTGCATAAAAAACAGAAATTATTGGAAACAGTGGCAAATGGCATCACATTAGAACCAGTATATTACAAAATAAATTCCGTGCCAAGATAGTGAAAATTGTATATCACAATTAAATCTGGATTTTCTTTTTATTTAAAAAAAAAAAACAGAAAACATCATGGAATGGAATAAGTGAATGATTCCCTCCAAGACTGATGTCCCATCAAATATCAAATATTTGAATGCATTGTATAAATATGCTTGTGTAGCTTTCCTGAAATCAGTGTACACAGGAAGATGCTATACATAGCATTGTGTCATGGTTATAGACCTCTGCAGCTAGCTATGATAACGGGAAGAATGATGGCCCATGTCTTACTACAAGCATTCCTATTATGTGCTTGCATCTTGCTAGTTGACATGTATTTTGTCATTGGTACCCTGGAAGTCAATGTATATGTGAACCAGCCTAAAGCAGAAATGGAATAACAGCCTTGTTTGCTTATTTTTGTGTCTTCAAGTCAGTGTTGATAGGCAAGAAATGCCTGAAGTACCTTAATCCGTTTATGTTTTCAGAATAGTTTGCCATTGCCTTTTTCCTAGGAAAAAGTGATAGTCTTTGTGTGGTTTTGTGCCTAAGGTAGTTCTAGAATTTATGGTCTTCTGGTTTCTAGCCTGGTGCCTTTTAAGTACTACATTAAACTGGCTCTCAAAAATAAGTTTATAAAGCAGGTTTTTTTTTTTAAAAAAATGCTGGTTCTCCTTGCTGCATACAATGTGTGCTGCCTATACATTAATGTCCTGCAAACTTGCACTACAAAAAAAAAGTATATTGGAGTATCCAGTGGATATTTCTAAGTATATGCACTGCCAGCTTTTCTAAGGCAAATCTTTTCACAGATCTCATTCCCCCCCCTCCCCATTTTCATGTAGTGTCAAGGAGTGGTTGATCTCATTTGATGCCACCTTGATTCAAGTATGAGTGGTGTGCATAGCAGCTACTCTTACTGGCTGAAAATCAAAAGGGCAGCGACTTCATTTTGACCTTTTAGAATTACAGTGCTGATCTGCAGCATTGTTTCAAGGTTGATGTGATCAAATTACCTCCTCCCCCCCCAAAAAAACCCCCACCCCCGTTCCTAATATTTGCAGGTGAAATATGTAGACCAAGAACTGTGGAAGAAATGTGAAAGAGAGACTTCTTTAAAAATATGTACATCTCTGGAGTTCCTGTTCACTGAATTTCTATTGAAGGATGTGAGACTTCTTCCAAAGCAAGTTTCCACTGATACAAGCCCCTCCCCCAGAATTGTATATTGTGGCACAATCAGAAATATTTACTGGAAGCATTTCTATCTCTTAGCCAAAAAAGTTCACAGAATCATAAAGGAAAAAAAAGGGTTGATAAAATCAGCTGAGATTTCTGCAAAGGGAAAAAAAAATGAGAATGGGGAGGAGAAATGAAGATGAGTATAAAAGAAAGAAAGAACATGTAAGCTACTATAAATATTTATTTAACCCATTCATTCTCAGAACCAGATGATAGTGATAATCAACTTTTTCAGACTGGAGAACTGAAGTGGAAAAATTGTAATCTAAATAGTTTCCCTGTGGAGGAACAGGTTCATAAGCAATCTTATTCAACCTCCATTTCTCTTAATCTGGGTATTTTCCAGATGGGTTCATTTTCAACTCCTAGAAGTCCTTTAAACAGGATGGTGATCACAGAATTCTGAGAATCTACACATTTGGAGGATGTCCAGTTTGGCAAGACTAGACTAATCCTGGTTTAACATGGCAAAGTGGGCTATTTGAGTTGTCTCCTAAGAAATGCAAACATTCAGAACTGACTCATCATGCTAAATTCTGATCAGTTTAATATGATTTGTTTGGTTTTGTATTGTTTGAATCACAGTTTATACATTATGATTTATAGATTGTTATGTTCAGTGAGCAAAGGCAATTATGGCCACTTCTACAAATCATGCATAAACTGTCATGACTAAGTATACTACATGGATATTATAGGAATTTGAGAATTAATGGAAATATCAATTTTAAATGAAAAAAACAATAAGTAGGAATGTGATAACACCTTTTCTAATAAATATTCAAAGGCATAAGCTTTCATGAGTAGCAACTCACAAAAGCTGATGCCTTTTAATAAACTGCTTTCATTGGAAAAGATGCTATAAGACTGCTTTTTTCTACCATATACTATCATACTTATTTTCTTGCAATATCTACCAGCAATCTAGAATATCCAAAATTGGATAATTTCTGAAAATATATCAATGTTCTTAAATTCGAAAATCTCTCATCTTTCTCCACATTACCATACCTTTTCCTGATAATTGAAAGGCAGGCAGGCAGGCATATATAAAAACTTTTGAAATTATTCAGAGTTTATAACAATTCAATGGCAGCAACAAATTTTAATTGGAAAAAGCAAATGTTAATGGACTGAATGGCACATCTTTTTTTTGTTGCCAATTATTTGCCAAGTTGCCAAGCAATTAGAAAAATAATTCTTAAAGTCATATTTTAGAATGACCAAAATTAAATTTTACATTGATTGCAATATATTTGATGTGTTTTTAGAGTATCTGCAAGTATTTTAGTGCTATGCAATATTACATTAATGATTGGATTGAAAAGATAGATGATTTTTGCAAGCAAATCAACTGGTTGACAATTTAAGTTTTATACTGGTTAGCTAAGATGATGAGGCAAAACTGAACCAGTGAGCAAAAGTGAAATTTCATCAGTATATTACTTACTTTAAAGAATGTTTAAATCTGGTGAAGTTTTGGTTTTTATGATCATTTGAGTTCAACTGTATATATCCTTTTTCATTTCATTTCCCCAGTCTAAACCGGGCACTCGAAAAAGTATATGTATTCATTGCATTGAAAAGGAACTGAAAATAAATCTATAAGGACAATGAAAATGGAGAGAACAGAAAATAAATGATGGTTGTTTGATTATACGAACCTATGGACAGAAATTGCCATATTCTCCTTTTTGAATGTGGCAACCAGTGGATAATTTTACCTAGTTGTTTTTACACTGTGAAATAAACTTTAGGCATGTGCTGTTATACAGCGAATACTATGATATACTAAATTGACGGGAAAGTAAATTGATATGATAAATGCTGTAACCATGTGGGAATATAGTATATTTCAGTATCAGTATATTTGAAAAATGAAACTGGGAAGATAAAAAATAAATATTGGTCTTGCCATATTACAGAGATTAAGAAGATAATCCTCTTTTTGGTCAATATAGATGGCTCTTTATTATGGAATGTGTTTGAGCCAAACTGTGTTTAAAATGAGCCCACAGTTAGCATTTTTTAATTCAGGTTTCATAAGTAGGATTTCTTAAACAGGTACTACTAGATCCTGATCCAAGATGCTTTCGTATAGTCATATATAGCTACTTTCTCCATATTTCTTTGTTGGAATTCTAAATATGGCAGTTACTTTAGGTACCTCCTTAATGATATGTCAGATGAAATGATCATTTGTTTGAATGCATTTGATCGATTGTCCTGGATGCATTATTGTTGTTAAAAATCCATTTATACATGTAGACTATAAATATTTTATTTTGGGCTTAATTTATAGAAGGCAAATCCCAGCAATTTTTTTCTGCAATCAAGTTAAGTTCTTCCTATGATTGTTATTTATGTTATGTGGATTATTATGTATAATTCAGTAGCATTTATTTTTCATTCTATATTTAACCAAAATTGGTTATACGATGATAATGTTCCTATAGGGATAAGGAACTCTGTGGCACATTTTCATTTTTGACTTCTTGTGTTGCAGGCTTGCACTCAGTGTAACACACTGGGCTAGTGTTATTGCCATTACTTTTGTGACTCTCAAAGAGAGTCCTTATGAGGACAGCCCTGCCAACTCTCACGGTTCTGCTGTGAGTCTCATGATTTTTTGTCATGTCTCACGGTCTCACGACAAGGCTCCTCAATCTCACGCCAAATTTAAAACGCTTTTTTTTTAATAACCACCGTTATATGGTGCTGAGGAGGGCCCAGAATCCCCTGGTTCAGCCAGCAGTTATTTCAGTCTGGTGGGTTCAATGACTGCTTGGAAGGAAAATCCCTACCTTCTCCCTCTTGGTGACCGTGCCTCGATTTGCACCAGAGCAGCGACTTAGCGAGGCGGCTTCCCGCAATGAGAGTCTTGGCTCTCGCACTCCCTGTCAGCTGGCCCTTAGCAGCCCTCACCTGTGAAGTCGGGCGCCATTTTTCTCCCTGGATGGACGATGAGCCACAACTTTTGCCCCGCTGCCTTTTCCCTCTGGGCTTCACTTCTGCTGTTCAGGGAAGTCGCGCCCAAAGCCCTGTCCTCCCAGAATCTTTCTGACAGTGAGCTTTGGTCTTGGCCCATCTTCGCAGGGCGCTGAGCTCGGCGGTTAATCGCCACCGTGTTGCTCAGAACGGGATAGCCTGACAGATCGAAGTTAATTGGGGGAGGGGTGTTTCTGTGCTGGGATCTACTCGAAAATAGTTATAATTTACCTGTTCCCAGCTCTTGGGGAAATGTCGGTAATTACGCCATCGTAACTGGAGTGGGAAACTCAGAAATAAAACAAAGATTTGGGACTGTGGGTAGTAATAGAAGAAAGAACGCTGAGGCCAAGGTTGTTTGTAATTTACATACTAAATTATGTGTGATGCGTTATCAGTTCTAAAATTGGTCATAACTGAATGTCATTTGGGATTATTGTTTCGATTTTGTGCCTCATTTACCCATGTATTGAAACACGGGTAAACGATCTTATATCTGATGGAATTAAGTTCGAATATTTATGTGGTCTGTTTCACGTGACCATGAATCTCACTATTTTTTATAGAATCTCCAGATTTTTTTTCATGGGTCTCCAGATTTTCCTTTATCAGAGGTTGGCAGGTCTGTGAGGATATAGACATAAGAATAATTTAGCCCCATTTCTTCCCTCTCTTTCTCTTCTTTGGAGAAATAGAAGAGACATTCTTTTTAAAAATCAGGTTGGATTACTGGTCCATTTCTATTGTGATAAAATTGAGGGCTGTCAAAAATCCGTATTCCATTTTACAGTTTCAGTGCTGAAGGATTCTATCAGAGGTCAATTAAGTTATGGCCCCGTGGTCTGACTTAACACATGGCAATTTTTTATATTTTTCTTCTCCTATACTTGCTAGAGGATGATTCACCCTTTATCTCTGAAGTGTGTGCAGCAATAGTTACTAGCCACAAAATGGCCAGACAACCAAGCAATGAAATCCCTTGCCAATATGGAGTTTTGTTCAGCAGATACATTCTCAGTGTGCCCATAAGAGAAAAATATCTGCCTCTACCTAGGATCAAACTCACAGCTTCCTGATTGAGAGGCAAGAGCTCCATCTTTAGGCCACTGCACCATTCCTTAATTAAACTCCTTAACTACACCTCTTTTTAATGTACAATGCATATTAATGCCCTACTTCTTTTTAATGTGCAACACACATCTTGCATTTAAAATGGACCATGGTTCCACTTATCTGATAGTTCCTACCATTTTGAAAATAATGACTATAGCTGTTAATGTTTTTTTACAGTTTCTCTCTTACAATTCCTCCACGAGAACTTTATCTAATAATATTAAGCCTTGTGCTTATTTATTTGTAGTCTGCAAGGTGGACATTGACTATTATTACAACACAGTAGTTGCCTTTTGTCCCAGATCTAGGTCATTATGGATAAAAAGAAAACAACTCTCAGTAGTCAAACTCAGTTCTTGCCAGCTAACAAAACACATCCATGCAGTTTTCTCTGCAACAATATTAAATGGTTTGGTGTTGCCTTCTTCCACAGCCCTGGAATTTCCTGGCAGTATTCCATGTATATAATAGCCAGGTCCAACTCAGCTTAATTTCCAAGGCCAGTGAGATCAATCACAAAATGCTACCGCTTACTTACAGATAAGAGTGCTCTGCTAATGCAATTTCTATTTCCTTGGAGCACCTATACCTGAAATATATGTTTTACTCGAGTAACTCATATCAAATCTAAAGATGTTTTATTATATGAAAATAATGCCACAATTGGAGGCTGGAAAGATTGTATGGAAATAACATTTCTTTCATCAAGATGTCAGTGTTCTGATTTACTTTGGTATTTTGGGGAGTTACCTTGGAAAAAAAAACTCTACTTATATTAAAAGGGAAAATTTACAAGATTTCATTGGACATCATGGGGGGGGAATGGCAATTGAGTTAATGTTTTTTTATTTTGGAAATGTAACATGTTGTCTTTGTTAAAAGCAGCACATTATATATGACATAATCCATGTTTTTTTCTTTTATTCAAGACCAAATCCAATTCGCTTTTTAAAACATTTGCAACCAGTACTAACCTACAATCAAGCATATGTCAAACTACTGGGAAAACTGGTATCCACATATTATATATACAGTGAAGAATGGTACATTCTCCTTGAGAATATAATTGGATGAATTCATTTTGTAATTTTGGTATCTTATGTACGTTCTAGTACATTTTTTAAAAGAGAGGCAACAGTTGAGCTACTGTATCTAGACTAAAAATATCCAGGTGACCAATAGATGGAGAAAAAAAAAGGAAGCACTTGTTATTTGTTTTTTAGTGCAGTCCTGATACAGTACCCCAGATAGAAGAAAACAGTGCATCTATTTTCTCTGTTTGACTGCAGGGTGATGCTCTTTCATGCTATATTTTTGTGAAAGATGCTTAAGTTTCAATTCTTCGTTGGCTGTCAGAACTGTGAACTTCATTGTTTCTTTGATGTAGTGAATGGGTCCATGTTTTGTGTCTCATTGTGGTTTCTTCATTTGAGATGGTTCATATTGTGCAGAGCTAACTATTGTGATTTTTTTTTTAAAAAAAAGATAGTTTATGGCTGAGCATTTTGAGTGAGCACAGCCAATCATATTTTATTCATTAATGTTGCCTAAATGAAGCATAATTTCTGGTTATTAATCAGCCTGATAGAGTTGAAAGCATTTGCAAGAACTATAATAGTTATAAGAAACAAAGTGTAAGTACATTCTGTGAGCTTTTACAGACATGTGTAATTCACATCTAAAGGTCACATAGATTTTTTGAACCTCTGATATGGTGAAGAATATGTGGCAAATGTTCAGAATTCAAAAAATTAATAAATCACAGGATTACACTACAAAACGGAGATTCCTCCCTCCCTCTGCAGATTAATATAAAATAAATTAGTGCAGCTTTTGTGAATGTCTGTCCTCTCCTTGCCTTTCAAGTCGACCTGGTATATTTCTGAATGTCAAGTTGCTCGTTGTGTTGTTAGCCACCAATAATGGCAGAAAAGACAATTCTACCTGCTTGCTGTCATCTGGTAGCTTGTATTTTTACATTGGTAGAAAAAAGAAAATAGAAAAATGGCAGCAGTAGAAATAAAACAGGTTATCTTGTATTAATGCAAGCAGACTTACTTCTCAAGGCAATGGGAAGAGAACAGTTTCAGGATTATCATCTCCGTTCTTTGGTCCCCTTAATTATTTTGTTTCTGAGATAGTTTGAAGTTAATAATGAGGTTTTGGAGTTTCTTTTTGTATATATCATTTTTATGTGTCAAGTGTATGTATGTGCATCTTTTCAAAATTCAGAAGTGGAAGTCGTGTGCATCTCATATAGTCAGTATTGATATTACCCTGCAGTCATTTTTTTCATGATTCATATGAATCTCAGAAGAATAACCAGTTAAGCAATAATACTGCAGAGTTGGCCCGGATTCTATTTATAGCAAGGTCTGTTTCTATCCCTTCCAGCAGTGGAAAGGTAAATTACATTTATAACACCTGAAGGCCTCCTTACCCTCCCACAGAAGTGCCCTGGGAGTTAGAATAAAAAGATTGCCAGCCTGTTTGCAGATGAAAACCTTTTTCCTCCCTTCTCCTTAGCTGCCAATCAGTCTAGCAGGGGGTAAAAAAAAATCACAAAAAGAGATGCATTCCTCCGGCAGGAGTTAGAAACAAATAGTTTATTGGATATTAGAGGGAATTCAGTGGAATGATGGCAATAGTTAAATTGTTATCAAATGAACTGATTGTCTTACAATGAATGCATCAGATACATACAAAAGACTAAATCTGGAATAATTTTCAGAAGAAAGATAGCACAATTATGCTGGTGTAATTGGATGTAGGCTTCTTGGCTTTGTCATTTTAGATATCCAGTTTTGTTAAGGAAATAGATGCTCTATTTGTTTCTGATAAGTCACACATATGCAAAGATAGACACGATTTGTTTACCTGAAAGTTAACTCAAAGCAATTGATAGTTTAAATGATGTCTGTGCAAGAGTTCTGAACAATTCTTGAATGTCTCAGAATCAGATGAAATAGCTTGGAAATACTGCTTGTGTGACTTAATAAAAATGGTCAAAACAGGACTTCTGCTGATTTTTCTCTATAGCCTTAGAGGCATGAAAGGAGTCAAAGTCTTGAGCAGGATAAAAAGAGAAAGGCCAAGAGAATATTTAATTTTAACTGAATAATTTACTAGCTGGGTATTTAATTCCGCTTCATTCTGAAACACTAAAAATCATAGGCTCTAACTTTGGAAGTTCTCTGGAAGTATGATGATTTTGGGGGATCTGAGTATACCTGAATAATAATAATACCAACACAAGTCCACAATTGTATAGAATCTCCTGCCATGGGCAGGGGGTTGGACTAGAAGACCTCCAAAGTTCTATAATGCTACAAAATTTAAACAGCAAAATAAAAATATTTTCCTCTTTAAAACAGATTAATTGGGGGAAATACAATGTTTTAAACTTCCTTATTTAAATAAATATTGAACTTATTTAGTGTGGGGAATTTCACAGGCACATTCAAAACACCAGATTTATAAAATATGTTTTAAGGTAATGTTTAACCAGCAATATTTCTAAACTTAGTTGTCAAAATGCATACGTTGTCAAAAGGAATGTTACTATTGTTTTGGTAAGCAAGTTGTGGTTCTGGAGCCATTAATTCATTTGCATTCATTTTAAAGTGAAAATCCTGGTTCAATTTGATGTGATTTGATTAAGAGCTATTCTGTGTTCACTGGGAGATGCAACAGTCAGGAATAATCCAGCACTAACAGTCCTTTTAAAAGATTAGTATTCCAGTCCATAATTTGACAGGCAGCCACCTAGATGGAGCAACATATTCTTTGTCTAATTTTCACTGCACAAATGGCCCATAGATTAAGACTGCCATTTCTTTGCTGTATTGGCACTTGATTGACAATAATGGCCAATGCTTACATCAAAAAGTAGCATACTTAAAAAGACAGTGCTGAAAATATTCTTAGCATTGGCTAGCTTGCTTCAATTTCAAGCTACTACTGCTGTTTTAATTGCTTTATTGCTTTTGGATTTCTTTTTCTGGTTGTGGAAAATTGTTCTTTTCAGTACTTAACAAATCTTAAGTAGCTTTGAAAAATGCAACTTTTTCAAAAGTAGCTAATAGCATTACATTATTTTGATTATTATTTTTGAACCAAGAATGACTGATGTCATCAAGAATGTTTTATGAGAGAGGAGGGGGTCTTCTAATCTAACCACCTTTTCAGACTATTGGATGTCTGTTTATAGTTCCTGGATTCTGCCTCCAGTAATCCAGCCCCCAATTTAATATTTAGCTTGTTACTGCTTTATGAAGATTATGCAGAATACAGAATAACAGAATTGGATGATCTGGAGGTCTTCTTATTCACTCTCCCCTATTTAAGCATAATTATTATATTATGAAACCCCCCTCCTTATTTCCTTTATGAAAGATAACATGGTCTAGAGTCAACACTTCATGAGTACATGCCTTAAATGTCTATGTATTTGTAAAGAAGATAGACCATTGTGCCATTCATATGTGAACACACAGGTGGCTCTGCAGTTCCAGTTGGAAAATGCAGAGTCTAATAAATGGGGGCACCAAAAATTCATTGTTGTAGTAACGGCAGTGTTGTTTTATGATGATGCTCAGGTTGCATTGTATGTTGCATTACAGAAGGCTTTATTGTGTCTGGCTGCATAAATGTGTGCTTCAATGAACCATGGTGGCACAGTGGTTAGAATGGAGTATTGCAGGCTAACTGCATTCCCACTGCCAGGAGTTCGATCCTGACCAGCTCAAGGCTGACTCAGACTTCCATCCTTCAGAGGTTGGTAAAATGAGGACCCAGATTGTTGGGGGCAATATGCTGACTCTGTAAACCACTTAGGGCTGTAAAGCACTGTGAAGCGGTATATAAGTCTAAGTGCTACTGCTATCGCTATATATGAGAGTCCAACTGAGTGATTGTTTGGCTGATGTAAAAAAAAAAAAAGCAAGATTTCTAAACCTAAACAAAATAGGATTTGAATGAGAAAATATCAGGTGAAACTGTGAGATGATATTATTAGTAAACTATTTCTTGTTGGCAAAAAAAAATAAAAAGTGGATATTTCCAGTGGAAATATATATATATATATATATATATATATATATATATATA
>BLBF01000073.1:22208316-22231410 GCA_015471245.1 Laticauda colubrina
GTGTGAAAGGACGGCTATTATCTATTAGGAAGCCAGGTTTCATCTGGGTGCCTGGTGGGGGTGTGTTTGAGCTGGAGGTATCAGAGGGAGTCTGTTTGTGCCCAGGTGTTTGCCAGGCTTGTGCTGTGGAGATCTTTCTATTTGAGAGTGCAGGATTCCAAATGATTGACAGTCTGGTGGAATCATCTCTTCTCTTCATGCTTTCAGGTCTTTTTTCAATCTCTATGGCTTCTCTGATGATTCTGTGGCTGGGGTTTTCTATAGTGGCTAGGGTTTTGGTGCCATTGAAGTTGATGTTGTGACCTGTGGCTTTCATGTGTTGGACTAGTGAGGAGGTGTGTTCCAGTTTTTTTACTGCATTTTTGTGTTCATCCAGGCAGGTACTTATTCTTCTATTGGTCTGTCCAATGTATGTGGCCGGGCATGATGCACAGGGAACTTCGTATATGCCTTGGTTTTCCAGGTCAATTTTGTCTTTGGGGTTTTTAAGGATGGCTGCTATTTTTTTGTCTGTTTTGAAGGCAGTCTTGATGTGATGCCTGTGTAGTATCTTACTGATTTTGTCTGTAGTACCTCTTATGTAGGGTAGGACAGCTATTCCATAGGTCTGTTGATCTTCTAGGTCTCTGTTATGTCTTGGTGGGTTTTTGTGGATCAAGCTGGTGATTTTGTTTTTGTGGGAACCGTTAGCTGTCAGTACTTTAGTCAGGGTGCATAGTTCAGTCATAGTTCAGAAGCCTGATGATGGCAGATGAGATTCTGCTGAAACGCTGCTACAATTTTAAAAGCACTACAATGACATGGGATAATACCCAAAGGAAGCTGAACAGCACACACACACACACACACACATATATGTGTGTAAGAACCTGCGAAACAAAAGGAAATATATATATATATATATATTGCAGGTTCTTACATGCATGCTGTTCAGCTTTGTTCAGGTATGTTTTGGCAGAATCTCATCTGCCATCATCAATCTTCTGTATTGTGTTCATCTATATATATAAAATTTGTGATGGGTAAACACTTTTTCTCCCAGTAGTGCTGCAGCTGCTGGCCTTTGTTGCTCAGCCATCATTCCTGAGTCCTTTAGCCCATTTTTCACCAGATGTCCAGAAATTTCAGCATGTGGTGCAGCCTTTGTTGTTTTTATTATTGCAAACGGGTTCCATGGCCTGAAAAAGTTCCAAGTAACCTAATTTAGCATTAGTTATATCAGTCTCTACTTTCTTCATTCATATGATTTTTCTGTCTCTTTCTAGTTTCTATCAGTGAAAGAAACTATTGGTGGATATATATACATACACTAAAAATATAAACAAAGCTGCTCCTCCTCCTCTTCCTCCTCCTCCTCCAATTAACATTGGAGGGTAGAACTAGAGCACTGCTCAAAGTTGATCAAAAGCCTTTTTGAACATAGCCTGCTTCCAGCAGAGGGTATGGGACCAAAACAACCACTAGATAGCAAGGCTGTCTGTCTGCACCACCAATGCACCAACAGTGAAAGTAAGAATATGAATTGTCTTTGCATCAAGAAATTTCTGAATGACTAGCATCAAACAAGTAACTTTGTTTTAAGTTTGATGGTCTCCAGATACTGGACTACAACATCTACCAGTTCTGTACTGAGTTGCTAATATTGACAACTGTTTACTTAATTTTATAATGCATATCTAGGCAGGTTTAGGGAGGTACATTTCATATAACTAAATTTCAGAAGTCAGGCCTGGTTAGCGAATGACAGCAGTGGAATCACAGGGTCCAATTGGGAAGATGAAAAAAATTTCAGGAGGAGGCAGTAGCAAACTGCTTTGTAGCATGTATCAAGAAAACTGCTTGATTGTTTCCTAGGGGTTGAGCTTGACTTAAAGGCATCCTTAACTCTTTAAGTTTAACTATCTTAAATAAGTCTAAGAAATTGAATCAATTAGACATAATATTCCCTGAAGAAAAGCTGGCTTAATTTCTGGGTGACCATACCCAGAAGTGACCATACCCTATTGGTTATGACAAAAGGTTCTTTTCTTATTCTTAATAGTTTAAGATAGATGATAGATATGCATACATACATACATATGTGTGTGTTCATTCTTTTTGCTTATTGTTAGCTGCACTTCTTAATTTCAGAAACACCTAAATTTATTAATTTACACATTTATTTACATAAATTTGTTGTAACCACTCACTCAGATGAATTCAGGGTGGCTTATAAAATCCATAAAATATAAAATGTGCCACAACAAAACAGCCTGCACTAAAACAAACAGTATAATAATAAAGAATCACAACTTGGACCCCAGATCTCATTAAACTGAGGCTTGAGATCAGGCTAATTATTTGTTTCTTTATTTGTTTAAATTTGTTGTAGCTGCCCACTCCAGTAGACTTTGCAGTATAGCCAGCAAAGTTACGGTTTTCTAAACAGTGTTGGGATTCAGATTTTTTTTACTATCGGTTCTGTGGGCGTGGCTTGGAGGGTGGCAGGGGAAGATTACTGTAAAATCTCCCATTTCCTCCCCACCCCACTAACCTGCTTTCCAGCTCCATTCTCCTGTGCAGGGCAACAAAAGAAGATCCAGCCAATCAGCTGGGACTCAGGAGGCCGAGAATAAATGGGGGCAGGGCCAGTCAGAGGTGGTATTTGCTGGTTCTCTGAACTCCTCAAAATTTCCACTACCGGTTCTCCAGAACTGCTTACTTAGACTGACAGGATTCTTAATCCAGTGCATCAGGAGAGCAAAAGTTGGGAATTAATATTATACATAATTTAATGGAAATAAACAATAACTTATTTGCAATATAGAAAGCATGCATGCCATAGTCTCAGTTCTTTCTTTTTTTAAAAGATGATTGGTAATTGATGTGAGATACAATCTGTCCTATTCTGTGAAATCATTCTCCTGTTGTACAAAAATAATAGTGTCTCAGATGAATGCTGGTTGGGAATTTTGAGAATTGTAATCGTGTTAGATCCAGACAGCATCCAGTTTGAGAAGATGGAATGGAATTATGGAAGAACGCGGTAAGCATAATAATAGACAAACAGCAATGTCACTGTGGAAATACAGCAATTGCAATCAGTATGTCCATTGCCTGACAGAAACATGCAAGTTGTAGTATTTGGATGCTGATATTTCCCCTTAAGAATACCCAGATGTAAACAGGAAATTAGTTAATTTTCCCACCTTTAATGTTTATTTTTGCCCATGTTAGATTAACGAACTTTGATTCTGAATTGGTATAGGGTTTCTTGGCTGAGCAGTAGATTGGACTAAAACCTCCAAGGTCCTTCCAACTCTGTTGTTCTGTTCTGTTCTGTTCCATCCCATTCTAGTCTAGTCTATTCTGATCTGTAATTTTGGTCATAAAGATACACTGGAAGGTTATTCTCTTTTTTAATAAATATTAATAGCAATAACATTTAGATTTATATACCATTTCATAGTGCTTTACCTCCCTCTCTTAAGAGGTTACAGAGTCAACATGTTGCCTTCCACAATCTGGGTCCTCATTTTACCAACCTCAGAAAGATAGAAGGCTGGGTTAACCTTGAGCCTGGTGAGATTTGAACTGCCAAATTGCAGCAGCTGGCAGTCAACAGAAATAGCCGGTAATACTACATTCTAACCACTGCCCCACCAAAGCTCTTAAACTTATCAAAGTATAAAATACAAATGAAAATGAAAATAGTAGGAAAAGGGGGAAAAGGGAAAAACAAAAGAAAAACATTCACTACTATCTATCTATCTATTTTACATGGCATAAGCCACCCAAAAAATACCTGAAATTTTCTTGGCTTCCAAGGTAGAATAGTGCCCATTGTTTTAAATTTATTAGTTCTTTACATGCCATGCAGAATTGTTGCTTGCTATTTAGTTGTTTGCTTCTAAAATTATGATTCTAACAAATTAAATGGTCAGTTTTTCAAGTTTAGGAAATGACATATTTTAGCAGAAAGAAATAAACTTTCAATAATCTAGAAATTCATCAATAATCTCTTCTCTGAAACCAGTAATTTTTGCATGTTGTTTGACTAAAGCAACAATTCTAATGAAAGTATTATGGCCCATCTCTATACCAAATCTCTCAGGGATCAAACATCATGCAAAAAGGTATGGCAAAGAAGCTTCTAAGAATGAAGATGTTTTTCACAGGAAGGAGATTTTGCAAGTTCCCAAACTTTGCTCTTTGAAAGGTAAGTTCTAAGCAACTGTTTGGAAAAGATCAAAGAGCACAAAGATGAAGGAGTACCTCTTTTCCTAGGAAATCTGAGTATTAAAAGGAACTGCAGTCCATGTTTGAAACATAGGAACTTCCTTTCAGCATTCATCATCTTTGAATGTGTGTTGGGCAGAAGGACAGGGTAGCTCTACATATTGGTTGATATTAACCTGCCCTACCCTTAATATTCCAGCAAGTAGCTTGAGTCTGAAGAAGAAACTTCAGTATTAGAGATTATAGTCTGAAGGCTGAAGCAGACTGGCAAGTACAGCTGATCAGTAACTGAAATTTTAGCATTTTCATTCAAGGACTAGAATTAAATTCCATCTCTGAAAACATATGCAAATTGTTTTATGATGTGCTTTGTGCATTTTGTTGAGTCATCCATTGGAATCTGGATTGCAATTCCATTAGTCTTTGGTCTTGTCACACTTGCATGGTCTTTTTGGCATTTAATTAATATGTCAACTGTGATATTCATCTTGGAAGACACTTTGCCATTCTATTAATTTCATTAATCATCATATTCAGAAGTCTTACATTCTTTTGAAAATGAGTATGGGTTTTTGTTCTTTTATTCACTTTTCTGAGTCTGTAATCAAGGCTTTATGCATACAAACTAATGGTTCTATGCATGAAAATTCACCTTAGATATAATTGCACATAGAAAAAAAAGGGTAGGCGGGAGATTTAACTTTCAAATATATAATTATACTATTTTTTTGGAAGTCCAAATGTTCTTTTTCAAGAAGCAACTGGACTTTATGTTTTTTCTTTGAAGACATTTCACTTCTCATTCAAGAAGCTTTTTCAGCTCTGGTCTTCAAAGAAAAATCAGAAATTCCAGTTGCCTTTTGAAAAAGTACCTTAGGGACAACCATGACCTGGATGGTTTCCATAGACTTTATTGTTTGGAAGCATACCCATTTGGATCAAATTTGAAGAGAAAAGTGTTAGGGTAGTAGTTTTTAATGAATATCATTAAGAAAATGAAATGCTACTGTGCTCTTGGTAGTTTCTTTCTCTTTTTTTTTTCTTATATTTTATAATTTCAGGAATCCATCTATTCTGAGTATTTTTGCATATACATTTCAGAGATGGGTTTCTCAGGTATCAAACTAGCTATTTAAGATGTTTAATGAGTAACTAACTATTGATGGTTCACATACCTATAAGAATTTTGTACCCAACATATATAATACACTTGCGGGCTAGGCAACAACACAGAAATGCAGAAGGGCAAGCTATGCCAAAGAAGTTGTTCCTTAAGTAAAAATAGGCAAAATATTTTATATTTGAGGTTTTCATGCAGAACTCAGCATTATACGATTGAAGATGAAGGTAATTTATTTCTGCTTCTCTTAAAAATTACACACTCTTTTATTATGTTGATTAAAATGAGCTTTCAGGAACTAATTCTGCATTCTTTTAAAGTTCAGATTTTTTTATCATCCTGTTGATATTTTTCATGAATACACAGATAATGATTGAATTCTTTGTTATTTATCCATGATTCAAGCTTGTCCTTTAGCATCATAGGCTTATGTTTGTATTAGTGGAAAGCAAGCTGACAACTTGAAGGTGATCAAAAAGGGAGCTGTCCATAACTTCAGATAACATTAAATCAGGCTTACTAATAATAAGATTGGGGCTAAGTAAGATATTTCAAATTAAAGATACTCCTGCCTGCCATAATTGCACAACTGTGTAGGCCAGCTTTCCTCAAAGATGACAAGCAGGTGAAAGATTTGTGCCTGGACTTATGACTTTTGCACGTTTGGCAAAGCAAAGTATAACCCTGGCTAGTCCCCAAAGGAAAGGGACAGTAAGCAAAACTGTTTCAATGTGAGATGACAAATTTGACTGCGTAGTCATTTATATAAACCATAATCCTTCCCAATTAAGACCTGTATTGCAGTTCATAAGCAACATTAGCCTGGTCATATTTACGTCCATGGTAACATTTTCTTAAGCAAGACTTAAAGGAAATCTAACTCAAGCTGTTTTCTCTTCCAGCAGGAATGACAAAAATTTTGTTTCCTGAAACTTTGAATGATACCAAGGAATTCCATGTAGAAACTCCTGAAAAATGTACTTAAATGTTCAAATTCTCTTCTTATATATTTTATATATTCATTATATATAAAAAAAATTCTCTTTCAGGAATCATATTGTCAGGGAACCTAATTTGTAAACAAGGTTATCTTTTAATACACAGGATATCAAGTTTTCATTCTGAAATATGTTGTTTCTTAAAAGTGGAGTTTCTTTTTCTTCTTTTAGCAGCAATTTGATGCTTCTTATTCTTACTGCTGAGCAAAGAAATACTTCTACTAACTGATATGTATGTCACTACAAGTTCAAAGATACATATATTGCTGAAGCAAGTTCAACAGTGAGTGATACGCAAGCAAAGCCTTTTCACAACTACAGATTTTGATGGTTTTTTAAAAAGAAAGGTAATCATCCCAGAATGAATATGAGTTTCAGGAATTATAGCCACAAAACCAGGGGTCAGCTGCTATTGGTTTGCCCCAGTTCAGGCAAACCCATAGCTAACTAGTAAATTATATCGCTGGTTCGGCGAACTGGCAAATCCCACCATGGCTGGCCCCATCCACCCTACCCCGCCCCTCCCAGGAGTCCCCATGCAGCCTATTTTGGATCCCAGATAAGTACAGAGGCTTGGGCAGGGCAAAAAATGGGCCCCCTAGAGGCTCTGGAAGGTCAGAAACAGGCCCATTTCTGGCCTCCAGAGAGCCTCCGGAGCCTGGGGAGGATGTTTTTACCCTCCCGGAGGCTTGAAGAAAGCCTCCAAAACCCAGGGAGGGTGAAAATGCTCCCCTTCATTGTAGTGCTGGAGGCCAACTTGGCCATGGCCATGCCCACCCGGCAACCGGGCAGAGAACTGATTGCTAAAATTTTTGAAGTCTACCCCTGCACAAAACCTCAGAGAAATGGAAGCCACACAGGGAATATATGTCAGTGGGAAATAGCAACAACAAAATCATAGCTATCCAAAGTAGTATTAAATGGGGAAGCAATGTTTAAATATTTCTGTAGGAATGTGCCTCAGATTTGAAAATGTCAGTGGAAAAAGGAAAGAAAAGAGGATGTTAAAGGCAGTCTCTGTAGCAGAGTGAGGAAGAAAAACAGTAATATAAAGGATGAACATGAAAGGGGAAATATAGATTGGGAAAAAAAATCAAAATCTGAATTTCAAGACGGGGTTGGGGGAATGGAAAAACATTTTTTCTATCATGATTTTTCATGTCTCTCAAGTTTGTTGAAAGAGAGAGTAGGAGATCCCAAACAATAGTGATGCGCCTGTTTTCTAAATCTGAAAATTCAATGCATTCCTTGCTTCAGAGGCCTCTGGTACTCATGACTCAAACTAGTTTAGTAAATCATCAATTACATACCTCTCTTGTTTGATATGGACCAAATTCTCCAGTTAATACTACCTGATTCTTCCAGATTATAAAACCCAACTCAGCAGTGATTTTTGTCCAGGTACCTGGAAAGATTGCACTGCTGAGTTCTTAGGAGATAATATCTATTTCACTTCCTGCAAATTGCAGCACCTTTATCAGGCTGTAACTGCAGGTCCAGATGAGTAGAGGAACCCAACGAGACCCTGTCTCTCTTATCTCCAGACTGCTAAGAAGAGCTGTCTTCAGATGATTTACAACAGGGGGTTTCAAACTCAATTTCATTGACAGCTGCATCAGGGTTGTGTTTGGCCTCAGGGGTCTGGAGTGGGCATGGACAGGTCAATGTCACCCAGGTGCTCTACCAGTGAAAATGGGCTCCCGAGCTCCGTTTTTGGCTGTGACAGCTTTCTGCAACCCTCTGCCAGTGAAAATGGAGCTTGAAAAGGCCACCCACAGCTCTACTGAGCTCTATTTTCACTGGCAGAGGCACCATGGGCTGGTCCTTCGCTGTTTCCAGGGCAGCTCCATGGGCCAGATCTAAACACTCCATGGGCCAGATCCTGCCCTTGGGCCCTGATTTACAGAGAGTGCATGGAATAATCAAAAATTTGCAAAATGGTAAGGAACTCAGGGAGGTCTGACCATCTCAAGTAATGTCTATTGGTACCAAAAATGTTACCTGTCCCACCTTCTGGTTGTCCAAAAAAGAAAAGCATACAGGATGGATATTAATGATGTGGCTGAATCATCTCCTTACCAAAGGATGGGTTCAAAAAGGACCTCCCAGTTCAGATGGTTGAGAAGAGCTTCAGTAGTCATTGCAAAATGCTGGAAAGTTACGTAAACATTTGCAGAGTTATGAACTATGATCCTACTTCAATCTCAAGACCAAGTTATCCTTGAGTTCGGTGCTAAATGTAGTATGTCCATGTGCAATGTACAGGATACAGTGACTAATTTCTGCATATAAGGAGATATATTTAGGAGATATTCATTTAATATGACATGGACACATTCACTTTCCCTGTGAGTTCCAGTTAACATCCTTTTCAGAAAATATTAAAACCAATGACACTTACCATGTGAGTTTCATTCTTCAACAGTCACCTGTGATTTTATTTTGGCTCTCTGTAAAGTATCTTTGTCTGGATTATTGAAACCTTTCACACATCCTCTTGAAAAATGCATGTAAACTTTCCATTTAGTTTTGCTGGTAGAAGTTCAAACCTTTTTTTTGAGGGAGGGGAGAAGGTGGGAGATATTTCCTTTTTCTTTGAAATGTTTTTCTTCTTGGATTTTTTACTTACTTACTTTACTTCCCAGGTTAGCCCTAGCTTTGAAAAGCCCTAATTGTGTTCCAGTATTTTGGTCCTAACCTTGCCCATGTGCTTCGTAATAAGATATAATAGGTAGAAAAGAACTTCAGATTCCACAGGGGTGCATTTATCTTCAATTTCTTAAAAAAACAACTGTACATTTTTCCTGATATTGTGTAGCTATCCTGAATCTTCAAGCACATTTTTTTTTAAAAAAAGGATTATTTCTTTCCTCTTCACCAATTTTTCCTGGTAAATGTTCAATCTACTATTACAGTTTGAAAGGTCTTTATATTTCATGGGTCAGTGGAATGAAGCAATCTTTTTGCACAAGCCTACTTTGCAACCCCGTAAAATGTCAAAAAAACTTGAGGAAGAAGATCATTAAACAATAATTTATTGCAATCAAAGATAGTTCAAGTCAAAAAGCCTGAGCAGCTAGAATGATTTAGTGCCAAAAAAGTTCACAGTTATACTTGAAAGATTAAGAAGATAGAAAATGTACACAGTCTAGTGATAGTGTAAGAAAGAAACTGCCTACTGATATACTGTTAACCAAGCACATATTTTAAATCCTACTTTTCTTAATAATTAGATTTCAGTCTAGAAAAAGTCCTAGTCTAGCTCAAGAGTGAACAATCTATTATCTTAGAGACTTTTTATCTACAATTCTGATTCCCAGTAGACCTAACAATATGGCCCTTCATGAACTCTTCTTGGAACAGAAGATAACTTCTCAAACAGAAGAGAAGAGTTCATAAAAAGCTGCATTATTGGGTCTACTAGGGAATTGAGAATTGAGACAGTAACATCTGGAGGGCCACAGATTGCTCATTGTTGAACTTAAATTGGACCTTTTGTAAACTGAACTAAAAATAATTTGGGCCCCTACCATTCCATTCTGTGTAAACTTAGTGGTATACAGTACCTTCCTACTGTAAAGTCAGAGGTGGCATTCAGCAGGTTCTGACCAGTTCTGGAGAACCAGTAGTGGAAATTTTGAGTAGTTTGGAGAACCGGCAAATACCACATCTGCCTGGAGATTTTACAGTATCCTTCCCCTGCCACGCCCACCAAGCCATGCTCACAGAACTGGTAGTAAAAAAAATTGAATCCCACTATTGTGTAAAATATCTGTTCAGAAGAGGTGTTTAGAAAGATGTCAGTAGTTGGCAAGGCATTGTAGTGAATATATCTGCTGACCTGAATGTTCTTTGCAAAAGAGGGATGCTATGGTAATTGAAATCTTCTTCATACAAACAGGTATTTGCATGGAATTTGCTTCTTAAATGTTCCCTAGTGGCTAGCATTTATGTATGAAATGAAGTGATATCCTATTCCCAAATCTTTCCTGATTACTCGAATGACAGAATAATAACACAGTTGGAAAGTACCTTTGAGATCTTCTAGTCCAACACATGAATAAAGTCTACCATTCATGACAAGTATCTGTCTCTTATTAAAAGCCTCAAGTAATGCAGAATCCACAACTTCTGGAGGCAAGTTGTTCCATTGGCTAGGAAGCTTCTCACTGTTAGGAAATTTCTTCTTAATAATAGGTTGATTCTCTCCTTGATTAGTTTCCATCCATTGCATTCCATCCATTTTTGTTCTGCCTCCAGATGCTTCAGAAAATAAATTCACCCTCTCTTTTTTTGTGGGAACCTCTGAAATATTGTAAGACTGCTGTCATGTCCCCCTTAGTCCTTCTTTTCACAAGATTAGAAAAACCTAATACTTGCGATCATTTTTCATACATTTTAGCCTCCAGTTATGTGATCATCTTTGTTGCTCTTTTCTGTCCTTTTTCCTCTTCATCTTTTTAAAAATATGGTGACCAAAACTGGATGCAGTATTCTGAATGTGATCTTACAAAGGCTTTATAAAGTTGTACTAATACTTCACATGATCTTCATTTTATCCCTCTGTTAATGCTAGGATTGTGTTGGCTTTTTTTTTGGCACACACTGCTGGCTCATATTTAAGTGATTGTCCACTAGAACTCCAAGACTCCTCTCATAATTACTGCTATTGAGCAATATGTACTTGTACATTTTATTGTTCTTGCCTCAGTGTAAAACTTTATTTTTCTCTACTTTGAATCTCATTTTACTAGATAAGGCTCAGTTTTCAAGTCTGTTGAGATTTAGCTGGATCTGCAGCCTATCTTCTGGGAGTTGGCTATTCCTGCCAGTTAATTCCAATATTTATTCCAATCCAGAATTTGAAAGCTGTTTCTCCAATAGGAATAGAAAAAGTAAAACAAAAATAATCATTGTATTCAGCCTTTATTAACTTAGTGTCTCCCAAACAGTAATCCCAATACATTTTTAGGACAGTTGGTTTAGAAAGATTATTTATATCCATGGTAACCATAGTCAAAGCTCAATACATTTGAAACTAGTTCTAAAACTGTAAAAGTACTGTTTGAATATCACAGATAATCTTTGAAAGGGCATTTTTAATATGACATATATATCCCCCATAGAAGACAAACAAACTGTATGCATGATCATTTTAACTGGAGGGATTCTAATGTATAAAGTTCCCAGCAGTCTCTTCTGTCAATTGAACCATGTTTGTTTGTTTGTAATGTGAGGAGGAATTTAATTACATTCACACTGAAAGTACACATTTTATCCAGGAAAATCAAATCTTGCTATCTAAATACTGTTTGACTTTGTCACCTTATATAAAATGACAAGGAAGGATTAAAAAGAGAAAAGAGCCCACTCTTAGTAAATGCAAAATGCAAAACTGTCATAAAAGTAAAATAAAGGTTTCCCCTGTCCAGTCCAGAGGTCCAGAGAACATTCAGCAGGTTCTGCCCAGTTCTGGAGAACAGGTAGCAGAAATTTTGAGTAGTTCGGAGAACTGGCAGATAACACCTCTGACTGGCCCCGCCCCCACCTATTCCCTGCCTCCTCTTCTTTTGTTGTCCTACACAGAAGAACAGAGCTGGAAAGCAGGTTAGTGGGGTGGGGAGGGAATGGGGATTTTGCAGTATCCTTCCCTTGCCACGCCCACCAAGCCATGCCCACAGAACTGGAAGTATTTTTTTTTAATCCCAGCACTGGTCCACTCGTATTCGATTCCAGGGGGTACTGCTTATCTCCATTTTTTTTGCTGAAGCCCAAGGGATCCAGCATTATTCTGTGGTCATTTTACTATACACTAAAGGCAAATGGAACACTGTTACCTTCCCACAGAAGTGGTACCTATTAATCTTGCATTTGCATGCTTTTGAACTGCTAGGTCAGCAGGAGCTGGAGCAAGAAACAGGAGCTCATCCTGTCACGTGGTGCTCAGATCTTGGACCCAGGCTGTCAGCTTTCCAGATGGCTATAGTGCTCAGCATCTTTAACTAATGAACCATCATGTCCCCCTAAAGCTGTCATTCTACTATTTCTGTGAATGACGACAGATGTTTGGGCCCATGCTCCAAAAAGTTGACAATATAATATTATATATTGTTGACTGCAACAGTGACACCATTGAAGCCAACATCTTTAACACATTCTTCGGCTCAGTATTTGTAAACAGCAAAGGATCATGCCCAGTATTTCCTAGCCGAACCACAGAAAACTACAATAATCTAATACATATCGATTTTACAGAAGACAATGTTGAAAAAGCACTACGCAATCTAAAGCCATCTTTATCTATTGGACCGGATGGAATATGTGCCTACTTCTTAAAAAAGCTATCCACTGCCATCGCTGAACCTCTAAGCATAATCTTTGAAAAATCTTTCAGGACCAGCTCCTTGCCAAAATTATGGTCACAAGCCATGGTCATCCCCATCTTCAAAAAGGGAGAGCCCAGCCTAGTTGAAAATTGCAGACCAATCTCCTTATTCTGCATTACCTGTAAAGTCATAGAATCATTATTAACCAATTCATTATCCTCCACTTAGAGACAAACAATCTACTCTCCAGTAAACAATTTGGTTTCAGGAAAAAACTATCCTGTAATCTGCAACTCTTACACTGCAAACACATATGGATTACACAACTCGATCAGGGCAAAACAATAGACACAATCTATAGAGACTTCTGTAAAGCCTTTGATTCAGTGATACACGACAAACTACTCCTAAAACTAAAATCTTATGGTATCTCTAGACAACTGCATAACTGGATAGAAGCATTTCTGTCAAACAGACAACAAATGGTCAAAATTGGGGGTGTCCTATCAAATTCTGTACCTGTCAATATTGGTGTCCCTCAAGGCAGTGTTCTAGGACCAACTCTCTTCATACTCTACATAAATGACCTCTGTGATCATATTAAGAGCAACTGCATTCTTTTCGCTGATGATGTAAAGCTGTTCAATACCACAGACAATACTGATACCCTTCAAAAAGACCTTGACTATGTATCAGAATGGTCAAACAAATGGCAACTTCAAATCTCAACAAATAAATGCTCTGTCTTACATATTGGCAAAAAAAATCAGAAAATAAAATACAAGCTGAATAGTCAAGATCTTGTTGATGATCCAAGCTCTGTAAAAGACCTTAGAATACTCATCTCTAATCTATAATGATCTAAGTGCTAGAGCCCACTGTAACTACATAGCCAAAAAGGCGTTAAGAGTTGTTAACCTAATCATATGTAGCTTTTTCTCTGGTAATATCACATTACTAACTGGAGCATACAAAACATTTGCTAGACTCGAATACAGCTCATCAGTCTGGAATCCACATTATGTATCAGATATTAGCACAGTTGAGAAAGTCCAGAAATATTTCACAAGAAGAGTTCTCCACTCCTCTACTCATTGCAGAATATCTTATGCCACCAGATTTGAAATTCTAGACCTAGAAAACCTTGAATTATGCCATCTTCGGTCTAATCTAAATATGGAATATAAAATCATACATTGCAATGTCCCACCTGCCAATGAATACTTCAGCTTCAACCATAACAACACAGTAGCACACAATAGATACAAACTCAAGGTTAACTGCACCAAACTTGACTGCAGGAAATACAAATTCAGCAACATAGTGGTCAATGTCTAGAATACTCTACCTGACTCTGTAGTTTCTTCCCCAAACCCCAAAAACTTTAACCTTAGACTGTCTACTATTGACCTCACTCCTTTCCTCAGAGGTCTGTAGGGGGCGTGCATAAGTGCACCAATGTTCCGACCATCCCTGTCCTGTTGTTTCTTTTATTTTTCTTCTATGTACCCATTTCATGTATCATAACTATGTATATACTTATACCTATTATCTTATTATTGACAAATAAATAAAAATATCATTTCCTTGTTCTCAGCAAAGCATTCAGCAAAATTCCCTATGATATCCTCATTAACATTTATATTTAATAATAAATGGGAACGTATAGAATAGATATTAAAATGCTTAGATGGAGACATAATGAACCTATGAATAGCCTCTTCCAGAAACTATAAATGGATCTATAATCAGCCTAAGAAATAACAGAGAATGGACTGCTTCAAATCTCTGATCTGATATCTGTTTATTAAAACCTGGATGATGAGAAGGAGAAATGGCTAACATTTTGAAACAAAAAGATTCAAAAAGGTCTATTAAACACTGAAAGAACATACAAGGAGATGGGGCTGCATCATCTAGTCCCACCATTTGATGCTAATATATTACTGGCCACATATCTATAAGATCTACTTAGCTAAATGTCTCAAAGGTGTTTTTTCAGGAGGCAACTGAACTTTCTTATTTTTTCTTGGAAGATGTTATACTTCTCATCCAGTGGTAGGATTCAAAATTTTTTACTTCCGGTTCTGTGGGTGCAGTTTAGTGGGTGTGGCAGGGAAGGGATACTGTATAATCTCCAGTCAGAGGTGGTATTTGGTGGGTCTCTGAACTACTCAAAATTTCCGCTACCAATTTTCCAGAACTGGTCATAACCTGCTGAATACCACCTCTGTTCTTATCCAAGAAGCTTCTTCAGCTCTGACTGGATGGTGGGGAATGGAAGGTTTTATATTCCTTGCAGACATCTGGTGATTTGCATCCTTTCAAGAGTCATTGAGGCACTTGTAAAATGCAAATGGTGCTCCAAGAGCTCAAGTAGCACACATGGATGGGAACTTCCTTCACCATATTTGCACCATGACAATCATACGAAGTAACTTGAACTAAGGTAAGATAATGGTAAAGGTTCCCCTCGCATATACATGCCAGTCATTTCCAGCTCTAAGGGAAGGTGGTCATTTCAGTTACAAAGGCAAAAAGCCAGTGCTATTTTTCTACTTGCATTTTTACAGGCTTTCAAATTGCTAGGTTGGCAGAAGCTGGGACAAGTAACAGGAACTACTCTATTACGCAGTGCTAGGGATTTGAACCACTGAAGTGTTAACTGTTCTGATCGACAAGCTCAGCATCTTAGCCACTGAGCCATTGCGTCCCATCAACTTGGATGAAAGACAATTGTAATTAGATCAAAGTCACCTATTAAGCTATATGGATATGTGGGGGTTTCATCTACATCTCTTCTCTCCAGTTTTAGTTCCTTTATCATTTCTCTATACTGGTTCTGCGTGTTGCACAAAAAGATTAGATAAATATATGCTGTTGTGCCTTCTCTGATGTTTTTCAAACCTGTACACTGCATAGTTGACATCTCTCTGGAGATGAGAGAGAGAGGGGGGGGGGGGGAGGGAGGGAGAGAGAGTAGATCCAGCCTATATATCTGCAGTGATTTCTGACACATACAGAAAGTGTTTTGATCTCTTTTATGTTCTGCACACCATGTCCAAAATTTGGAAATTCTATTAGGAATAGCTTGAGTCCAACAATTTACAAATGTTCTCTGTTAGCTTTAATAGAAATTATTACATGAGCATTCTGTGGGATGCATCAAGCAATTTTTACTCAGTCATAGACCAGCAAATAAAAAAAAAATCATGATTATGATTTAAAAAGAAAGAAAATAATAATTATCCTAAAATCTATAAGAAGGATTAGAAGAGATACTATGGAAAGGCGTACAAACTATAGAACAATATTTAACAATGGCAAATGAAGTAAAATCAGATTGACTTAATAACTACAACTTAAGATAAAATAAGATGAAATGAACACAATGATTAGTAATGAATGGACTATCACTAAGTGTTGTACCTTATGATTCTTGACTAATGTAACTTTTCTTTTATGTATACTGAGAGTATTTGCACCAAAACCAATTCCTTGTGTGTCCAACCACACTTGGCCAATAAAGAATTCTATTCTATTCTAATAATTCCAGGTGAGCATTCCATCATTTCAATTATTTCTCCATCCCAAGCACACAGTCTTTATTCAAGAGATTAGTTCTATGGGATTTAAAGGAAAACTTTCGAAGATGGCATTCAGTTTCTAATCTAGATCAGAGGTGGCATTCAGCAGGTTCTGACCAGTTCTGGAGAACCGGTAGAGGAAATTTTGAGTAGTTCAGAGAACTAGCAAATACCACCTCTGACTGGCCCCGCCCCCATCTATTCTCTGTCTCCCAAGTCTCAGCTGATTATCTGGGTCTTCTTTTGTTACCCTGCACAGGAGAACAGAGCTGGAAAGCAGGTTAGTAGGGTGGGAAGGGAATGGAGATTTTGCAGTATTCTTCCCCTGCCATGCCCACCAAGGCACGCCCACAGAATTGGTAGTAAAAAAAAATTGAATCCCATCACTGATCTAGATGCTCAGAAACTTTCAAAGGTTACATAATGATGTAAGGACAATTTCATTTAAAATGTTAATACGGGAGAAAATTTAGAGGCACATTTGGTAGAAAATATATAATCTTGCAAACTTGCAGACAGTCCTCTAGTTACAAGCTTTTGTTTAGTGATCATTCAAAGTTACAAGGGCAGTGAAAAAAGTGACTGACGGCCATTTTTCACCCTTAGAGCCATTGCAATGTCCCCATGGCCATGTGATCAAAATATATTTGACAACTGACTCATATTTATGACAGTTACAGTATTCTGACTTATGTGATCACCTTTTGCAAAACTTCTAACAAGCAAAGTCAGTGGGGCGGGGAAGCAAGATTCACTTAACAACCATGATACTAATTTAACAAGTTCAGTGCTCCACTTAGTACCTGCAGCAAGAAAAATTGTAAAAATAGGGCAAACTTCACTTAACAATTGTCATCTGAAACTACTAGTCTGAAACTCACTTTGAGGGTCATGATATTGCAAAAAAGTACAACCTGTTCCCATCTTGGATTAATTTTCTTTAACAAATACTTGTGTTTGTATTTGAACTATGTGCATATTTATTTCTGTCCCTCCTCTGTTTTATCACTGACTTCCTTTGTTTGCTTGACATAATATTCTTGTCAGTCTTCATTTCAAAGAATGAGATTTAGAAAGGTGATGGCATTTTTATACCAGCATCTTTAGTAATAATGTTCAATTTTTAAATATTGACACAGGATTTTTTTTAAAAAATCAAATGTGTGCTTTACTATCTTTATTCTCTAAAATAAGCAATATTTTATTTCAAATAAATTCCAGGGTATTCTCATGATTAAAAACAAATGACTCTTAAAAATTAGCATTTTCTTATGGAAAAGATTGGCCACTAGCAGGGTGTAGCCAAAATCTGTTTCATGAAACACAGACAGCTGGGCCCCAAAATATTATTGACAAAATACTGGAGTGAATAGATAATAGGAAGGTGGTTGGTTGAATGGCTATAGCTATTCCTCTGGAGCACAGGTGTCGAATTTGCCACATCATGTTGCCATCACATGACATTTCACGATGTTTTCTCCATTCACTGAGCTGGAGTAGGCGTGGCCTGCTTGTGATTCATCTGACTCATGTGCCACCAGTTTGACATCCTGCTCTGGAAGATTAAATTGAATTAACTCATTTATTCTATTGAAAATTGATTCCTGCTTTTATACAGTTATTTGCAATGCATAGTTGTAGTATTGGATTTGATTATTTCATTTGTTTGATTTTAATCTCAGTGGCTAAAACTTGTCGATCAGAAAGGTTGGCAGTTCAAATCCCTAGCACTGTGTAATGGAGTGACCTCCCATTACTTGTCCCAGCTTCTGCCAACCTAGCAATTTGAAAGCATGGAATAATGCAAGTATAAAAATAAGGACCACTTTGTTGGGAAGGTAACAGTGTTCCGTGTGCCTTAGGTGTTTAGTCACGCTGGCCACATGACCATGGTGACGTCTTCAGACAGCACTGGCTCTTTGGCTTTGAAACAGAGATGAGCACCACCCCTTAGATCTGGAAACTACTAGTATGTATGTGCAAGGGGAACCTTGACAGAGGTGGCATTCAGCAGGTTCTGACTGGTTCTGGAGAACCAGTAGCAGAAATTTTTGGTGGTTTAAAGAACCACTTTGTCCTGGGTGAGAATAACAGATACCACCTGTGACTGGAGATTTTACAGTATCCTTTCCCTGTCATGCCCACTAAGCCATGCCCACAGAACCAGTAGTAAAAAAAATTGAATCCCACCATTGAAATTTTACCTTTACCTTTATATACATTTAGAAGATAAATACTCTGGGCTATAAATGAATGGGCTATAGACCCTGTGGGTGGATGAATGGATGGATGGAAATGCAAATGGATAATACAATAATAGCCATGAGCAAAGAGACCAGAGGTCTCTTTGTGACCTCAGGTCATAGCAATAATAGATAACTGATTACATTACACTTCAAGAATTTACTATGCAAGCTTCAGGTCTTGCACTCTCTCTGTAGGATCCCATTCAAAATCCTTAGTTTTCTACTCAGAAAATGTAGGGAAGTCTTTTTCTTTCACATTGCCTTTTGTGTGTAATGGAGCTGCTCAAGCATCCTTAAGTATACCTAAAACCTTTTTCCCAGATGGTGAAAATGCATGAATGGCTGAGATGATTTTGCTTTGCTCACATAGTTATAGAGTACTTGGCTGAAACATACTTTATCTCTCAATGGCAAGGTGGCAGAACACTTCTATACAAGATGAAACTACTTTGATGTCCTGGGTGAGAATAACAGCAAACCAGAACCCTACAAAACAATCTTGATTTCACAAGAGAATCATCCCCAAATTTCTGGAGGATTTATGGACATTGCATGCGCAAAGGAGCGAAATATACGCACAAAATGGATTGCAAAATAGACCTTGCCTTTTTAGAATACCATCATAATAAACATCATCAAACAGTTTGGATGATGGGATTAAGCTGAACACAACCTCTGTTCCCACCTATTACATGTTTATAAAGAAAGCCTCCAAATGTAGAGTTACTAGAATATGGAAGACTCAGAGAAGATTTAATTCATATTCCAAATGTAAACACAGGAAGCTTTGATTCAGAGTTGTGATTCATAAAGAGAAAGCAACAGAATTTCCTTCAAATGAATTCATGAATGTTGTTCCAAAGGCAACCCTCAAAATGCCTGAAACTGCTTGCTTGTTTTGCAGGATAAAATGAAAATAGCCAAGACAAGGCAGCAAAGAAAAGGAATTGGTCCCAGTAGGTTTCACCTTAATCATTTCACCACATGATTACATGGATAAGGAAAGGATAGTGCAGCAATTTCTAAACTGGCTTTATAAACTAGCACAGGAAACATCCTACTTTAAAATAAAATACTATCCAAAATCTGTTTAAAAAGTAATCTATGACTAAAGATGGAGTAAACATCCTACTTCCTTTGACTATTTACTTCTCTGGGCTGGTAGATTGATAGGCAAAGATAGACTTCTATGATAATGGGGTTATAAGATGTGAAATGCCAAATCCATATATAATTTAACGTCGAGGTTTCTAGCAGCAAGAACTTAAAAATGTGAATCCATATTTCTATACTCTGACCACTTGATTTTTAGTTTTGACATTTTCCATGCCTTTTTTAGACTAAGTTAGATGAAGCAGAAAAATGCCAAGAACTCATCTCATTGTGACATGAACTCCCATTGTTGTTTCTTTCTGAAAATACTATAGTACAGAAAGATGTTTGTCTTCATAGTTATAAATTGGTACCAAGGTTGCTGGTATTTGACCAAGTTTGTTTCTTCAGCAGCTTTCTTGAACTAAACAACTGATAGGCAGACATATGCGTAAAAACGGCAACCTTGCATTTCTGCAGAGCCTCTCAGAGTTGAGTGACTACATCTTGAGTGACTTATCATCCATGGAAGGACAGTTGTATCTATGCTGGAGACTTTGCAAAACCAGACAGCAAATAATATCTTTGTTTCTAAATTTGTCTGAAGCAAACTGAATATACAGAATTCAATTCAGTGCCTTGAAGATTTGATTCAACTGCCTGATTCAAAGGAATGATTTAATCAGCTCTCTTTTGAATTGAATCATTCCTTCAAATGTTCACAGACACTTCTGCACTTCTACAGCAAGCACATAACCCCCATGTACACAAGTCCATGAATAAAATTGGCTGAACTACTACAATAGGATGGTGAGGATGGTCAGTGTTTCATCTGCAAAACTTCAAAAGGGTTCTTCGCTTTGATGAATGTTTGTGATAGCTGCTCCTTTAAAGCTGCTTTGCAAATTTTCCTCAATTCGAAAAGTTAAGTGGCTGAGTTCATTTTGCCTTACTTCTGAGGCCTCCTTCAGCACTTGCTGTAGCTGGATGAGGCTTCTAGGCACACACTGCCCTGTTGGAAGCCATCTTCTTGCTGCTTTCACTTACAATCAACCCACTTCTTTGGGGTATTTGAACAGCTGAAAGAGTGAACGCATGAAATGCCTTGTTGATAAGGGTCAGGTCTTTTTCTTGCCACATTGGAGAAAACAGAATCACATCCTCCACATTAAATGATGTGGCAAGGAAGAGAAGAATTACTGAGGTGAATCTAATATTTTCACAGAAGTGTAATAGGGAGAATTCTTAAATGCCTAAAGCAATATTTGCTAGACTGTACAGTCATCTTATGCTCCTTATTCTTTCCAGCCAGATGAGCATCATTCTTACATGGTGGAAATATCAAGAAGGATTCTCAGATAAACATTTGAGTATCTTGTGCTCTTTTTCCTGATGTTTAGATGGAAGCACATGCTTGTTCATTTCAAGCCGTTAGACAAAAAGAAGTGTTGAGACATCCTTTAATGAGTTACTTAACGGAGCCAATTAGCACAGCATGAATACTGAATTTCTATTTCAGCTAAATGAATTCAGAACTGGAGAGAATCCAAAAGGGTCAGGTGGGAGGTTTTCACACATGCATTGCAATTTCACCCCACAACACACACTGTACATCTTGGCATCCCTGAATGGCTGTGGTTCCTGATAACTAGATGATCTTTTAGAGGTGTTTCCAGCATTTGAGGAGCAAAACAACAATAGCTGTTACATACCACCCTTGTGAACTGTCCAGGCAGTTTACAAGGAAAGTAAGTATTATTTGCATATTGCCCCCAACAATCTGGGACCTCATTTTACTGACCTCAGAAGGATGGAAGGCTCAGTCAACCTTGAGCCCGGTCAGGATCAAACTACTGGCAGAAGGCAGTTTGCCTGCAATCATGCAATTTAACCACTAATGAGGAAAAGAGGAAGAGTTTCAAGTTCAGTTTGAAAAAAATCTATCATCCTGATTCAATTAACTGTCTTCAAAATGAAAGTCACAACAGTGTTGGAGACAGATTCATTTACCACATCTATAACATTTGTGTTTTCTGAATGATAAAATTGTAAAAAAAATTAGCAGGTGGTTCCAAACCATGTTTTCACATTCCCAAAACTGCAGATAGAATGCTAGGAATGATGGTTTTCCAAGTAGGTAGCGTTCAGATCTGTTGAACAACAGCACACATAATTCCAGAGATTTGGGAATTATAGAAATTGTAGCCCAGCATCTAGAAAGCACCTCTGTTATTGGTACATAACTGATTACAAATTTAATTGATTTCAATCACATGTTGCTATCCTCGCTAAAAGTTCTTGTGAAAGCCTCCAGCACAGTGGTAGTATTCAGCAGGTTCTGACCAGTTCTGAAGAATTGGTAGTGGAAATTTTGAATAGTTCAGAGAACCGGCAAATACCACCTCTGACTGGAGATTTTACAGTATCCTTCCCATGCCAGGCCCACCAAGCCATGCCCACAGAACTGGAAGTAAAAAAAAAATTGAATCCCACCACTGCTCCAACAGTATTTTGTCACTGCTGGTAGGTTCATTTCTAGGCATTTGATTACAAGAGACAAGAATGAACTTAAGCATTTTGAAATACTTTTGATTTTACTAACGGAAAGGTGAGCAGATAATAAATAACATATTAGGATTATTTGCATGCAGCAAAACCTTCTTCACAATCACAGTCATCATGCCTTGGTCCCCTCACATATGGACCGCTGTAATATACTCTGCATGGGGCTGTTTTTTGAAGACCACTCAAAAGCTTCATTTGGTTCAGAATGCAAGGAAGCGAGCTTGTGTACATATGCCTTTGTTAGTCTCATCTAACACTTGTTCTTTGGGAACTGCAGTGGATTGCCAGATGCTTGTGAGTTCAGTGCAAGGTCTACAAAGTCATACATTGTCTTTGGTCATATGCTCTGGTACGCTGAGAGCATATGCACCAAAGACAAATTCCTTGTGTGTTCAATCACACTTGGCAAATAAAAAATTCTGTTCTGTTCTGTTCTGTTCTGTTCTGTTCTGTTCGGTTCTATTCTATTCTATTCTATTCTATTCTATTCTATTCTATGCCATAGATTCTAGTGAAGTGATAGACAGCCTCTCTCTCTCTCTTTCCCTTTAAGTTCAGGCACAACTGGCATGCACCAGATCTCATATATTAAACCATGTCATCTAATGGAACCCTAAAAGTCCTTTTCTCTCACAATGTCCATTCCATAGAACATCATCCCCCAGAGATTTGAATAGTTCCTACTTCCGTTTCTTGAAGAACTTTGAAGACCTGGTTCTTTTCCTGTCTGGGATAGGTTGCTCCCTTTTGAAGGTCTCTTATATTTGTTTTATCAGGTTTAGTATTTTTTCTTCTGATTTCTCTTTCTCTTGGTTTCCAACTTGTATGCCATTTAGAATCATCAAGACACTGGGCACCTTTAGAAGCATGAATCTGTCTGTCTATCTATCTATCTATCTATCTATCTATCTATCTATCTATCTATCTATCTATCTATCTATC
>BLBF01000073.1:22231420-22241902 GCA_015471245.1 Laticauda colubrina
ATCTATCTATCTATCTATCTATCTATCTATCTATCTATCTATCTATCCCGTACAATGTATGCTCATCTCCACTTTTACATTCTATCTTCAGAAAAGACTATACATTTAAGAATGGCATCAAAGTAGTGCTTTGCAATAAGTATGCCTACCACCTGTGATCCAAATAAATGATATATCACAAACCATTAAAATGAATTTCTGAATTGGTTTACTCCTCTCTAGAGTTTAGGATGATTTCCTACCAAGACAAAGATGCTACTAGATGTAAGGTAAAAAGTAATTTTTAAGCATACACTTTAACTGTCCCTGTGGATATGAAGATGGTGAAGTGGAAACGAAAAAAAAAAAAAAGAACAGGAAAGATAAGGGAACAAAACAAAGCTCATAGATGAAATATATATCCCATAGGATGTACCAACATGGCTTTCAGGATGCAATGGAAAGATTTCTGAGCCTATGTGAACAATTTATATACAATTAGCTCTATTGATGTAGACACACAGCACAATCTTTTAATTGTCTGTATTATTCACAGAAACTTGAATGTGAATTGGGATTATGGAAATGAACCAAATGAATTATGGACCCTTTTTTTTCTGAAGTGAAATGGAGTGATGCATTGAAACTGGATCTATTGTGATAAGAACAGGCATGGAATTATTGATGTCTGCCAGCAGACCACTTGAATTATTATTATTTTTTTGTCTAAATGGCTATTGAGCCATTCTTTTTTTTGTAAAATGCATTGTTCACAATCGGGTCATTTATAAACACATATGTACTTTAAAGTGTTAATTATTATTATTTTTTTCTTAAGCACATCCACAGAATGGAACCAAATTTTGCTCTAACAATGTAAATCACGATACTAACATGGATCAGTTTAGACTAATGGCCAATATCTATCAATTCCTTTTTATTGCAGCAAATGGATCTTGTGAATGGTTGTTTTTTAAATATGTATTATGCATATCAGCTCATGTTCAAATTCTTTAAAAAATTATAATTCATTTCTAGCAAAATATATCTTTATATTCTTGTTAGATTCTGGAATAGAATTTATCTGACAGTTATAAACAGCAACTGCTCATTACTTCTACAGGACAATTGGAATAAAGGTTGACTAATTAATCAGAAAGGGAAATAAGTTTCCTACAAATCAGGACAGGTCTAAGTAACTCAATACATTTTTTTTCCAAAGGCAGGATCTTTTTTTTTTAGCCATAGCACTTCAGTTCATAACTTGATAATTTCAGTTCTGTCAAGAATAGGGATTTTCTTGTGGTGTTTATTTGTTTGTTATAATTCATCCACTCCTGAAATACTTTCTTCATCTATCTTCACCTATCTAACAAAATGAGATTCAGTGGCAAAGAAAGTAAGATTTTACACTTAGGCAAGAAAAAACCAAATGTACACATACAGACGAGGTGGACCCTGACTCAATAGTAGTAACATTGAGAAGTATCTTGGGGTTCTAATGGACAATCACTAAAAATGAGCCAGTAGTGTGCAACAGCAGCCAAAAAAGCCAATGCAATACTAAATTGTATAAACAGAGGGATAGAGTCAAGATCATATAAGTATTAGTCCTGATTCATAATACCTTGTTAAAACCTCATTGAGAATACTGCATCCAGTTTTGGTCACCATGATGTAAAAAAAGATGTCGAGACTCTAGAAAGAGTGAAGACAAGAGCAATATGTGAAGTGTTAGGACCACTTTGTAATGCTTTGGTAAGAGCACACTTGGAATAGTGCGTCCACGTTTGATCATAATGATGTAATAAGATGTTGAGACTCTAGAAACACTGAAGAAAAGACCAATGAAAATGATTAGGAGATTGGAGGCTAAAACATGAAGAAACTTTGCAGAAATTGGGTATGCCTCATTTCATGAAAAGAAGGGCTAGCGGTGACAGGATAGCAATCTTCCAATATTTGAGGGATTGCCACAAAGAAGAGGGGATCAAGCTATCTCCGAAGCAACTAAAGACAGAACAAAAGACAATGGGTGGAAACTAACAAACCTAGAAATAAGTAGAAAATTTATGACAGTTAAAACAATCAATCAGTGGATTTACTTCCCTTCAGAAGCTGTGGACAACCATTTGTCTGAAATAGCCTGAGCAAGGGATTGGACTAGGACAGTAGTGGCTAACCTTTTTGGGCTCCTGTGCCAAAAATTGTGCGCACACTTGCACAATCACACTTGCGTGCCAGCACCAAGAAGTCAATGTGTCAGACCTGCCAACCCCTGATAAAGGAAAATCTGGAGACCCATGAAAAAAAATCTGGAGATTCTATAAAAAATAGTGATATTCATGGTCACGTGAATAACTAACCAATCAGAGCGTATTATATCCGGTGGTAGAAAAAGCAAAATGGAGGCACCCAGAGTAAAAAGAAATGTGCTGTATGTATATATGACTGTATGGTAATATTGATATTGCATGTTCTGAGAAGTGGTGTCATGTCATTTGTGTGAGAATCAGATTTATGCGCGTATAAGCCGACCCCCAAATTTTTGGGGAAAAAAAAGCGTTTTAAATTTGGCATGAGATTGAGGAGCCTTGTCATGAGACCGTGAGACATGACAAAAAATTGTGAGACTCACGGCAGAACCGTGAGAGTTGGCAGGGCTGGTGTGTGCCCCCCCACACCCCCTGCACATGCGCACACAATTCCCCCTCCCCTCTTACCTGCACTGCACCTCACAGCTGTTTTTTGGCCTCCCCAAGGCTTGAGGAAGGCTTCTGCAGGCTTTGCAGGCAGAAAACTAAACTTTCATCACTTCTGGTATTTCCGTAAAAACAGGAAATGATGAAACAGGCCTAGTTTTCAGCCAGAAGCCTTCTTCAAGCCTCCAGGAGGGCAAAAATAGCCTCAAACCAGCCAAAAATCAGCTGTGAGGTGCACACATGCGCAGTGAGGTAAGTTTGCCTGCAGCTCGTGTGCCTTCACAAATAGCTTTGTGTGCCACCTGTGGCATGTGTGCCATAGGTTCACCATCATAGGACTGGGAACTTTCAAGGTTCCTTCCAACTCTGTCATTCTGTTAAGTAAAAAAATGAAATAAAAGGTACAAGCCTGAAACATTGCCTTGGCTTAATTTGCATTTCTCCAGCCAGCCCACCATAGGTTTTTTGCTTGGTCAGAAGTTGTGAAAGAAAGACAAGCTCCCCTTGGAAATAAGAAAGAAATGAAGCAGGCATGAAAGAAGGAGTTAGATTTAGAAAAACAAAGTAGATAGCTTTGAGGAAAAAAAGATTTGATTTTTCTTAATATGGGTAAGAAATTGGGAAGGCTTTCTAGATTCTGTTAGTTTGTATAATAAAGAATATTTCTGGAATCCTTGCCTTGTCTGTTTCTTGTTCCATGTTTACCTTGAAAAGTGTAAATCTGAAACATTCAAACAAGTTTAAAACATATAAAACTATTCACTTCAACACAGCCAATCTTGCCTGTACTTAACAAACTAACCATGACTGGCCTAGTTTACACAAGGATCATCAGGAAATGAAGAAAAATTTCCTAACAGTGAGGACAATTAACCAGTAACTTGCTGTCAGAAGTTGTGGGTGCTTCATAGAGGTGTGTTTCTGTTCTGACCCAACCAGGTTCCCAAAGAACAAACACAAACCAAAGCAGCAACCCCCATCTTTTAAGGTTTAATAACAAATTCTGTTCTGAAGGCTGATTTCCACTAATTAACTCCAACAAGAAAAAGCCTTGCCAAGTTATTTGTCAAGGTTGCCAAAAACCCAGAGATAAAAACTAATTGACAACATTTTCCAAACACAAACTAAGATATCCACCAGTTGAGTTTCAGAGCTTCTTTGCTGTCTGCAAAGAATGCTTTTCGAAACCTGACTTTTATTCTCTTGAGGGTACCTTGCATTACCTTGCAGCCTTACCCCAGAGTCACCTGTGCTGCTGTAATTATTCTTTCCTCCGAGCAATCCTTCATACATGTGCACTTGGCACAGGCTCCTCGGGAACCTCCTCATCACTGCTGCCAGCCCCCACAATCTCTGAAGGCAGCAGTCCACTCCCTGATGGTCATGGCCCCTCAACTGAGTCCTCACTCTCCTCAGCCATCTGCATCTGCTGCCGGCTAACCACAACAGTTTCAAAAATTTTCCTACTGGTTTGGATGCTTCAGGGCTTGTTTCTCACGTGCATAGGCAGTGCTCAAACTCTGCCCTCTAAATCAAAACTGGTGAGCTGTGCAGGCATGCCTATTGCATGTATGTGCCAAATGCACGAATCATGTGTATGCAGGGTTCAGAGATGGCCCTTCTTTGATGAGCTGTGCTGTTTTTTAGCTCAGCTGAGGCACGGCAATCTGCTCTGCTGCATGAATCAGCTGAGCTAATAAATAGCAGAATATACAAGAGGTGAGGAGTAAGAGCAGGGGCGGGTGGGCGGTCCGAACCAGTCAAAAATTTCCCTACTGGTCTGCTAGGACCAGTCAGAACTGGCTGAATACCACTTCTGGTACTTCATCACTGGAGGCTTTAATGAAAAGACTGAACATTCACTTATCTGACATGGTATAAGATCTGCTTGAGCTGGACTAGAAGACCTCCAAAGTCCTTTCCAGATTCTGTTCTATTCTATTCTATTCTATTCTATTCTATTCTATTCTATTCTATTCTATTCTATTCTATTCTATTCTATTCTATATTCCAGGGATGTGGCTAGACTAAGAAGTAAGAAAATACATGTCAGAGTTGCATAACAGACCACACAGGTATTGTTGCTAAAAAATAGAACATGACTCTATCCTTAATGTCACCAGAAATTGACTTTAAAGGAGCTTTTTTAAAGGTTATTTGGAGCAAACCATTTGTACCCATTAAGTCCGTTGAGTACATTATCTTCTACCTCATCTGTATTTTGCTCTTTTAAATTTAAACAGGAGCAGTAAGTTCCTCCAAATTCTCATCACATCAACAACTGTTAAATTTTTGGTGGCTTTCAATGGCATGTTGGGTAATGTAGAGGTCTGGTACTCAATAATCATAGCTTTGCTAATTAATGATGAGCATACCTACATGGGAATAAGCTCACAAAGTTTATTACTTTTAAGTAAATAAATATGCATGACTTCTGCTGCACATTTGGTGAAGTGGATTAATTGGCTGAGCACAAAGGGCTTGATCTTGCAGAATGCAGGTCCTATTAAAATGCAAATTCCAAACATGCACACACGAGGGTGGGAGGAAATGAGAGGGGTGTGATGGCTCAGGGCAAGGTATGGAAGTAACACATACAGTGTTACTATTTCCCCCCACCACATACACCACTACAGTGGTGGGATTCAATTTTTTTGACTACCAGTTCTGTGGGCATGGCTTGGTGGGCATGGCAGGGGAAGGATACTGTAAAATCTCCAGTCAAAGGTGGTATTTGCAGGTTCTCCCAACTACTCAAAATTTCCACTACCGGTTCTCCAGAACTGGTCAGAACCTGCTGAATACCATTTCTGGTCAGCTAATAGTTCAAGCCACTCCTTTATTGCTCCAACTTTCCCCCAAATACTCCCACATTTATAGAAAATCCCAGAGCAAATTGCTCACTCACACACCACATACACATACACATACACACCCCTCCAGCAGCCTCTGGTTACAAGTAGTCCAGCAAGATGTTGTTAGTGCAATGGCTTCAAAGCAAAAAATCCAGTGGGGCAAGGATCAATGAGTCCAGGAAGCAAAGGAACAAGGCCTTTAGTCAAGGAAGCAAGGAATAAAGCAAGAAGTCCAAGGAAACTCCAAACATTAGTAACATCACATAAAACTCAATGAATTTAGTATTTCTTGACAAATGTCCTTCCCCAAAGTGTCTCCTAAAGTCTCAGTCCCCAGGTGTGCCTTGTGAAGAGAGGCAGGGCAATCTCCTTCCAAGTTGCCAAGTTGGCCTTGCTGTTCCCATCTCCTCTCCACTCTCCATGCTCGGGGATCAAGAGGGAGAGGTCCTTGCTCATTGCCTGAGCTCCATCGCTCTTCATCTCCACTTCCTCCCTCTCTCAGTTGTCCTGCCCCTATTCTTCCCTGCTGACAAGCCATCCCAAGCCTGAGGTGCCCAGGGCTGCCCTGTCCTGCTCCTGCCTTGATTCCTTCAAAGCAAACGAAGCTGCCCACTCAATCTCTGTTGGCCACAGCTTCAGCTCATCCTCCTCCATGAATTCAGGCTCCTACAGGGGCATGATGGGAAGAAAGAGAGAGGGAGAGGCAGAGATGAGAGAGAGGGATGGAGGGAGAGAGTTTATGTAGGTGAAATTTATTGTGTTTTATTGGTCAAGCTATTTTAATAATATCAATGCTCAAATGCTATCTAAGACAAAGGGACCATAATAAAAGGTCCAACAACAAGAAGTTGGGAATGTAATGTCCCCTTGAGGAAAAAAAATCCAAAACAACATTTTTGGAAAAGGCCATTATCACAATTCATTTAAAAAAAAAATAGCCCAAAGCTTTCAATATCTTATTGTTCTTGCCTGAAATACCATCAAATCTCAGGGGTAAAATTTAGCCATTTCAGAAAATATAAGCAATTTCATTTTTAATTTTTTTTTTATTTTCCCTTGTGCAAGATTATATAATGGGGCCTGATGTCTGAAAATAAATTGATGATCCCTGAAGATATCAGTGGAATGAAAAAAAGACTATTTTCTTGCTGTCCATGAGGTAGGAGTACAAGCTCAGTTTCATATTTGAATATCCTCAAAGCTATTGACTTGGTAATGCTATTGGATGCTCTTTTCTTTCCTGCTATTAGTAGATCAATAGTAAATTTTAACAAACATGCTAGCTGCTCTGCATGGACTTAATTGTCTACAAAGTCTCCCCAAAGTAGTGGTAAGATATTAGCAGTCCGACCTCTGATGAAAAACAAGAACTAAATCTGATTCAGATTTTTCTCCTTTTTATTACTAGTAGAGGCATTGTTCTGACCCAAAACTAGTTCCAAGAGAGCAAACACAAGACAAAGGCAGCAGTATAAACTTTTTATGTTTCAGCTAAGAATTCTGTTTCTTCACAGATAAAAGGCTGCTTCCAACTAATTAGCTCTGACAAGAAAGAAGCTTGCCAACTTTTTGCAAGTTTGCCAAAACACAACAGATAAGAAATAGTTGACAATACAAGAGTCTTCAAATACAAACTGTAATGTCCACGAGGCTGAGTTCAAAACGTCTTTGCCTTCTGCAAAAAAGGTTAATTTCACAGTTGGCTTTTATCTTCTTGAAGGAGGGGCCACTACCTTGCAGCCTTATTCCTGAGTCACCAGTGTTGTTGTAATTGCTCTTTCCTATGAGCAATCCTGTGTGCATGTGCACTTGGCACAGGCTCCTCAGGAACCTCCTCATTACTGCTGCCAGCCCCCACAATCTCTGAAAGCAGCAGTCCACTCCCTAATGGTCCTGGCCTCTCATCTGAGTCCTCGCTCTCCTCAGCCGTCTGCACCTGCTGCCAGGTCACCACAACAGGCATAGAGTAAAAAGAACAGATATAATTTCTTCCTATTTCAGTAAATGACTTTTTATGTTAATTTTGTTCATGTTAATCCATCATCTTTGGGGGCAGTGGTTAAGATGCTGGATTTGTTGGCTGGAAATCTGGTAGCCCAGGTTTGACACCCAAGTGCCATCTGATAGGGTGAGCTCTTGTCCTCGTCCCAGCTCCTACCAACTTAGCAGTTCAAAAGCATGCAAATACAAGTAGATAAAGAGGTACCACTTCAATGGGATGGGTTAGGGTGCCACCTATCAGTGATGACTAGCATTGTAAAATTTGAGGGGATTCTTTTTACCTTCTTTTAGGGGTGGCAATCAAATGAATTGCTGTTGGGCAAACTCTTTTTTTTTTCTATTTTATTACTTCAATGAGGCAACAACAATAGTATTGAAGTATTTTTACAGACTTTAGCAGTGTGGTGGCTGAGTTCTTTAAAAAAAGAAAGAAGAATAGAAAGTATGTCATCAGAGAGGATGAGATGGTTGTATTGGGTAGCAATATGGTATCAAGTCTAAAACATCTTTTAGTTTTTCTTTTAAGCCTTTCTTTCTTTCTTTTTTATTCTGCCATGTCAAAATGAATAGTGTGCAGTCTAATTTTCCTTCCCCAGACAATAGTGATATTTTAACTTGAGAATACAATCAACAGTTTAATAGCTTTTTGCCTCTTTCCCAAGTGAGCAGCAGAGCTAGATGTCTGATCTTGACCTTGGTCAAGAGAAATTGTAGAAGTTACTGAGAGCAAAGACAGCCTATTCACATAGCACAGATCATTCTTCATGGAATTATTTCTGAATAGGCTGCTGACTAAAGAAATAAAGTTTTTTTTTAAAAAAATATTCATTCATTCATTCATTTTAAAGATTTACATGCTATCAACTCCCATTAGCTAAAGTATAATGATTCCTATTCAATAGCAATTATTACAATTCCACCTCAGAAACATCTTTTAAATTTTCTAATAGGCTGAGCAGAAAAAAGAAATAAGATCAGTTGTAGTCCAGATGTCTAGTTGTTCCATCATCTAAGGGAAAGATAAATTAGATGTTAGGGGTATCCATGGGAGGGGATGCACAATGTGTCCTGTTGAAGATCTAAAAGTTCAGGGTAAAGTGCATGGTTAGATGCAACTCTGCAAGTAATGTGCATTCAACTTATATAAATTTTATACTCTATATTGAACATCTGAGCTGTTCTCACCTGTTCTCAGGAATTCACCAGTAATTAGTTCATAGGAACATCATGGACATTCCTAAAAGGACCATTGATCATTATGCTGCATAGTTACCTACCAGTATTTGAAGTTTATAAACTATATTCAAGGTCCATTCCACAAAAGGTATTTTGCATTAACCTATCCTTGAGGTCAGCATTTATAATATATATTTTCCCCAGGAATGAGTGCTGTGTTTTTTTTGAAGACAAAACATATTTTTTTTAAAAAAAGATCTTATATCACTGATATATCCAGTATCAGTGCAAGATTCAGATATCTCCCTCTCCTTCTCTCCCAAGTTGTCCTTAAGGTGAAATATAATCCAATCCATATAAGTTGCATCTTTCAAACTCTAATTCTAGTGCTCTCCTAGAATTAATAACGACTCCATGTTATCCAGATTTAAATTCAGTTGTTCCACTACATCTAGTTGTGCATGTAGAATCTTTCAAAACATGTACCTGATTGTCATAGGACAACTCCCAAATGGCCAATAAATTCATAGACTCATAAACTTATAGAGCCATAGAACTATGGAGTTGAAATGTAGTGTAAGAAACATCTAATCAATGTACAAGATAACAAATGAAGCCATACTCGACATGTGGGTGTCTAGACTCTTTTTTAAAAACCCCAAGACATACCTTCAGCAAAGTGTCCTATTGCTATACAGATCATACTATCAGGTTGTTATTTTTATTTAAATAGATCATGGGTAGCTGCAACTCATACCAATTATGTCTGGAGCAAGTTATTATGGTGGTAGAAACTAGTTCTTTAGTCTCCTCCCTATGACACTTTTATGAGCCTGAAAACTTTTGTCAAGTCTCCCCTTAGACTCTCCAGATTTAATATAAAACTTCCAAGTTCCTTTGAATTGTCCTCAGGAGATGTCTTCAAATCCTGTGTCATCTTTGTTCCACTTCTCTGAACCTGTTATAATCTGTCAATAACCCTCTGAATTTATCTTGGAAATCTATTTCTTTTAAGAGTTGCTTGAGCTGCATTGCTCTAGTCTTCTCTACTGGTCTTCCAAATATGGAATCTTGGACAACAATTGCTCAAATCAACATTTGAAGATGGCTTTTTCAAGAAGATGTAAACATTGCCTTTTCTAAGGTATCAGGGAATCTCTACCTGCTATAATTGGGGGAAATCATTGATAGGGCAGTGTCCTTGGAAATAATTGTAAAACAAGTCAGAAATTAATTTATCAGAAAAGTAATGGGATGAACCAATAAAGAAGATTTTCCACTATCCTAAGAATTGAACAATAAAATTGATCCAGATAAATGTTATAAGTATAAGTGGGGATTATGAATATGAAGAACAGGACAAATAAATTATTATCATAATCATCATGATTATTTCATGCTAAACATTGTTTATCTTAGAACGATACTACCAAAGCCAGCCCTCCAAAACATTATGCTGTTTTTGAATGATAATTCTGATTAAGAAATCAGAAAAGGGAAACCTGGACTAAAACATAGTTCAGATTCAGAACTGCCATAGAAACTAAGACCAGAAGTAATGGATATGAGTTGCAGCTACCTATGGTTTATTTAAGTTAAAAAAAAAATGAACTTCCTGATAATATGATCTCCCCTCTTTCTCTTTCTCTCTTTCTCTCTTTCTCTCTTTCTCTCTGTGTCTCTCTGTCTTTCCCTCTCTCTGTCTCTCTTTCCCTCTCTCTGTTTACTGTATATATATATATATATATATATATATATATATATATATA
>BLBF01000073.1:22242002-22290449 GCA_015471245.1 Laticauda colubrina
ATATATGACAAATCAAAAGACTAACAGGATTGAAGAGTCTTTCCTCTGAGAAAAGAAGCTATTTGCCATAGAAAAGAGGACAGCTAAAGCAGCTCATGATAGAAGTATATAAAACATGGTGTACATAAAGCAGTTAAAGAGAAATTTATTGTTTCATTGTATCAAGAGTGCAAGGTCATGAAATATAACTAATTGGCAGTAGATTCAGAAAACATAAAAGGAAATGCTTCATATAGTACCAAGGAAAGACAAATCAGGCTGCATTTAGTTCATGTCAATGAATAAATTAAATTTCCTGTCTGGACGATCACAGAGGGTCAAATTAGTTAATCATACCTATTCAGCTCTTATTCTTAACACTGGTACACCACAGGGTTGCGTGTTGAATCCCTTACTCTATACTCTTTATGTGCATGACTGCATTCCCACTCACACTAGTAATACTATTGCTAAATTTGCAGATGATACAACAGTGGTGGGACTCATCTCGGGGGGGGGGGTAGGGGGTGAGTCTGCCTACCCAGATGAGGTAGACCGGTTGCTTTCATGTTGTGGAGACGATAACTTTTGCCTTTTTGGTTTTAGTTTATTTAGTTTTTTATGAAACTTACATAAGGAAAATTCTAGTATGTGCAGAAATATATGAATAAATGGGTTCTGATCATCACTGAATTTCAAAAGTACACAGTAATCTCTTGTTCCCTCTCTCCACCACCACCCCACATCATAGATATATAGTTCCTAATACACACACACCTTTCGCTAAGATCTTCCCTTGAACCTATGAAACATCTTAATCCTAATGCAGCTATTGTTAGATATTTTTGTCACTGCTAACTCACAATAACTAGCATCAGGCTGGAACGGATTCTTGCTCCTAAGTATCAAAACACTTTTAGCATTCTCCCTTCATCCTGGATTGTGGTAAAATAGCGAGAAAAAAAAAACCCAATGATAGTTTTGCATTGTTAGTCTCCAAAGTGCTTTTTCTTCTTTGTCATCCTGTTTTTCTAGATGTCCTTAAATGCTGGTTAACAACAATGGCTCCAAAGCAAAAGTTTGTTAATCAGGAAAACAGGCCTACAAAGAAGAAAATTGGGGAATAATAAGCAAAGTGCCTTTCATCAAGAGAGGTAGAAGAAAGTTAAGAAGATTTGGAAGATTTGGAAGATTCAAAAATGAGGGCTGAAAAAGTTGTGGGTTGATTCAATGGGAGAGAAAGACTATGGTGGAGGATTAACAGTGTGAAAGGAAAGTAGCAGTTTTTCATGAGGTGAAAGAAAATGCAAAGTGGGTACCAAGTGACAAGGATTTTAAGGCCCAGTCCCACTGCACTTACGGATGCAAAGAGGATGTAAAATGTTAAAAAAAGCTTGCCATCCATTGGAAAATGCTATGCATCCTTTGTGTACTGCATACGTGTTTCATATGCTCTATCCGTTGAGCATCCGTTCACTGAGATTTCATCCATGCAAGAAGTTTTGAGCTACACAAAACTTTGTGAATGGATGAACTTTCCACTGCGTACGATGTACATCCGTGACATATATGGGCAACAAACGTTCTATGTCCGTTATCATCCATTAAATGTCCGCTGTATCCTCTCTGCATCCTCTGGCCATCCCCTCAACTCACATCCGCTGCAGCTAAAAATGGAAAGAGGGAAGAAACAAAATATAGACAGAATGTCTACACAGCGTTAGTAGCGCGGAAATAGAAAGGATGTAAGCGCATGCATCTTGTATATAAAATATTAAAAACGAACAAAACATTTGTATCTGGGATGTATCTCGTATATTTAGGGTGTCTGCAGTATGTAGAAGGCCCCATAGTGGACAACCAATATTTTCTATAAAAAGGGGGGAGAAAATCATCTGGATCGTTGGGATGGTGGACCATACAGTCCCACTATGGTTGCACTGGAGATTTATCTATCCCAAAACTATCCTTATCTATCCCACAAGCATGCAAAGGCTTAATCATTTTTTCAAAATTTTCACAAACACTTTATTAAGTAAAAAAAATGAACCAAGTAAACTAAGTGTGTTAAGCAAAGATAACCTTGATGAACTTTCTTAGGTAAACTTTATGACTTTATTAAATAAGCAAAATGAACCAAGTAAACTGTATTAAGTGTCTTAAGCAAAGATAAACTTTCTTAGGTAAACTTTATGATTGTATTAAATTAGCAAAATGAACCAAGTAAAGTGTCTTAAGCAAAAATAAACTTAACAAGTAAACAACTCAGTCTCTGACACTATTCTCAGTCACTCTGAGTCATGTCCATGGTCTCAGCTGTTAAGCGGGCACGGACTGTGGAGATGGCTGTGGCTTGAGTGCTGGTCTGAGGCACCATTGGGGTGCTTGGCCCTGAGGGTACAACAGGTGGTGGTGTGTTCAGGAAGCTATCCGAGAATTGACTCAGTCCCATGAGGTTGAGAGGCCTTTCATCAAGGACTTGAGATGTCAGGCCCAATACTGATGACAGATTGTCCACTGACGGGCTTGGGTGTGGGGTGGAGGAAGGATTGGGAGGAGTGTAGTGGGACTGTCTGGTCTGCAGCTGGGTGAGGACTGGCATCTGTGGTGTCTGATGAACCTGGGCCTGGACTGGGAAGGTTTGTTTTTGCTGTGGAAAGTCCTGGTAGTCGTAGCCTTGGTAGGTGAGGGGCTGTTGAAAGTCGTGGAAGGGCTGTGACATTGCCTGGGGTGGAGGAGCAGACCTGGACTGGGTAGGAGCAGCTTCAGCTGGGCCTTGAGGGTTGTGCAGAAGTGCTGTGATCTTCTGCTTCATCACCTGGTACTGGGCCTTGGGCAGGTCCCTCAGGGTCTGGCTCACGTAGGTGATGAAGGTGTTCCGGCCCAAGGATGCTCTGTCCAAGTGGACCAGCTGAGAGAGAAGTTCTATGCTGGTCTTCATTGTGTCCATGATCTCCAACAGCACACTGTGGTACTGGCCCTCCAGTCTGCCTCTCTGCCTGCATCCTTTGGAGCTGGGGGTGGGGGTGGGTTGGCCTCTGGTAGCTTCTGCTTCTTCCTCCATTTGTGACAGCAGGGCATCATCCTCCATGGGATCCTCCAAGTCTGCCGGCATGGGGAATGCAGCTGTTGGGGGGGGTCTCTGCTGTGGGGCCCTCTGAAGACACCTGCTTGGACAGGGTATCTGGCTCCTGGCTGGAAGAGGACTGGCTGTCTGTGGCCTGTCTGAGGGAGATGGGTCTCAGAAGGGCTACTCCTTGGTGGCAGATCTAACCCTCCAGGAAATTGCACTTGACCATGACGTACATCTCTCGGTCAGTGAGCTTGACAGCGGCCTGCCCGTATTTCTTGAGGTGTAGCTTGCCATACCAGGTGTGCATGTGCTTCTACCATCCAAGGAGTACTTCTGCAGTGTACCCCAGGCTCTCTGCCTTGTCTCTCCAAGCTGCCTGCTTCTTCTTGGTGTCCCGATACAGTTTGTGGCCCTTTCTCCAGAGGTACTCATTCTCCCTCAGCCATTCCAGCACCTCATCCTCATGCTCCTCAGAAACGGTGTACTGTTTCCTCTCTTTCTTCTGCTTCCCTTGCCTCTTCCTCCCTCTGGCAGGAGCTCCAGCAGGGTCTTCAGGGGCTTGAGCAGCAGGGCCTTCAGGGGCTTGAGCAGCAGGGCCTTCAGGGGCTTGAGCAGCAGGGCCTTCAGCAGCAGGGCTTTGAGGGCCTTGGGGCTGGTCCACCACAGCAGCAGCAGCAGCTTCAGAGTCATTGCCAGGGGGTGGGATGCTGGTTCTGGCCTTCTTCACCTTGCCAGGGCTTGAACAAGTAGGCACGGGCTTCCTCTTCTTGCCTGACTGATGAACCATGGTGTTCCTGCAAGATGTTTGTGGCAGCACGTCTTTCCCCTGTATGCTGACTGCGTGTGTGCTGCATCCTTTTATATCCATGGAGCGGACACAATTCATACTCCCCGCATGCACAGTGAATGCTTTGCATCCGATATACATCCATGCGGCATCCCCTTTGTTTCCTATAGGTGTCTGTGATGCATCCGCTTCATCTGCTATGCATCCGCCCCTTCCACTATGCGTTTGCTTCGAAATTCTCTCCCGGAACCCCTTCGGAGGTGTCATCTGCTTCCATCTGCTGGACTTCCGATGAACATCCATTTAACATCCCCGCTACATACTACCCACATCCGTTCTTTTCCGTTCTGTTTTTGCAAATTTTCACCACTTTTTGGAGCGGATGACAATGGATGGAGCCACCCCTGAAATTTTGCTCATCCGCTGTGTCCTTTATGCATCCATCGGCCAGTGGGACCAGGCCTTTACTGAGAGGATGGGAAAGGAAAGCAAGGGAATCATTCCCATTTTCCCAGCAATAGTGCATGGCCTCCAGGCTACACACTGTTCCTTGGTATCTCAGAAAGAGCTTGATGGTTGCACAGAGGAACAGGGATGGCACAATATGGTAGCAGTATTCCAATATCTTAGGGATTTCCACAAAGAAGATGGAGTCAGCCTATTCTCCAAAGGACCTGAAGGCAGGACAAAAAGCAATGAATGGAAATTAATCAAGAAGACAACTAACATAGAATTAAGGAGAAATTTCCTGACAATTATCCCAATTCATCAGGGGACTCCAATATTGCAGGTTTTAAAGAACAGATTGCACAATCATTTACCTAAAATAGTATAAGATTTCCTTCCTGGGTAGGGGGTTGGATGGGATTCAATTTTTTTTAACAACCGGTTCTTTGGGCGTGGCTTAGTTGGTGGATGTGACTTGGTGGTCATGTTATTGGCTGGGCCTGTCCAACTCAACATCACTCACATCAAGGCACGCATCTCCTCCCCTGGCCTCTTATGACTGTGCGGATGCTGCAACAACTGGTTCTCCGAACTGCTTAGAGTGTTAACAACCGGTTCTAACAAATAGGTGCAAACCTGTAGAATCCCACCCCTAGGTTGGATTAGAAGATCTAAAAGATCCTTTACAACTCTGTTATTCTGTTATGCAAAGGGAAACTTCCCGATGGAAAGTTTCTTTGACCTATTTTTTCCTTAATTGTAGCACCATTTGGGATTCAACCAGAAGAAAGCAAATTATTTAACTTCCTTTTAAATCTGGAGATTATAAAACAAAGAATATATGTGGGTTGTATTCTATAAGCTAAAAGCAGACAGCTCTAATAGGAGTGGATTGGAATCAAAGGTGAGTGGAACATAACCATCCAGAATTGTTTCTTCAATTTTATGGTTTATGAAAGTCCATTTCACAAGTTTATATTTAATCTATGCAGGAAATCTGCACATTTCTTCCCCTAGCCAGTGAAGAAGCCCTATTCTTCATAAAATATTGAGGAATCAGGCAGAAGACATGAATGAAAATGATAGAAAAAGGTTGGAATATTTCATTGCTGTCTTTGGAGACAGAAGAAAGATAAATTTTGGTGTCTCCACTATATGTAGAGCGGAATGCTTAAATCTGGCCTGTAGGGCTGGCCTGGAATTAGCAAAGGACCAGCCCATGATGCCTCTGGCAGCCAAAATGGGGCATGGGAGGGGGGCTATGTGCAGCCTCTCCACACCCTGCTTTCAGCCTGGATGGTCTCCTGCAGCACTTTGCTGGGCAAAACGGAGCACAGGAAGAGCCCCTGGCGCCCCATTTTCAGCCTGGACAGCCTCCTGCAGCACCCTGCTGGCCAAAATGAGGCATAGGCACATTTTTGGCTGTGTGCGCTCCCCTCACTCCATTTTGGCCAGCAGGATGCTGCAGGAAGTGTTTGTCTCATCTACCTCCCCCCATAGAGGTAGTATTCAGCATGTTCTGACCAGTTCTGGAGAACCAGGAGTGGAAATATTGATTAGTTCAGAGAACCAGCAAATACCAACTCTTACTAGCCCCGACCCCATCTATTTTCTGCCTCCTGAGTTCCAGCTGATTGTTTGGGTCTTATTTTGTTGTCCTGCACAGGAGAACGGAGCTGGAAAGCAGGTTAGTGGGGTTGGGAGAGAATGGGATTTTTGTAGTAATTTTCCCCCAGGAGTGGGGAGGGAATGGAGATTTTACAGTATCCTTCCCCTGCCATGCCCACCAAGCCACGCCCACAAAACCAGTAGTAACACTGCCCCCCGGCACATGAAAGAGAACTACATTGCTGGTCCAGCCCTCAGAGAAATCCAGTTTGACCCCTGGTGTAGAGTGACAGTAGGAAAAAACAAATCCACTAAAACAAAATCCTTTTGAATATTGCAAGATTAGCTTGACTTTTGAAGTTCACTGTGGAACATGCAGCACTAATACAGGACAAAGCTTTGCACCAGCCCATGCCTCCATTTTCTCATTTGCAAAAATGTGACTTGAAACAGAATTTTGTTTGTTTCTTTGTTGAAATAGATGGATCAGATATAATTGAGTGCAGGAGGTGAACAAGGGATCACAGAGCCTTATCTCTGTAATTGGTTTTAGGCCAATTGGGATATTTTTTACAATAATAATAAAGCAAGGGCTTTTGAGGATATGCAGAGCTATTTTCCACCAGTAGCTTTGCATAAGTAGGATATAATTGCAAGAAGTAACATGCAATTCCTGACAATAATACATTTAAACATTTGAAACAACAAAAAAAGAAAGATGTGCAGCGATATGTAATTATTTACATGTCACATGTTTCTTAAACTCAAATGTTCACCCTGCGTGTGTGCGTGTGTGTGTGAACTCTTTGAAATGGCTCTCAAATGTTACCAAAAACATTTAAGTTGATTGACACGTGCATGAAAATTTGCAGGTGGAAATATAGATGTGTGTTGCTTATTCATTTCCAGAACATCTTTCAAATTCCAAACCTAGCCTGGAGCCCTGGAATTCCTTGGTGATACTCATCCAATCACTAATCAGATTTTGTCCTGCTTAATAACTAATGTCCAACAAATTTGCCCAAAGTCTTGTAGCACGTGATAACATCAGAATGATATGACACAATGATGTTGATTCAAATTACATAGCATTTATATAATTGTATCATTATATTATAATTTACTCTCTTGACACTATCACCTTCAAGCTTGCTCAGAGGGAAAACAATAATAGGCATTTCAAAGAAAATATGCATAAACTCCAATTAAATATGTATGGATCTTCATTTTTTTTTTAAAAAAAAAGCACAGGCGGATGAATAAACAGCAAAAAATTATAGATTGGGAACTGAATTGTACTATTTTTTTCACTTTAAAAATATTATATAAATATCAAGAAACCAGAAACCATTTTTTCAGATTCTTAAAATATAAATTTTATTTCTATATTTTAAATATTTGCCTTGGGAAACACTTATGTGCAACATATGATTTGTGCAATACATTTCACAGGATATGTTGAATATCCTCCCAAGATATGGTGTTATAGGGCTATCTGGAGGGCATCAGATTGTCAAACTTTTTTGTTGTATTAGCAATTCTTTGTATTCCAGATATATGTATGTTATATTGCAATGATTCATGTCCTCCTATAAACATGTCTGCATCAATCCACAATTCTTTATTTTTGCTACTATATTAAAATGAGGAACAATAAGGCAGGAAGTACAGATTTCAGAGTTCAGCCCTGCAGCAAACACACACAGTGGGATTCACAAATTTTGAATATCATAGAAATGCAGGGTGCAAATTTGAAACGAAGCGAGAGGATGCAAATTTTTAAATGTAATCTATAGATTATGCAAAGCATCATTAGCTTCTGCTGAGTTACTGAATAAATGACAAACACCCCTAACAGGGGAAAATAAATATTGATATACTTTCTGGACACATGTGTATGCATTGCCTCATTATCTAGCACTCAAACATATTTAAATGTAAGAGGGAGGTTCATTCGGTGGATTGATTGATTGATTCATTTCAACAACAACACAAGAATTAGTTTTTCTTCCAGTCTGATGCAGAATTTATTTGTGTAGGTAAATTGATATTAAAGTTCTTTTTAAGGAAAGCCAAATTGCAGAGAGTGTGAACATGCATCTCTCATCAATAATCTCACAAGGACCAGAGCAGGAGTATCAAACTCGATTTCATTGAGGGCCGTATCAGGCTTGTGTTTGACCTCGGGAGCTGGAATGGGTGTGGCCAGGTTGGGTGTGGCCAGCTTGACATCACTCGTGTCAGGGGGTCCTGTGGTGGCCTAAGCATTTTGCCAGTGAAAATGTGCTCCCAAGCTCCCTTTTTGATCGTTGACAGCCTTCTGCAGCCCCAGAGGTGGTATTCATCAGGTTCTGACCAGTTCTGGAGATAAGGAACACAACTGTGGAACAGCACGAATACAAGGTGAGATAAGGAAAATATTTGTGGAATAACACTACCTCAGTTGATGTTAGGTTTTGGAGAGAACCTCATTTACCATGTGACACCACAACTAGAGGTGGCATTGGCTTTCAGTCTGTTTTCAAGTGCAACTCAGGATACTTTCATCTTTAAAAGCCCTGCAGGACTTACAACCAGAGGTGGTATTCAGCAGGTTCTGATCAATTCTGTAGAACCGGTAGCAGAAATTTTGAGTAGTTCATAGAACCAGCAAGTACCAATTCTGACTGGCCCCACTCCCATCTATTCTCTGCCTCTCAAGTTCCAGATGATCTGCTGGGTCTTTTCTGTTGTTGTTGTTGTTTCCCTGCACAGTAGAAGAGAGCTGGAAAGCAGGCTAGTGGGGTGGGGAGGGAATGGGGATTCTGCAGTAACTTTTCCCCAGGATACTATACTTGATCTTAGCCAAAAGGCCAAGAACCTTCCCCCAGGAGTGGAGAGGGAATGGGGATTTTGCAGTAATCTTTCCTCTGGAGTGGGGAGGGAATGGAAATTTTGCATTATCCTTCCCCTGTCATGATCACCAAGCCACACCCACCAAGCCATGCCCAACAGACCGGTAGTAAAGAATTTTGAATCCCACCACTGTGCAACCCTCTGCTAGTGAACACAGAGCTGTTTGTGTGTGTGTGTATACGGCCCTCCCGAGCTCTGTTTTCATTGGCAGAGGCACAGTGGGCCAGTCCTTTGCTATTTCCAGGGTGGTTCCACAGGCCAGATATGTTGGAAATGAATCCAAATGACAAAAAGTTGGATCGGGGAAAACACAGAGAATTTATTGTTAAGCTGTTTGCAAAAAGCGGTAGAATCTCAGCCAAGAAACATACCTTAAAATTTCAATACATTGAAAATGGAAAATATGACAATTTATGTGACTTCTGAAGGTGGACAAGGAGCATGTAGCACAAAAGAATTGTAACCAGTCGACACACTGTATGTAACTGAAAGATGTTTTTATGTTTTTATGTATTGTTTTGTCTGTTTGTTTAGAAAAATTTTTTAAAAAAAATTCAATACATTACATTTTATAGTTCTTCTATCTCGACGCCCCCCCATGCCCCTCCTACATCGACCCAGTGACCAAGTACAGCTAATCCAAGGCACCTTATGGAGACCACATCATCTCCTTTGATACCTCCCAATGACCTCCCATCACATCTTATCTTACTTGGCATTAAAGAATGTTCCTTCAGCAGGGCCTCTTTCTAACGGTCTGAGAACAAAGAAATATCTATTCCTAACACCACAGTTGTTGCATATTAATGTTACATTCAGGACATCTTCGTAGAACAATGTGCATTTATAACATATTCACCTATGCAAAGTAAAAGTCTAGTAAACTTAAGCAGATGCTTTGAAAACAATCTAACTTCAATTGATTAAAGAAAGTTAAGGCAATGGCTTATTTCTTATCCTATTGTCCTCCTAATCCTGGAGGAAATAGGGGTGGCATTACTTGATACAGGAAGATGTAATAGATTGCAGGTACATGTTTAACAATGAGTAAATGTATTAGAAAATATATTTAGAGTAGGATTACATCAAGATAGCAAAAGTCTATAGAAAACTGTCTTCTTAATGCTATAGCATACTATTCTCTTCATCTACATTTTATTTTTGAATTTTCTTATTTCTAACAGATTTAAACACCCCGAGGGTTGGATCTGGCTCGCAGGCCTTGAGTTTGATACCGCTGGACTAGAGAAAACTACAGTTCATGATTTTTTTAGAAGATAAGATAAAAAATACAAAAGGTTTGAAACCTAGACAAGTATATATTCTCATTGGCAATTTTGTCTCATTCAGTGGCAGTCAAATTTCTGTTTCTACCACCATTCTTGGAATACATAAACATACAATCTCAAGCCAAGTGATCTTTAGGGAATCTAAATGCTACAGGCATGCAGAGGCTTCTGTGGTGGATTACTACTATTATAGTTTTTCCTCTCTTGACACGGACTATTCCCACACTAACATCTCCAAGGGTTACTGGAGACATTCAGTTCTACTACTATATCAAGTTGGTCATTCCCCAGGAGGGATATTGTAGAGGACCTGGCCTCTAATTCCATTATTTCATCTCTGAATAACATAATCAGAATGTATACTTATCTTTTCAACAGATGTACTTTGAAGTTGGAAAAATATCTTCTGGCCGAGAGATTCTTAATAAGAGCTTTTCAGAACCAAGACTGTATTCATAAAAAATGAAGTCTTGCCTTTTAGCATAAAAGGTGAAGCTCCTCTTCAAATATTAACTGAAATAACTTATTTCAGATTTCATGCATTTTTACTTCATGTCTTGTCTATTATATTTTCAGTGTGAAATTATGCATAAAGTAAAATAAAAAATCATAGTAAAATGCTAAAATTCCCAGCTTTTCTTTTAAATAAAATGTGAACTTAACATATGAGTCTCATCTATTCTGATTTAATATTTATCAACATTCTACAGTCTGTTTGATAAAATCTTTCAAAGCTTGTTTAAAAGGAAAAAATAAAGAAAAAATGTTCTTGGCAGACAAAGTTTATCTTCTTAATTTGAACCAGCTTTCTTTTTCTTTTTTAATCCATATGGATTTTTTAAAAAATTAAATTTTAAAATTAGTTTGATCATAGAAAAATTGTTAACATTTTGATAGGCTTCAGGCAGAAAATGGGGATGAAAAATTAGATTAGGTTATGATATTTTGTAGTACAATTAAAAGTTCAAATTGTATTTAAAATATGTCTTAATCCATTTACAAATGGCTGCTTGGGATTTCAGAGAAATCATCTAACATGGGTATCCACAGGGTTGGTCAAAGAAAATCAAATATATAATTAAAATGTATTCTGTTTTATATGTACAGTACATTGCATGTGCAATATCTATATAAATAAGATGGCACTTTGCTCATGCTGTCATGGGTGCCTTTTTGACATTTGTGTCCATAGCTGGTGGCCAATTTAGACTCAAAGCACCAATTCATAATAAGAGAATTACAGAGTTGGAAGGGATCTCAGAGGTCTTCTATTCCAACCACCTGTTCAAGCAGGAGACCCTATTCCATTTCATTCAAATGGTTGCCAACTTCTTCTTTAGAGATTCTGGAGCACCCACAATTTCTGGAGACAAGCAGTTCCACTGATTAATTATCCTAGTTATTCAGTTTAAAATAATCTATTTGTATTAGCTTTAGGTCTGAACCGTAGATAAATGCCATGGTGGCGTAGCGGTTAGAAAGTAGTTTTTCAGGATAATTCTGCCAACTGCCAGCAATTCAATTCTGACTGGCTCACCCTTCCATCTTTCCAAGGTTGATAAAATGAGTACCCAAATTGTTTGGGGCAATATGCTGATTCTGTAAACTGCTTAGAAAGGGCTATAAAGCACTATGAAGCAATATATAAGTCTAAGTGCTATCGTTATTGCTATCCACATTACTTATTGAGAAACATTATGGTCAGTCCAAAAGTGCCCTCCATATACCCTTTGTAGATCAGTAGACCCTCTTGATTTTTTACATGAGAACAACTCTAAAGGAAATTAGCCACTATAATGATAAATCACTTTCTTAGGCTAATAATGCTATTACACTATGGCACAACCACTCAACTAAAGGGTAATATCCTCACTGATTTAACATAATGCATTTTCTGTAGCAAGGGTGAAAAGCAAGGTTGTAACCTCACCCCACTACCTTTCAACTTTTATATTAACAACATAGTTGAGATGTTTTCTAAACCACTAATATCACCTTCCTTCTCTTGTCCCATCTCTGCTCTCCTTTTTGCTGCTGATGCATCCATATTGCCTGTAGCCAAACAAAGAGGTTTAAAGCTCTATCCCTTTACTGCACGAGAGAAAAATCTCAAAATAAATTATTCCAGAACAAAGTACTGGTATTCTCTTGGGAATGCCCCTAATTGGATGGACAGCCAATGGGAAGCTCATTAAATAGATAAATTCCTTTAAATATCCTGGACTTTGTTTTCAATCTTCTTCCTGCTGGTTTAGTAAAAGAGAGAAAGAGCTTTGGATAAAACCCCCCAAAGTATCTCTTGCAATTGCTAAATTTGAAGGTCAATTTGGTAACAGTTATATCACAGCAGCTATTAAATTATTTAAGGCCAAACTTCTGGGTTTGATGCTAAACAGTATAGTTCTAAGGTGTTTCCTAATTTAGAAACAATTGTCAAAGTTCTTGAAACTATTACTATGAGTTCCTTATTCAATTTCCCATATTTTAATGTGGCTAGAATTAGGATGCATTTCATATTGGGCCAAATTAAGTCTTTGGTGTCTCAGATTCTGGCTGCAGGGAAGCTTATTGGGAAGCTTCCTTAGTTCACCTCACCTGGTTCTCCAACCTAAGAAAGCAAATGCATCATTAAAATAATGAAAACATTCCAGCGTTACTTTGTCTGCATTGCCTTGCTGACTAAAACAAATCCTGGCTGAACTAAAGTAGATAATTTGGGATCTAGATGTCCAAAATGGCACAGCCAAACTCTTCCATCCCTTTTATAGCTCATTTGCTCCTTCTCCCTGGTCTGTTGGAATTATTTCAAGAGCTACAGCTGTTAAAAGCCACCAGGATCTTCCCTTGTGCTATTAACTTATTTTTAAAAAGGTATCTGAGTGGTCTATTCTCTTCATCATAGAAGTGTCAAGAGTATATTCATGAACTGGAATAGAGTACGGTAACAAGGTCAGCCAATGAATAGGCATAGCAACTAAGTCAGCCAATGAGAATTGCTTTGGAAACTGAAACTAGAAGTAGCCTAGGCTGGAAACTGAAACTAAAAGTAGCCTAGGCGTGGCTCTGTGTTAAGGTCCGGTCCCACTGGCCAACGGACGCAAAGCATATGCATAAAGGACACAGTGGAGGAGCAAAATTTCGGGGGTAGCTCCATCCATTGTCATCCACTCCCAAAAGTGGTGAAAATTTACATAAACAGAATGGAAAAGAATGGAAAAGAATGGACGTGGGTAGTATGTTGCGGGGATGTTAAATGGATGTTCATAGGAAGCCTAGCAGATGAAAGCAGATGGAAGCGGATGACACCTCCGAAGGGGTTCCGGGGGATAATTGCGAAGCAGACGCATAGCGGATGAAGCAGATGCATCACGTACGCCTAAAAGAAAGAAAGGGGATGCCACGCGGATGTATATTGGATGGAAACCATTCACTGCGCATCCTTTCTATTTCTTTGCTACTAACGATGTATAGATGTTCCATGTACCTTTTCTTTCCTCCCTCTTTCCGTTTTCAGCTGCAGCGGATGTGAGTTGTGAGGATGCCCAGAAGATGCAGAGAGGATACAGCAGATGTTTAACAGATGATAAATGGACATAGAATGTTTGTTGCTCGTATTGTCATGCATTTACATCACACATGGTGGAAAGTTCATCCGTTCACAAAGTTTTGTGCAGCTCAAAACTTCTTGCGCGGATGAAATCGCAGTGGATGGATGCTTGATGGATAGAACGTATGAAACACGTATGCAATGAGTACACAAGAATGCATAGCGTTTTCCAATGGATGGCAAGCTTTTTTTTAATGTTTTAAGGCCTGGTCCCCCTGCACCCCTTTGGAGTTGTCATCCGCTTCCATCCGCTAGGCTTCCTATGAACATCCGTTTAACATCCCTGCTACATATTACGCACATCCATTCTTTTCCATTCTGTTCATGCAAATTTTCGCCACTTTTTGGAGTGGATGACAATGGATGGAGCCACCCCCGAAATTTTGCTCGTCCATTGTATCCTTTATGCATATGTTTTGCGTCCGTCGGCCAGTGGGACCTTGCCTATATGTTTTTAAGTTCTGAGTCTGTCTATTGAAGATTAAACTAACTTGCTTATTTGCTGAAAACTGGAGCTCTGCTCTGAACTTGCAACATGTTTTTGTTTGAGTTTGCTCCATGTTGGAGAAATCTACAACTGGTTTGTAAAATCTACTTATGTTTATAAAGATGTTAAATGAAGCATCAGCCATCTGTGTTTATTTTTCTGGTGCTGAATTATTGCTGCAAAACTCTCAATAAGAAAGTAATTAACCTCAATCCACCTGGGTGTCAACGTTCCGAGTAATACATCCACCAAAAGCAGAACTCCAAGGCAGGTAGATTCCTCAAAGAACATGTTTATGAGATACATCATATCGGCAGAGCTAGTGAAAACCAACTCTAAATGTTCCCATGGTTTTTAGCCTAATTAAAAGAGTAAATGTTTCCCTCCTCCAATGTCACCAGTCATGTTGTCCAATGAAAGTAGCTGGCAGGATGCTTGGTCATTCCTTTCCTCCTTCAACTGCCACCAGTTGGGATGAACTTGATTCCCAGAATATTTTTTTTTTTTGTTTTAATTGTCAACCAGTCTATCTACTTCCCCCTCCCTTCCCCCTTCAGAGTTCCTGGCAACTATGAGGTAGCAAAGGTTCACTTCAGAGTTGACACTGAGAGAAAATACGGAAGAAGCTAGATGCATTACATCCTTAGGAGTGAACATCCTCATTTTCCTCCAGGTAAGATTGTTTGATTCATTAATATTGTATGCTAGTCTAAATATATAGGGAGCAAATTGCAGGCAATCAAGACACGAAGACTCCTGAGAAAATACAGGTTGTCCTTGATTTACATCAGTTCATTTAGTGACCATTCAAAGTTTCAATGGCACTGCATCCTGCAATGGTCATGTAATCAAAATTCAGATGTTTGACAACAGACTCATAGTTTTGACGGTTGCAGTGTCCCAGCATCATGTGATCACTTTTTGTGACTTTCTTTCAAGCAATGTCCATCGGGAAGCTAGATTCACTTAACAACCATGACACTAACTCAACAACTATAGTGATTCACTTAACAACTGCAGCAAGAAAGGTTGTAAAATGGGGCAAAATTTACTTAACAAATGTTTCACTTAGCATCATAAATGTTGGGCTCAGTTGTGGTTGTAACTAACCTGTAACTAACATTTTGCTGTAGGTTGCATTTGTATATATTTAACAGAATGGCAGATGTGGAAGGGACCTTAGAGGTCTTCTAGTCCAATCCACTGCCCAAGAAGGTGACCCTATACCCATGATGGTTTATTTATGGCACGCATGCCCAAAGTAACAAGTGAAGCCATGTCACCTGGCATGCATGGCCTTGCCTATTTGTCTTCTGGATTTCTGGCATACATGTGCATGCAATGATCAGTCGTCCTTCATGCACATGGCAGCACTGAAAACCAGTGTGCATATGCACTCCGGCTAGCTGATTGATGCATGCCAGAACCTGGAAGTTCATCTTTTCCAGAGCATGATTCCTCCGTATTTGGCAGTGCTGAAAATTGGCCTGTACATGTGTGCTGGCCAGCTGATCATCGGGCATGCTTGTGCACTAGAGCCCAGAAGTTCAGCTTTTCCAGAGCTTGGCCCCAATGAGTGTGTGTGCACCATATTTCCGCATGACCTTTTTGGCACTCGGTGCTGAAATGTTTTGCCATCACTGCCCTATACCATTCAAAACAAGTGGCTGCCTAGTCTCATCTGAAAAGCCTCCAGATGCAGCACTCACAACTTCCGAAGGTAAGCTGTTCCATGGTTAATTGTTCTCACTGTTATTTCTCCTAAGTTCAAATTGCTTCTCTCCTTCCAACAATGGATAGGTCTCCATCCATTATTTCTGGTCTTGCCTTCTGATGCTTTGGAAAATAGGTTTCTTTGTGGCACTCCCTTAAATACTAGAACTTTGCTATCATTATTGTATTTACACCACATTATTATATTTATTATCAATTTTTTTGTGCAATCCATCTCCCCTACAACTCTGGGTAACATGCACATTATAAAAAGAAAAATAGAAAAAATAATTAAAATATTTAAATTATACAAATTAAACAATTAAAGCTAAACAAAAGTATTATAATTTCAGCTGTTTATATTTTGACCATTACTCCATTGCTGTTTTTCCACTGAGATCAGTTCCACTTATAAATTTGCAAGTCTTGTGCACAAAGGCAAGTGACATTTGAGAAATTCACATTGAGTAACATCCTTCGTCTAGAACAGGAGTGTCAAACTGATGGCCTGCAGGCCAGATGTGTCATGTGCAGGCCATCTCCAGCATAGTTCTGTGAATGGGAAAAAAGTCACAAAGTGTCATGTGATGGCAATGTGACACCACAAGTTTGACACTCTTGATCTCGAAGGATAGCAATAGCAATAGCAGTTAGACGTACTGTACATACCAACTCATAGTATGTTACAGCCCTCTCTAAGTGATTTACAGAGTCAGCATATTACCTCCAATAATCTGGGTCCTTCTTTTAACAACATTAGAAGGGTAGAAGGCTGAGTCAATCTCGAGCCAGTTAGGATCAAACTCCAGACTGTGGGCAGAGTTAGCCTGCAATACTGCACTCAAAGGAACTGCCCGTGATTCTGCTTAGTTTGTCTGTATTTTTTTAAAAAAAATCTTGTGGTGCTGGCTGCTGGCTGCTTTTTTTAATAAAATAGTTTAGTTTTATATTATAGTATGCCATTTTCAGTTACTTAATAGAAAATAAATAAGAAATTTCAAAATTATTAGACGTAGCATAGTCACAGTTATATTTAAAGAACTTCAATAAGGAAAAATAGTTCCTTGATTTAGATTTGGTCATATATAGGGTAAAAAACTTTCACAAGCTATGAAGCCATCCTCTGAAGCTAATATCTTTTACCAATAAAATGAGAAGCAAAACAAAAAAGTTTTTTTCCCTCAGAAACTTTTTATGGACTCTGCCCCATTTGAGATTTTTGAATAAAGCACATGCTTACATTCATGCCGACAGATATCTCTAAATTGTGGCATACTTCATCTTGGAGTTGAAGATTTAATAATGATAAGTTTAGAGTGTGGTCCTAGTTTTAATTAGTCATGTCCCGAGGCAGTGCCCAAATACTTTGTACTAATGCAATGGGCTTTCTCTAGGTGTATTAAATAAATACAATTTGGAGACTAAAAGAATTAAAAGAGAAAGGGAAGTGAATTATAACAAGATTTTTAAAAAGGTAGAGGAATGGCAATAGCAATAACACTTAAATTTATATACCACTTCATCGTGTTTTTCAGCACTCTCTAAGTGATTACAGAGTCAGCATGTTGGCCCCAATAATCTGGATGATTGTTTTTCTGATCTTGGAAGTATGGAAGGGTAACTCGACCTTGAGACAGTCAGATCAAACTCCTGAACTATTCATTTGATACTAATTTATAGATCCAAAATTAAAATTCACAAATGTTTAATAAACAGCATTAACAAAAAGAGCAGAAGGCTCATTTGTATTAAGCAGAGAGTGCATGAACCTCATTATATATCTGAAATATGGTTGGGCCTGTAACAAATTTATATTTCGATTTAGATGACAACCAAGTCATTTTGTCTGCACAGATAAATACCACATAAACCTGCTTTCTTCTTACAGTTCTCTTGAAGTCAAAAAATGTGGTATTCTACAATTTCCTATTTCATGGATACAAACTGGTTTTTGTGTACCACGTGATTACAATGCATTAATTTCTGCATAATATTTTGTTGACCACCATGTTCCAGTAGAGAGTAAATCTACATAGAGGGACCAACAGGTTTAAGGCCCTGTCCCACTGGCCGATGGACGCAAAACGTATGCATAAAGGACACAACAGATGAGCAAAATTTTGGGGGTGGCTCCATCCATTGTCATCCACTCCAAAAAGTGGTGAAAATTTGCATAAACAGAATGGAAAAGAATGGACGTCGGTAGGATGTAGTGGGGATGTTAAACGGATGTTCATAGAAAGCCTAGCGGATGACAGCGGATGAAAGCAGATGACACATCCGCAGGGCTTCCGGGGGAGAATTGCGTAGCGGACACATAGAGGAAGGGGCGGATGCATAGCAGATGTATATCGGATGCAAAGCATTCATTGCGCATACGGGGAGTATAAATTGTGTCAGCTCCACGGATATAAAAGGATGCAGCTCACACGCAGTAAGCATTCAGAGGAAAGACGTGCTGCCACATACATCTTCAAAGAACACCGTGGTTCATCAGTCAGGGAAGAAGAGAAAGCCGGTGCCTACTCGTGCCAGCCCTGGCAAGAAGGACAGAACCACCATCCCACCCCCTGGCACAGACTCTGAAGCTGCTGATGCTTCTCCTGCTGCTGGTGCTGCTGCTGGTGTTGCTGCTGCTGGTGCTTCTCCTGCTACTGGTTCTGTTGCTGCTGCTGGCGCTGCTGCTGCTGCTGGTGGTGGTGGTGGTGCTGCTGCTGCTGCTACTACTGCTGCTGCTGCTGTGGTGGACCAGCCCCAAGGCCCTCAAAGCCCTACTGCTGAAGGCCCTGCTGCTCAAGCCCCTGAAGGCCCTGCCAGAGGGAGGAAGAGGCAAGGGAAGGAGAAGGGAGAGAGGAAACAGTACACAGTTTCCGAGGAGAATGAGGAGGAGGTGCTGGAATGGCTGAGAGAGAACGAGTACCTCTGGAGAAAGGGCCACAGACTCTATCGTGACACCAAGAAGAAACAGGCATCTTGGAGAGACAAGGAAGAGAGCCTGAGCTACACTGCAGATGTACTCCTGGGATGGTGGAAGCACATGCACACCTGGTATGACAAGCTACACCTCGAAAAATCTGGCCAGGCCTCTGTCAAGCTCACTGACCGGGAGATGTACATCATGGCAAAGTGCAGCTTCCTGGAGGGTGACATCCACCACCGAGGAGCAGCCCCTCTGACGCTCCTCTCCCTCAGACAGCCCACAGACAGCCAGTCCTTTTCCAGCCAGGAGCCAGCTACCCTGTCCAGGCAGGTGTCTTCAGAGGGCCGCATGGCAGAGAACCCCCTGACAGCTGCACTCCCCATGCCGGAGGACTTGGAGGATGACGCCCTGCTGTCACAAATGGAGGAAGAAGCGGCAGCCACCAGAGACCAACGCACCCCCACCCCCACTTCCAGCTCCACAGGATTCAGGCAGAGAGGCAGACTGGAGGGCCAGAGCCACACTGTCCTGTTGGAGATCAGGGACACAATGAAGACCAACAAAGAACTGCTCTCTCAGCTGGTCCACTTGGACAGAGGATCCTCCAGCCACCACACTTTCATCACCTATGTGAGCCACACCTTGAGAGATATGCCCGAGGCCCAGTACCAGGTGATGAAGGAAAAGATCACAGTACTTCTGCACAACCCTCAAGGCCCAGCTGAACATGTTCTGACCCAGTCCAGGTCTGGTCCTCCACCCCAGGTGATGTCACAGCCCTTCCACAGCTTTCAACAACCCCTCACCTACCAAGGCTACGAGTACCAGGACTTCCCACAGCACAAACAGACCTTCCCAGTCCAGGCCCAGGTTCGCATGCCAGAGACACCACACCTAACCCGGATGCAGACCAGACAGCCCTACTACACTCCTCCTTCCTCCACCCCACAGCCAAGCCCATCAACGGACAATCTGTCATCAGTCTTGTGCCTCACATCCCAGGTACTTGATGAAGGGCCTCTCAACCTCACAGGACTGAGTCAGCTCTAGGACAGCTTCCTGAACACACCATCCCCTGTTGTACTGCTGGGGCCAAGCACCCCAATGGCGCCTCAGACCAGCACTCAAGCCACAGCCACCTCCCCAGTCCCTGCCCGCTTAACAGCTGAGACCATGGACGTGACTCAGAGTGACTGAGAATAATGCCAGAGTTACTTGTTCACTTTATCTTTGCTTTAGACACTTTACTTGGTTCATTTTGCTTTTTTAATAAAGTCATACAGTTTACTTAAGACAGTTATTAATAAAGGATATATTTGCTTAACACACTTGGTTCATTTTTTTTACTTAATAAAGTGTTGGTGAAAACTTTGAAAAAATGGTTAAGCCTTTGCATGCTTGTGGGATAGGTAAGGATAGCTGTGGAATAGATAAGGATAGTTGTGGGATAGATAAGAATAGTTGTGGGATAGATAAACCTCCAGTGCAAGCATAGTGGGACTGTATGGTCCACCCTCCCAGCTGCCACACATATGGACCTTTTGTATCAATAACAATTTATTCATTGATCAACACATTTCAAAATAAACAAAGCTCTTTATTAATACCCTTTTCATTGTAGGGCCACTCAACATACATGGCACAATCTCATCAGTGTTATGCAACAGCTTCAGGGAAGCATCCATTAACCATCTATCATCCTGTCTTGCCACTCCACTGCTCCAGCTGGGGAGTTGTACCAGTGTCTCAGGAGGTTGTGCTGCTTCTTCCCTTCACGTGAAGCTCTGTTGGGACCTTGTACATCCACAGTGTCTATCAGGTTTCATACTTGCCTCCATTCACCAGGCTCCATGTCCCCATTCCCTTGTTGACGGTCGACAAGTCTGTTCTGCAACACTGGCTAGCGGGTGCGCATGAGATTGTGGAGGGTGCAGCAAGCTTCCATGATGCTCCTCGCAGTCTCTGGGTGATGATTCATGGTAGTGAGAAGCATCTGGAACCTGTTGGCCAGGATGCCAAAGGCGTTCTCCAACACCCATCTTGCCCTGGGCAGCCTGTAGTTGAAGATCCTCTCTTCACGGGTGAGGTATCTTGAACTGTATGGCTTCATGAGGTAAGTTCTAAGGGTGAAGGCGTCATCACCAACGATGAAGTAGGGCACTTCTTGTGTGTCATTGGGTAGGGGGTCTGGATCTGTAAAACCCATGATGAGGTTGCCTTCCAGCCCCTCCTTGAGGTCACTGGTGTTGTATACCTGGGCATCTGAAGCTGACCCGTTGCCTGAAGCATTGATGTAGATGAACTTGTAGTCAGCATCAACTATGGCAAAGAGGATGATACTGAAGAAGCCCTTGTAGTTGAAATAAGTGGACCCTGAGTTGGCTGGAGCTTTGCAGGCCACGTGTTTCCCATCTATGGCTCCAACGGTGTGGGGAAAGTTCCACCTCTGATACCGCTCTTTTGCAAGTTTCCTCCAGCCTTCCTCAGTGGTGGGGCACTTGAGCAGCTCCTCCACGTATTCTTTGATGATGGCCTGCACCACTCCTTTGACCACTTTGCTGATGGTGTTGTATGGCACCCTCCAGACATACTCCATGTTTTTGTATGTGGTTCCAGAAGCCAGGTGGCGCAGAGTCAGTGCCACCTTCAGTCCAGTGTCCAGGATGGGATGGAAGTTGGTGCTCAGCTTGGTCAACCTGGGTCTCAGACGCTCTACATTTTCATCAAACATGATTGGTGGCATCCTCATGAAGTGATGGAATGCACAAGGGTCTTCATTCCTCAGCTCCACCTTCAGCTGGTCATACAGTCCAAACTCCATTCTTCTCATGATCCATCCTCAGACCCACACAGCTCTTGGACATCTCCTTCTTCTCCTTGTGTATAAAAGGTGAAACAGTCTGAACAGGGTTTGGTTCTGGTGATGAATGTTCGCAGCTACCATACAGATTGTGTCATGATCTATGGTGGAGAACAATGGATGATCTGGAAGAGCAAGACCAAGGGTGAAGAGGTCTGTACACCACGGCTGCTGGACTCATACTGAGATCCAGGTGATTTTCTCTCCCTTTTTATAGGAAATATTGGTTTTCCGCTAGGTGTCCTTCTACATACTCTAGACACTCCAGACATCCTAAATATCCAAGATACAACCCAGATACAAACGTTTTGTCCATTTTAGTCCTTTATATACAAGATGCATCCGCTTACATCCCTTCTATTTCTATTCTACTAACGCTGTGTGGATGTTCCATGTACCTTTTGTTTCCTCCCTCTTTCCGTTTTCAGCTGAAGCGGATGTGAGTTGCGAGGATGTCCAGAGGATGCCGAGAGAATACAGTGGACATTTAATGGATGATAACGGACATAGAATGTTTGTTGCCCATATATGTCGCGGATGTACATCGTACGTGGCAGAAAGTTCATCTGTTCAAAAAGTTTTGTGCAGCTCAAAACTTCTTGGGTGGATGAAATCTCAGTGGATGGATGCTGGAGGGATAGAGCATATGAAACACGTATGCAGTGAGTACACAATAGATGCATCGTGTTTTCCAACTGATGGCAAGCTTTTTTTTACGTTTTACATCCTCTTTGCATCCGTTGGTGCAGTGGGACATGGGCTTTAATACAGCATAGGTTTTTGTCAATTAAAATCCATGTCACTTAATCCATGTCAAGAATTAACTAAAATTAGTTAAGAATTTTCTCCAGTTGTCAGATATACACACAAGCGCATATAGATAGGATAACAAACATCTATCAGAAAGAAATGACGATTTAAAATATAGAAAAGAAAAATAAATGTAATATAGAAATATAGAAAAATAAAATATAGAAAACAAAAAGACAAAGTGTTCATTTAACAATAGTAACAACACTTAGACTTATATACTGCTTTTCAGTGCTTTACATCCCTCTCTAAGTGGTTTATAGAGTCAGTATATTGCCCCCAACAATTTGGCTCCTCATTTTACCCACCATGGAAGGATGGAAGGCTGATTCAACCTTGAGCCTGGTGAGATTTGAACTGCCAAATTGCAGGTAAGTGGAAGTCAGCAGAGGTAGCCTGCAGTACTGCACAGTAACCACTGTGCCACCATGATTCAATATTCACAAATACCTTTGAGATGTTAATTCCTTTATTGGGATCAAAGCGAGTTATCCCCATTTTGACCACTGAACTGAGAATGAAAAAATTTCCAACATTGATCTCACTGATATTGGACTGAAGCTTAGCTGAAAGCTCATTTGAAGACGTCACATATAAGAGACAGTGAAGAATGTTGTCTTCTCTCAAATTTATCCATACAGAACATATTAGCATTGCTTTTATATGTTGCAGGGTATCTCCTTCACCATCTTATTGGAAAAGAGTTGCAACAGTCGGTAGATTACTGCAAATTACTTGAATTGTTTTGCATGGTTAATATCAATCAGATCCACCTTAATAGGACTCCAGTGTTGCAACAGTCCTAAAATGTAGCCTTTACAATTACTCATTTTATTTTGGAGGCTTGTTCCATTTGTAAATCTCAAGGATTTAAGCAGAGCATGTGAAGAGATTGATTAGAGTGTATATGAGACAAGCTCAAATCATGCATGACTTTGACAATCTCTGTGACTTAGGTTGATGTTAACCTCAGTTGTGCTGATAAAGAGGAACTTATTTTTTTTTAAATGCTGAAATATGTTTATCATGAGTTAATGCTGATTTATGTAATTTGGCACTTCCTATGTTGTCTTTTGAGGATAAGGCTAGCTTCTAAACTGGGGTATCAAACCCAAGGCCCGTGCCCCAGATCTGTCCATGAGATGCTTAGATCGGGCCCGCTAGGCCATCCTGTAAATAGTAAAGGACTGGTCCACAGTGTCCTTGCCAGTGAAAACTGATTTCATGAGGGCCATATGTGGCTTTCCTGAACTCCATTTTTGCTGGCAGAGGTTTGCAGGAGGCCATCGCAGCCACAAATGGATCTCAAAAGCCTGTTTTCACTGGCAGAGTTCTCAGGAACCACAGGTGCCCTTGACATGAGTGACGTCAAGCTGCCCATGTCCCCTGGCCCAAGCCCCTAACCCACACACCTCTGGGGCCTCCCAGGTCAAACACAACCCTAATGTGGCCCCCATTGAAATTGAGTTTGACACCCTGTTCTAGATGATCTATGATATTTTCTCTGGAACTGAGAGTTGGATCCAGATAAATATTCTGGCACTCATTCATTTATGTAGTTTGGGCAATTACCCAAACCTCACTGCTGATAGATCCTGGTTATGGCTACCTATAATTTGCAAATAACAACCACTCACCGTACTTCCAGATTCACCAATAAATGACAAGTGCCTTCACTTGACTCAGAGGGAAGATTCACAACATCTGAACACTGCTAGTGTTGATGACATGCAGGATTTAAAGAGCTCTTAATTTGTTACTTTTAGTTTCCTTTTTTTTCAAACTTCTTTTCCACTGCTAAGCTGATCCAGTCACCCAGAAGTTGGCAGAAATTTATACCAGAAGGAAAATTCCTCCTGTATTGCTGACCCCTGTCTCGTCTTTGAAGTGAATTTGTTGTGACTCACTGATAAATGATGGCATCCTGCTTATTAACTTGTAGGAATGTCAAACTAAGGTCTTCTTTCCCATCACACCAACAGTAACCCTAATTTATGGGTAGTGATGGGAAAATAGGGCAAGTCTGTGAATTTGTATTTCTGTACAGTTCCTTAGAACATTTTTCAGGCATACAGCTGTACAAACCTGAGACCTCTCGTTCCTTAAGCCCCTGTCACACTGCACCAACAAAGAGGTGCAGTGCAAAGAGGATGTAAAATGGACAAAAAAGCTTGCTATCCATTGGAAAATGCGATGTACTCACTGCCTACATTTTGCTTCCTCTCTATCCGTCCAGCATCCATTTATTGACGTTTCATCCACTCAGAAAGTTTTGAGCTGCTCAAAACTTTTGCGCGGAAAATGTATCCAATTCGTCCGTTCTGCATCCGCTAGGCATCCGCTAGGCATCCATTATGCATCCGTTATGCATCCGCTATATCCGCTAGGCATCCGTTCTGCATCCACGCAACTCGCATCCGCTCAGATGCAGGGAGGAAGCGGAACGGATGCAGAACGGATGCAGAATGGATGCAGCATGGAAACAAAGCATTTAAAATGGAAAAAACGTTCGCAGAGGGGACCAATCTCAGATATTAAGGATGTCTACAGGATGCCTAGAGGATGCCTAGAGGATGCAAAGGGACACCTATACTGCCTATAAAAAGGGGGAGCAACTCATCTGGATCTCACTTTCAGACCAGCAGCCTAGCTGTGCAGACCTCTGCAGCCTTCATCTGATTCTTGCTCTTCCACACAATCCAGTCATGTCCACCATGGATCGTAACACAGTCCTTTTGGCAGCCACCATCCTTCTGCAACAGTGCGAAGCCATCTACAGGCTCTGTGAATTCTACAACGGGAAGAAAAGGAGGCGGCCAAGAAGCGTCTGGGTACAAAGATGGTTCGCCAGAAGAGCAGAGACGGACTGTACAACAAACTGATGGTGGAGCTCAGGAACGAAGACACGCAGGCATTCCATCACTTCATGAGGATGCCTCCAGCCATGTTTGATGAAGTTGTGCAGTGCCTGACACCCAGGTTGACCAAGGCAAACACCAACTTCTGGCCCAGCCTGGAACCTGGGGTCAAGGTGGCACTGACTCTGCATCACCTGGCCTCAGGGACCACCTACAGGAGCATGCAGTATGACTGGAGGGTGCCATCCAACACCATCAGCATTGTGGTCAGAGAAGTGATGCAGGCCATCATTGAAGAATACAAGGAGGAGCTCCTCCAGTGCCCCTCCACTGATGAAGGATGGAAGAAAGTTGCAGAGCAGTGGTATCAGAGGTGGAACTTCCCACACACCGTTGGAGGCATAGATGGGAAGAACGTGGCCTGCAAAGCACCACCCAAGTCGGGCTCCATTTATTTCAACTACAAGGGCTTCTTCAGCATTGTCCTCTTTGCCATGGTTGATGCTGACTACAAGTTCATGTACATCGATGCTTCAGGCAGCGGCTCATGTTCAGATGCCCAGGTATACAATGCCAGTGACCTCAAGGAGGGGCTGGAAGGCAACCTCATCATGGGCTTCCCAGATCCAGACCCCCTGCCCAACGACACGCAAGATGTGCCCTACTTCATTGTGGGGGATGACGCCTTCTCCCTCAGAACCTACCTCATGAAGCCCTACACTTCCAGACTCCTCACCCGTGAAGAGAGGATCTTCAACTACAGGCTGTCCAGGGCAAGGCGGGTGGTGGAAAACGCCTTTGGCATCCTGGCCAACAGGTTCCAGGTACTTCTCACCACCATGCAGCATCACCCAGAGACCATGAGGAGGATCGTGGAAGCTTGCTGCATCCTGCACAATCTCATGCACACCCACTACCCAGTCTTGCAGAACAGGCTCGTGGACTGTCAACAAGGCAATGGGGACATGGAGCCTGGGGAATGGAGGCAAGGGCGAAACCTGATAGACACTCAGGATGTGCAAGGCCCCAACAGAGCCTCACGTGAAGGGAAGAAGCAGTGCAATCTCCTGAGACACTGGTGCAACTCCCCAGCTGGAGCAGTGGAGTGGCAAGACAGGATGGTAGATGCTTAATGGATTCTTCCTTCAGCCTGTCTCATCACACGGATGAGATTGGACCATGTATGTTGGGTGGGCCTACAATGAACAGGGCATTTAATAAAGAGCTGTGTTTATGTTCAAATGTGTGGATCAATGCTTACTAATGAAGGGCCAAAGGTGTGGCACCTGGAAGGGTGGACCATACAGTCCCACTATGCTTGCACTGCAGGTTTATCTATCCCACAGCTATCTTAACCCATCCCAAATGTATCCCTGCCCACCCCACTGCTATCTTAACCCATCCCACAAGCATGCAAAGGCTTAAATCAATTCTAAAAGTTTCCACAAGACTTTATTACAAAAAAAGAAATGAAGCAACTGTGTGAATCAAATATAAACTTTATTGAACAACAAGCTGCAAAAAAAAAATGACCCAAGTCAAGTGTCCAAATAAAGTCCACAGGTAGCCAGCTACCCAGTCTCTGGCACTCTTATTGTTCACTCGGAGGTGTGCCCAGTCTCAGGGGTGAGGGGTCCAGGTGCTGTGGAGGTGGGTGGTGCTGGAGTGCTGGTCTGTATCGTCATTGGGGTGCCTGGCTCCAAGAGGACAACAGGGGATGGTGTGTTGAGGAAGTTCTCAGACAGCTGGCTCAGACCCGCGATGCTGAGAGGTCCTTCCTCCATGCCATGGGGTGTCAGCCCCAGTACTGATGAGAGATGTACTGAGGCCGGGCTCGGCTGTGGGGTGGAGGAAGGAGTAGTGTAGTGGGGCTGTCTGGTCTGCAGCTGGGTGAGGACTGGCATGGGTGGCATCGCTGTCGTCGGTGGCATCATTTTCGTGGGTGGCATCGGTTGCATCAGTGGAACCGGTGGCAACAGTGTCGCCCGATGACTCTGTGCCTGGACTGGGAAGGGCTTCTGCCTGTGCTGCTGGACCTCCTGGTAGCTGTAGCCCTGGTAGGTGAGGGGCTGTGGGAAGCCTTGGAATGGGACGGACATCACCTGGGATGGAGGAGCAGACCTGGACTGGGTGGGAGCAGGTTCCTCTGGATCTGGAGGGTTGTGAAGCAGTTTGGTGATCCGGTCCTCCACCACCTGGTACTGGGGTTCCTCCATTTTCTTGAGGGTCTGGTTGACATAGGTGAGGAAGGGCTTGCGGTTGGAGGATGAGGAGTCGGTGCTGACCAGCTGAGAGAGGAGATCTATACTGGTGTGGATGGTGTCCCTGATCTCCAGGAGGACAGTGTGGCTCTGCCCCTCCTGCTGTCTGGCTCTCTGCCTTTCTGTGGAGGTGGAGCTGGGGGTGGTGGATGCGGCTACGACTGTGGTGGACTCGATGTCTCCTTTCTCCCACCACACCAGGGAGTCCTCCAAGCGCTCCACCACGGTTAAAACACCTGTCCGCGGGTTCTCCGCTGTGGCATGCTCCACAGAAACCTGCCTGGAGACAGGGACTGACTCTTGGCCGGAAGAGGACTGGCTCTCAGCAGGCTGCCGGAGAGAGAGGGTAGACAGAGGGGCTCCTGGTGCTCCTTGGTGGCGGATCTCACCCTCCAGGATGCTGCACCTGGCCATGACGTAGGTCTCTCTGTCCGTCAGCTTAACCGTGGCCTGGCCAGATTTCTTCAGGTGCAGCTTCCCGTATCAGGTGTGCATGTGCTTTTACCAGCCAAGGAGCACCTCCGAAGTGTAACCCATACTCTCCTCCCTCTCTCTCCAATCAGCCTGCTTCCTTTTGGTGTCCCTGTACAGTCGGTGTCCCTTCCGCCACAGATAGTCATTCTCTCTCAGCCACTCCAGCACCTCATCCTCGTGTTCCTCCTCGATGAAGTATTGCCTCCTCTCCCGTCCCCGCATATGCCTCTTCCTCCTTTTGGCAGGACCAGATGGGCCCTCATCAGAGGGGCTCCCAGGTGGTAGGGGCTGCTCCTCCACACCACCAGTAGAAGCAGCAACAGCAGGATCATCATCATCATCAACAGCAGCAGCAGCAGCAGCAGGATCATAATAATCATCATCAGCAGCAGCAGCAGGATCATCATCATCATCATCATCAGCAACAGCAGCAGCAGCAGCAGGATCAGCAGGACCAGGATCATCAGCAGCAAAGTAAGCCCCAGGAGCCCCAGCAGCACCAGCAGCAGCAGCACCAGCAGGACCAGGAGCACGAGCAGGACCAGGAGCACGAGCAGGACGAGCAGTACGAGCAAGTCCAGGAGCATGAGCAGGATGAGCAGAACGAGCAGGACCAGCAGGACCAGCAGGACCAGGAGCAGCTTCAGTAGAGTACGCAGCAGCAGAAGCACCACCACCAGGAGCAGCTTCAGCAGAAGCTCCAGCACCAGAAGAGCGAGCCCGAGCAGCAGAAGACCCAGCAGAAGCATAGTCAGGGACAGGGGGCGGGAAGGTGGCCCTGTCCCTCTTGCCAGGGATGGCAGCAGGTTGCTGAGACTTTCACTTCTTCCCCATGGTTGTGGGGTGCTGGCTGGCAGGGAGGCTGGCAGGCACCAAGGCTGGCAGGAAGGTTGGCACCAAGGCTTGCAGGAAGGCTTGCACCAAGGCTGGCAGGAAGCTTGGCAGGAAGGCTGGCAGGAAGACTGGCAGGCAGGCCAGCAGGCAGGCACCAAGGCTGGCAGGAAGGCTGGCAGGCAGGCATGCAGGCAGGGCAGGCAAGGACTCAATGTATCCTGCAGCAGGTCTTTCCTCCGAATGTTGGCCACATGCGAGCTGCTTCCCTTTATCTCCGCGTGGCTTACGCAATGCATCCCCCCCGCATGCGCAATTAACGCCAGGCATCTGTTAGGCTTCTGCTGTGCATCCGCTAGGCTTCCGCTGTGCATCCGCTTCATCCGCTGTGCATCCGCTGTGCATCCGCTCTTTCCGTTCTGCGTCCACTTTGCTGAGGTCCCCCGGAAGCCTAGCAGATGCACATCCATCCGCTGGGCTTCCGTTCCGCCTCCACTTTCCATCCGCTCTGCGTCCTCCCCGCGTCCGTGTTATCTGCTCCGGTTATGCAAATTTTTGCCCCTTTTGAGAGCGGATAACAACGGATGGAACATTTTGCTCGTCTGTTGTGTCCGTTTTGCATCCGTTGGGCAGTGTGACAGGGCCTTAAGTTTTGGAGTTTAGGAATCCTTCAGGCACATTGTTTCATTGTGAAACAATGAAAGCTGTGTGCAAAACCTGTTCCTTTAAAAAAAAAAAAACAACTTAGTAGATGTAGAGTAGGGGTGTCAAACTCGCGACTCAGGGGCCAGGTGTATCATGTGCTGGCCACTCCCACCTCCAGTTTAGCGAAGAGAAAAAAAGTTGTGTTACATCACGTGATGACAATATGACACCATGAGTTTGACACCCATAATGTGGAGAATCTAGGTAGCAGGTGGCAAGTCTCAGTAGCTAGACTCCATTACCCAGATACAATTAATTGATTAAAGGATAGATTATAACCACAAACAAATGAATTCTAATGAAATGGGCACCAAAAATCACAAGGGTACTGGCATCAGCTTTTGCCATTAACTTTTTAAAATTAAAATACACATGCTTTAAAACCTAATATTTGGCTAACATAGACTAACCTGGCTTTTCTCCTTCAATGTCCTCTAAGGAGAGGTGAGCAAAATGGTTAATTCTTGAATAAACATGTGGCTGCAGGAATATATGATATGTGTGGTCTCTCCTTTTAGAGAATTAAAGGAAGCTGATTGCTAAAATCTGTCCTTATGTATGTGTGCACTAGCCCTCTTGAACTAAGATGACTCCTGAATAGAGTGCATTGAAAACTATCAACATTAATATCCCAACCTTGCCTGGTATTAATTTGCTTGTATAATAGCTGCTAACCTCAATAGGACTCTTTAGAGAATAAATAGCTAATGCACCAGGCAGTGCTTCTGTTGATGATAATTTCACTAAAAGGGTAAATATATATTTCAGCTTCTTATTCTTTAACTAGAAAATGTGGGAAAATATTAAAGTATATTAAAAGGCCTATTGAGATATCTGTTAGAGGGGACTGGGATCAAAGGGTGGACTAGATTAAGGAATAGACCTACCAATTCTAATTATTCACAGGGATAAAAAAGGACCCAAAAACTGTGATACAAATGTACTTCAAAAGTTGGAGATAACTCCAAAGCTCTACAATGTCCTAAATAGGAATTTTCCACTGTAACATTTCCATCAATGAAAGCAAACTTTTATCATATTTTAATTTCTTCCACTTGGGAATGTTAAATTGTTTATTTATTTTTAAAAATTGGTTTCTCTCATTTATCCCATTATGATATTTAGTTGAAAACTGTAAAAAAAATTGACACAACATATGCATTATCTGATTTCTGCTTGCTTTTTTAAATTGCCTGATGTGCACATTTTATGGTTTTCCCAATTTCCTAATCAAATGAATCTTTGTACAGATCATCCTCACATATGACCCAAACTTACTTCTTTTCTTAGCCACAGCTAGTGCATATGGCTACATTTCTAGTTTCACAGAATTGGAAGGTACCTTGGAGGGGATTTAGTCCAGTGGTCACCAGCCATTGGTCTGGGGAGTACTGGTGGTCCATGAGAAAAATTTGGTGGTCTGCAGAGAAATGTCACTCCCAAAGTACCCCCTTGAAGCAATTAATCCAGGCTGTGTGGGAACACAAGGCTGCGCCACCCACCTGGCCTGTGGGAAGAAAAGGCTTGTGTCACTTGCATTGTAAACAACATGAGGTAGTGAGGGTAGGTGGAAAGGGTGGGGGAAACTGGCCCCACTCACCCCACATACCTGGCCTGGCCACTTCCATTTCTTTCTTCTTCTGCTTTTGGCTGAATGCAAGGAAAGCAGCAGAAGTCTTTCTTTCTCTCCCCCAAACTCCACCAGAAATGAATCTTTGGATCAAATCATCCTGCTCCAAGCAGCTGCACTGGTGCAACAAGTCTCACAAAGACTCATTTCTGGCAGATTTTGGGGAGAGAAAGAAAGACTTCTGCTGCTTCTGCTCAGGGATGGGATTCTGCCAGTTTGCACCTATTTGCTAGAACCGGTTGTTAACATTCTAAGCAGTTAGGAGAACCAGTTGTTAGAAGAAATTACTGGCCTAATCCTGTAAGGAAGGCAGGAAGGAAACATTCTGGTGTTGCTTACAGAAACTGCCTCTCCATTAACCCTTATTACATTCTTGGGAGGACTAGACTTCCTGTCTCAGGAACTTCTCTGGAATTTTTTTCCCACTCCTTTGCTGGTACTTTGCTTGTGTGGAGTGACCATTCAAAGTTAACAATGGCACTGAAAAAAGTGACTTATGACCATTTCTCACACTTACGACTGTTACAGCATCCCACAGTCTTGAGAGGCCAGGCGAGGAGATGCGTGCCTCGATGTGAATGATATTAAATTGGCCACAGCCACCCAATAACATGACCACCAAGACACGTTCACCCAGTCACATGAGCACCAAGCCATGCCCACCACCTAAACCATGCCCACAGAACTGGTTGTTAAAAAATTTGAATCCCACCCCTGCTTCTGCTGCTTTCCTTGCGTGAAGCCAAAAGTATCTCTCTCTCTCCCCCTGAGAACGGAGCTGGAGATGGTATCCTGTGATCCCAAATAAAGAATGATTGGTAGGAAAACAGGGTGGGGAATTATCCTGCAGAGATTTTTGGGGATTTTCCCAGGGTCTTTGGTCCACAGGATTTAAAATTATGAGTTTGGTGGTCCCTGAGGTCCAAAAGGTTGGCAACCCCTGATCTAGTCCAACTCTTTTTTCAAGCAGGAAACCCTGTACTATTTCAGACAAATGGTTGTCCACTTTCTTCTTAAAATCCTTCAGCGTTGGAGTACCTGCAATTTCTGGAAGCAAGCAGTTCCACTGATTAATTGTTCTCACTGTATGAAAATTTCTCCTTAGCTTTAGATTTCTTCTCTCCTTGATTATTTTCCATCCACTGCTTCTTGTCTCTACTTTCGATGCTTTGGAAAATAGGGTGACCCCTCTTCTTTATGGTGGCTCCTTAGATATTGGAAAACTGTTATCATGTCACATCAAGTGTTTTAATTAAACTAGGCATACCCAATTCCTGCAAACGTTATTCATACTGTATGTTTTAGCTTTCAGGCCCCTAATAATCTTTGTTGCCCTTCTCTTCCTTCTTTATATGGTCTCAGAATTTTTTTTACTATTGTGGCAACCAATTTTCTCTTGAAAAACCACAATGATGCAATTGCTGTGCCCATTATCTGTCATCACCCTAAATAAATTGAGTACAATAGCCCTGACAGAACATTTATGGTAGACCTCATCTCACCCTTTTTCTCCACTTGCAAAATTCTTACTGATTCATGGAATGTTAATGATTTGTCATGATTGCAGTGTACTGTTTTAGCCTAACATGTGATTTTTAAAGAAATCATAAAGACATATGGCTGACTCTGAAAACTGCTTTATGCTAATTTCCCCTGTGCCCTCAGATTTCCATTCTCAGATTTCAGCCTTCTGCTTTAGTTCAGCATTATCTACATTTATGAATGTTTAGATTTAAATATCATTATTCTACTCATTTACACAAAGAAATATCTGGATTCCAAAGCAGAATCCCTACAGTCTGTTGGTGGTAATCTCTTCTGCTCTTAAAAAGGCAAGGATTAGAATTTAGAAAACCTGGAGAAAAATGAATTTCCATCTTTTATGATTTTGTCGAAAATCTCTTTATAGAAATTGGTCCATTTAAGGCTTCTTCCTCTTTTTTCCAAAAGGCTTCTTTTCACTGGACCACCTGAAGCAGATTTATTGAGGAAATTACATTTCATATAATTTAATGTTGATTTACAGTATGCAGGAATAGCAGAGAACTCTCCACATTCATTCATTCATTGAGGATTCCAATGTCTTCCTACTTTTTAAAGGCTTCTTCTCAGGGGCTCTACAATTCCCTGCTTATAGTCTTAATAAATATTCCAAGACCCTTAACTACAAAAATCTTTGAATTGCTGTTTTCGAAAGTAAAACCTCAGATTCTTAGTTCTTGACAGCAAATTTCTACAGTGGACATAGAACATCACTTTTTAAAATACTAATGTTAAAAATGAAATCACATTGGCCAGAAATACTAGTGTAAAAATATGTTAACATTTGTTCATTACTTTGAAGTAGACAAAGGATGGAGGACTGGAAATGAGGCTTTAATCATGCTCTTTATTTCCATCTATCCATTTGTCTCAATTAGCTACAAAGGACTGTATTGAACAGATTCCATGAAAACCATCTATCAGTCTTCAAAATACAATAATCTCTTTAGTTGGGCTTTTCCAGTATTTTTCCCTTCATTTATTCTCAAAAAGAACAATTCCAATTTTGACTTATCTATGTACACGATGGGCATGTGAATGAAGTTAGGATATTTTTCCCCAATGTGGTTAGATGTATCATATCTGGGAAGATAGTAAAGAAGTGTTAGTATTTTCTGTACTTTTTTTTTTTGCTGACATCCAGATTATTTGCAGCACAGGTATAGTATCCTTTATGAAAGTTACTTGAAAAAAAGTTTGCTTGGACTAATTATATACTCTGTTAAGCACAATTTATTGATTTTTTTATTTGTAAATTGTCCTTACTAAGGCAGGATATTCTGATATCCTGGAATTGTCACACAGATCTTAATGCAGCTACTCATTAATTAAATGATAAATGACTTTCTTAATTAACTCTGCTGTACTGAATATCAAAGAATGCATGTGAAAACTTCAGAAAATGATATTATTGGATGTTCATCGATTATGTGATAACATTTAATCTGAATAATGGGGTTCATGGATTTTCTATAAATATCTGCTAAAGGCCCGTTCCCATTGGCCGACGGATGCAAAATGTATGCATAAAGGACACAGCGGATAAGCAAAATTTTGGGGGTAGCTCCATCCGTTATCATCCGCTCCAAAAAGTGCTGAAAATTTGCATAAACAGAATGGAAAAGAACAGAAAAGAACGGACATGGGTAGTATGTAGCGAGGATGTTAAACGGATGTTCATAGGAAGGCTAGTGGATGGAAGCGGATGACACCTCTGAAGGGGTTCCGGGGGAGAATTTCGAAGTGGACGCATAGTGGATGAAGCAGATGCATCATGTATACCTAAAGGAAAGAAAGGGGATGCCGCGCGGATGTATATTGGATGGAAACCATTCACTGCGCATCCTTTCTATTTCCGTGCTACTAAGGATGTATAGATGTTCCATGTACCTTTTCTTTCCTCCCTCTTTCCGTTTTCAGCTGCAGTGGATGTGAGTTGCGAGGATGCCCAGAGGATGCAGAGAGGATACAGTGGACATTTAATGGATGATAAACGGACATAGAACGTTTGTTGCTCGTATGTTGTGGATTTACATCACACACGGTGGAAAGTTCATCCGTTCCCAAAGTTTTGTGCAGCTCAAAACTTCTTGCGCGGATGAAATTGCAGTGGACGGATGCTCGACGGATAGAGTGTATGAAACACGTATGCAATGAGTACACAACGGATGCATCACGTTTTCAAACAGATGGCAAGCTTTTTTTAACGTTTTACATTCTCTTTTCCTCCGTAAGTGCAGTGGGACTAGGCCTTAAGAGAAATTTTACTCTAAAAGGGAGACAACATATTATGATTTGTGAAGCTGGGCTAGTATTTACATTTAACTGGATGATAAAGGAAAGGTGAAACCATTAAATTCTCATTGTCTACCCAAGGAGATGAATTTTAATTCAGTAGGCAAATGTTTTGTCTATGCACAGTTCGCCTACTGATGCCTGCATATTAAAATTATTTTAAAGGAATATTTGCACAACAGATTCTCTCTCTTTCCCTCTCTACACACACACACACACATACACACACACACACACATGCACACTTAGTTACTTTGCAACTGCAGCACTGGCCATAGAGGAGAGCAGAGTAGAGTAGAGTAGAACAGAACAGAACAGAACAGAACAGAACAGAATACAATTCTTTATTGGCCAAATGTGATTGGACACACAAGGAATTTGTCTTGGTGCATATGCTCTCAATGTACATTAAAAAAAATACATTCATCAAAAGTCAAGAATCATAAGGTACAACACTTAGTAATAGTCATAGGGTATAACAAGCAATCAAATCATCCAAGAAAACAGTCAATAAAAATCATAAGGATACAAGCAACAAGGTTACAGTCATACAGTCATAAGTGTTCTATTGAAAGAGAAAAATTCAAATCCAGTTCAAACAGTGTACATAATATAATTTTTTTTAAATAAATCACAGTATTAGTGAAAATAATGTAAGTCAATGTAGCTCTTGGGATTCCTTATCAAAGAAAAGATTGGCATTTAGCTGGCAACAGTGCACAATAATCATTTGTGGATTTATAAGCTATTGTAGGTACCATGATTTTAGTTAAAGTTTTAATGACATGAAACACTAGCCATAATAGTTCCTATTTCTTGCCTTCTGAGATATACCCTCTGTATATCAGGAAAAAAATCTATGCAAAATTTAATAACCCATGCCTTGAAATAGTGGAGCAAACACAAAAAACCTTTAGATGTCAGTAGAGAGATACCGAATTCTCCAAATGTCTCTGCCATCTCGTACCATTCAGATTTTTGCAGCTATTATTGTAATCACTCTGCCTTTGATCGGTCTGATGGAGAACTTCCCTTAAAATAACTTTTATTATATGTGATGTTGATCATAACATGATAATTAGGTTGATAACTGTATCTAAATGAACATTATGCCCATTATACAGGTGAAACTTGAAAAATTAGAATATTGTGCAAAAGTTCATTTATTTCAGTAATGCAGCTTAAAAGGTGAAACTAATATATGAGATCAACAAATTACATGCAAAGCAAGTTAGATCAAGCCATAATTTGTCATAATTGTGATGATTATGGCTTACAGCTCATGAAAACCCCAAATCCACAATCTCAGAAAATTATATTTCATGCAATCAATAAAACAAGGATTGTGCATAGAACAATATCAGACCTCTGAAAAGTATAAGCATGCATATGTACTCAGTATTTAGCTTGGGCCCCTTTTGTAGCAATTACTGCCTCAATGCGGTGTGGTATGGAAGCTATCAGTCTGTGGCACTGCTGAGATGTTATGGAAGACCAGGATGCTTCAATAGCAACCTTCACCTGTTCTGCATTGTTCAGTCTCACGTCTCTCATCTTTCTCTTGACAATGCCCCATAGATTCTCTATGGGGTTCAGGTCAGGCGAGCTTGCTGGCCACTCAAACACAGTAATCCCATGGTCATTGAACCAGGTTTTGGTGCTTTTGGCAGTGTGGGCAGGTGCCAAGTCCTGCTGGAAAATGAAGTCAGCATCACCACAAAGCTCATCTGCAGAAGGAAGCATGAAGTGCTCCAAAATCTCCTGGTAGACGGTTGCGTTGCCCCTGGACTTAATGAAGCACAGTGGACCAACACCAGCAAATGATATGGCTCTCCAAATCTACACAGACTGCAAACTTCACACTGGATCTTCAAGCATCTTGCAGTGTGTGCCTCTCTATTCTTCCTTCAGACTCTGGGTCCTTGGTTTCCAAATGAGATGCAAAAGTTGCTCTCATCAGAAAAGAGGACTTTGGACCACTGAGCAACAGACCAGTTCTGTTTTTCTTTAGCCCAGGTAAGATGCTTCTGACATTGTTGTTCAGGAGCGGCTTGACAAGAGGAATACGACATTTGAAGCCCGTGTCTAGGATCCGTCTGTGTGTGGTGGCTCTTGATGCACTGACTCCAGCCTCAGTCCACTCCTTGTGAAAATCCCAACACTTTTGAATGGTCTTTTTCTGAAAATCCTCTCCAAGCTGTGGTCATCCCTGCTGCTTGCACATCTTTTTCTTCCACACTTTTCCCTTCCATATAGCTTGATGGTTTTCTGCACAACTGTCAGGTCAGCAGTCTTTCCCATGATTGTGATTCCTACTGAACCAGACTGAGAGACCATTTAAAGGCTCAGAAACCCTTTGCAGGTGTTATGGCTTAATTAGCTGATTAGAGTGGGACACTTTGAGCCTAGAATATTGAACCTTTTTACAATATTCCAATTTTCTGAGATTGTGGATTTGCGGTTTTCATGAGCTACAAGCCATAATCATCACAATTATGACACATAATGGCTTGAACTATCTTACTTTGCATATAATGTGTCTATCTCATATATTAGGTTCACCTTTTAAGTTGCATTACTGAAATAAATGAACTTTTGCACGATATTCTTATTTTTTTGAATTTCACCTGTAAATCAAGATTCCCCCTCTTCCATTTTCAAGGCAAAAGATGTTTTGCTTTCAGAACAAAATATGTAATGTTTAAGACTTTTTATTTACAACAATCCTAATTAGCTGCATCAAAATTATTGGATTATTCAGAAATATTTAAATGTCATGAAGTTAAAATCTGGGGTAAAATCTTTGGTAGTACTTAAATGAGGAAATGGGTGCTAGGGATCTGATTCCATTGACCCACAACTAGAAGATGTAAGGACAAACAGGTAAGATTGGTCCTTGGAAATACTTGGAATCAATAAGAAAACCGAATTGTTTTTTAGCTTTAAAACTGATGAATAGATTAACAGAGTTGGAAAGGACCTGGGAGGTCATCAAGTCCAACCACCCGCCCAAGCAGGAGACCCGACACCATTTCTGACAGATGGCAGTCCAGTCCAGACATTTAGAGTCATTGGGAATTATGCAATATACATTACATTAAATATATCAATAAAGAACTCCTACAAAGATGGGAGGGAATCAGTTCCAGAGGTGATATTCAGCAGGTTCTGACCAGTTCTGGAGAACCGGTAGTGGAAATTTTGAGTAGTTCAGAGAACAGGCAAATACCACTTCTGGTTGGCCATGTCCCCATCTATTCTCTGCCTCCTGAGTCCCAGCTGATGAGCTGGGTTTTTTTGTTGCCCTGCACAGGAGAACGGAACTGGAAAGCAGGTTAGTGGGATAGGGACAGAATGGGATTTTTGCAGTAACTTTCCCCTGGAGTGGGGTGGGAGTGCAGATTTTACAGTATCCTTCCCCTACCACGCCCACCAAGCTACACCCATCAAGCCACACCATGCCCACCAAGCCACACCACACCCACCAAGACACACTCACAGAACCGGTAGTAAAAATTTTGAATCCCACCATCGGTCATTTCCAAATATAGAGAACAAAACAATATAAAAACATGTGAAGTGTTTGGTGGACAGACAGATAGGTAGTCTTTTAGTCTGGGGACATGACTAGAAAAAAGTTATAAAAAAGAAAAGGTTAGCATACAATATGGCAGCCTAAGGATATAAAATGAATAAGAAGTAGCATGTCAAGCAAGAGAAAAGCTATGGATAAGTTGGCAGCAAGTGAAAAGGAAAAATCACAAGGCCAGTTTGCACCTAGCCAAGGATTCATGACTTTTGTTATGTACCTGTCTGTATCTCTATATAATTATTGTGTTTTTTTTCAGGGGTGGGATGCTACCCGTTCTGTCCAGCTCTATAGAACAAGAGCAAAATGTAAGTACTGAACTGGTACTAATACCGATTGAATCCCATCCCTGTTTTTTTTCCTGATGTCAGTATAAGGTAATATTTTTCTCTGTCATAACTAGAGGTTTTCTAACTGGATGTCAAACAAGGGAAGAAATTGCTCCTTAGACACTTTATCCCTTGTTGGAGATTTGATATAATATATTTTTAATTTTAGTATAATGTGGAACAATCCAGGCCTCATGCTAGCCAGATCTAGTTCTAAACAAACATTTCTTAAGACATACCAAAAAACAATTATAAGAAACCAAACCAGTTCTTAATTTTGCCATCCAATCTCAGCATATAAACAAAAATAAGATTAAGATTAAGGGAAGACTGGACTAGGCTTCTTTTTAGCTAATGATAAACTTAGGTATATCATTATGGGGGATGCAGTGGCTCAGTGGCTAAGACACTGAGCTTATTGATCAGAAAGGTCAGCAGTTCAGCGGTTCAAATTCCTAGCACCGCATCATGGAGTGAGCTCCCGTTACTTGTCTTAGCTTCTGCCAACCTAACAATTTGAAAGCATGTAAAAATGCAAGGAGAAAAATAGGGCCCACTTTGGTGGGAAAGTAACAGCATTCTGTACGCCTTTGGCATTTAGTCATGCTGGTCACATGACCACAGAGATGTCTGTGGACAGTGCTGGTGCTTTGGCTTTGTCATGGAGATGAGCACTGCCCCCTAGAGCAGGAAATGACGAGCACATATGTGCAAGGGGAACCTTTAGCTTTTATACTTAGATATGCTTTTAAATAGGACTTTTGTTGTTGTTTGTACCTTAAGTATAACACAAAGAAAGCTGGCCTTTATCATTCCCCAGTTGGGACCTGGGATCTGTTCCAACAGCATTGATGCAGAAACATCTTAATAATTTGCTTAAGTTGTTTGGAAAAGGGCTTAATTTGAGTATTCATCAAAATCATGTGCTGCAGTCTTTCATTTAAATTCACAGGTCACGGACATAATCACATGTGACACCAGACTTCTTTTATTACTGAGATGGCACTAGATAAAAAATATGTGGCATCCATTTTTTTAATATGTACAAATGCATTTAAGTTCAATTCAGCTTTCAATGAATAACATTATTCTGTTTTCCACTGATATACTGTGTATGCCATAACAAGAACAGCAATATTTTTGCTTATTTGATTAGTTATTGTCATGTCTGCTTGAATTAATTCATGCTCTATTATGTAAAATCACAGGAGCAGAGTGAATATTGGAACTGATCACATGGTGAATGTTTCCATTCATGTGGAAATAAGACAAAGTTTTGTAATCAAAATTGTCCTAATGTTACTAGTAGAAAACAGTGCTCCACACAAAGCTACTCTTTGCGATAGAAACTCCATGCCAATTATCACTGAACAAGAAATGGCTTCCCCAAGTGTCTGTATCTTCTTGTGATAAAAATGAAAAGATCAGTCCACTGAATATTCTTTTACAGAAAGCCCAAATTAAAAATAGTCACAGACTATGGAAAAGCAATAACACTCTTCTGGTTGCTAAAACCTTGAATCTTGCTAAAACCTTGTCAATAGTGAAGAGGGTTGGATTCCACAGTTCTAGATTCTGTGATTTTTTGCAAATAATATTTATAGATTAGGATTTCTCCTTCAAATACCATGACAAAATATTCCAACCCTGGAAATGTATAATGAACAAATGAAATTAAATCTATGTCTGATAATGCTGATAACATTACTAAGGTCATATTTAGCTTCTTTTGTATCAAATGAGAACAGAACATACAGTATCCGGTTGTCATATTTTTTAAAAACTAAATTTACAGGACATAGATGAACTTGTATGGAATATGAGTGAATGATCTAGGTGCCAAACAATTAATTCTGAACAGCTATTTTTGGACAGGGATGACAGGAAAGAATGGCACCACTATAACCCAATATTTCAAAGATCTTGTCTCACAAGATGGTTCAGAACAATATCATAAGCATTGCTTCTGTTACAGAAGTTACCAAAAATCCTATAAAACAAGCAGAGCCATATTCCCACATCAAATTTCTGGCATAGGTTATCCATCAAAGTAACAAAATTGTTTCAATGACCAAATATAGTGATAAATAACAATGAAGTGCTGCGAGACTACCACTTTTTGAGCCATCTTTTGCAATAATAAAAATATTTGAAACTTATTAATAGTTATCAATTCTTGGGTCAAGGAATTAGACAACTTATTCATATGTCTCCTTTAAGCAACTCAGAACACATCTCTTGTACAAAGAGACATTGATCACTTCTATTAACCATAGGCACAATTCTGTCTTGATTAATTTAATCAATCAGGAAATTGGTTATAGTTTTCCTATTTTCACAAACTCTGTCCATGTTCTTGAAATATACAAGATAAAAATAATCCAATCTTGATAGCCAAGATTACAGTGAGCAGCGTTCATAGCCAACAATAATGAAGCTAAATTGATCTTCAATCAAATATGTCCCTTAAGTTCTTTAACTTGCATTCTCTGTACTCTAATAAATCTAAGGGGATGATTTGACAGTGCAGGAAGGAAGAAGCTGCTTAAAAGTGATTGTACGGGCTATTCCTGGACTTTGTCCACATGGTACAGACAAACCAGAATATCAACGATAATCCCGGCAGACAAGGTTGGATATTCACAAAATTATACACCTCTTGATTTATCAAATTTTAATATTTGACTCACCCAGCAAAAATTTGTTTCATGCCTTAGTCTAAAAATGATCAATCCATCATTGATTATCTGCATTACTGTTAGGTATAATTGCATTCATGATATGATTTCTATTAGGTCAGTGCTTATCATGAAGGATAGGAAATCACGATGGACAATTTCATGTTAAAGAATATACCATCTATCTCAGGAAGACTGCTAGGCAATAGCATGCAAAACCAGCATCTGAACTTATAATGGACTGCCAGATGTCCATTATATATCTCGGTAAAATGGTCTTTCCCCTGCCTTTCTGCTATGCCATGAAGTATCTATGAAGATACAGTAGATTTGGAATCTTTCCTCTTCAGTCAGCAATCTCACATATCAGATTTTTTTTTAATTTGTATCCCAACTTTATTATTTTTACAAATATCTCAAGCTGGTGAACATATTCAACACTCTGTCTTTCCTCCTATTGTCCCCAGAACAACAACCCTGTGAAGTGAGTTGGGCTGAGAGAGAGTGACTGGCCCAAGGTCACCCAGGTCACTTTCATGGCTAAAGTGGGACTAAAACTTAGACTTCCACTTCTTAGCCTAGTTCCCTAACTGCCTGTCCTGCCTGACAAGATTAGGAATTTCATCTAGAATATCATAGTGCTATTTTACAAGACTCTCTCACCATGAGGACTAGTGGGAAGTTTGTCAAGATTTTGACCCAAAATTTTCCTGACAGGCTAGCAACACACTCAGTATCTCTTTTTCTAGTCTTATTAGAATCTGACCTCAACCAGAAGCCTGCTCTCATGGTCCTTAAGAATTCTATCTAAGAGCAGAAAATGAAAGATGATGATGAATTATAAGAATCCCAGATTATGCTGAAAAACATTTGAACCATGCAAAACTCCTGAGGAGTAAGTCTTGGAGGGAAATTGGAGCTTTCTAATGAAAGTGACAGAAAGTTTCTAGTATTTGAGAAATTTCAGTATTGCAAAAATGGCTGGAAAAACATTGATCCATAAAGATCATCCTTGATTCTTGGTTAAATACAGTGGTGGTATTTAGCCAGTTCACACCAGTTCAAGCGAACTGGTAGCAAGGATTTGGCATGGGTCACCGAACCAGTAGTAACTTCTGGTTGGCCATGTCCTTGACCTAGTTGCCCAGTCACTGCTTTGCTCACTAGCTTGCCCCCCCACCCATTGCCCGCTCACCCCACCCACCTGACATTAGCCCACTCAGTGACTTCTTAAAGTATTTCTTTCCCCCCTCCCACAATCAGCTGTGCCAGGATTCCCCTCACTTAATTACTGCTTCACACAAGAGGCTTCCCTGAGGCCCAGGAAGGCAAAAAAAAAAAAAAAATCTTCCACCACCCCCCTCCATTTTTTGCTTTCCTGGACCCAAGGGAAGTGCCAAAATGAAGCATGGGAAGAAGCTGCGCCCACCCATGCTCTGTATTTCTCCTTCCTGAGCCCCAGGGAAGACTTGGGAGCAAAAACATCCCCCCAGGAGGCTTGCCTGAGGCCCAGAAAGCCCAAAAAGCAAGGGGGGTGTTTGCTGCAAAGATAGTCACACCGACTTACTCACATGGCTATGCCCCCTAACACCCCACTAGCCATGCCCACAGAACTGGTAGTAAAAAAAATTGAATCCCACCACTGGTTAAAATAGCATCTTTGCTACAGAAAACAGCTGGCATTTTACTTTGGCTTGTCTCTGGACTTCTCAATTTGTTTACACCTTTGTTTATTCCTCGGTTTGCTTTTTGGATTTATGACAATAAATTAGTCTGATAGATTTTTTTTACAGTAATGAACCAGATCACAAAATAGCATTCTTTCAGGCAGGATAGTTAATTAAATTCTGGAGAATGAATGCCTTACTAATACATGCCTTGGCAGTGAGAGCAGGACTTTTAGCTTGGAGGAGCTACCATGTCTGTCACCTTAATATCCATGGTATGGCTATGATCTGAAAAGGAATGAAGGCAGCTATCATCAAGGGTTTTTTTGTACCTTATTTGCTATATATAACTTTGGTATTTATTTTTGATATTTTTTTCTATTCCCTTCTCTTCTCCTTTCTTATGTATCTCTGAACATCAGGTTTTAATTACCAAATATTCCATATTCCTCCTATCTTCCTATCTACTTATATGCACCAAACTAAAACTAAATTACACTTATCTTATGCTAAGGTACTCTAAAGCAGGGGTGCCAAACTGACCCCGTCCTGGCATTGTCACATAATGTATAGTGACTTTTCCCCTTCGCTGAACCAGGCATGGACATAGCCAGTGTGTGTCCAGGGGTGAGATTCTACCAGTTCATAACTATTCTCTAGGTATGTTAGAACCGGTTGTTAACATTCTAAGCAGTTCGGAGAACCAGTTGTTAGAAGAAATTACTGGCCTAATCCTGCAAAGAAGGCTGGAAGGAAGCATTCTGGTGTTGCTTGCAGAAACTACTCTCCATTAATCCTTATTACATTCTTAGCAGGACTAGACTTCCTGTCTCAGGAACGTCTCTGGAGTTTTTTTCCACTCCTTTGCTGGTACTTTGCTTGTGTGGAGGGACCATTCAAAGTTACAATGGCACTGAAAACAGTGACTTATGACCATTTTTCTTTACTTACGACTGTTGCAACATACCCACAATCATGAGAGGCCAGGTGAGCAGATACGTGCCTCAATGTGAGTAATGTTGAGTTGGCCACACCCAGCCAGTCACATGACCACCAAGCCATGCCTACCAACTAAGCCATGCCACAGAACCAGTTGTTAAAAATTTTGAATCCCACCCCTGTGTGTGATACATCCAGCCTGTAGGCCGCGAGTTTGACCCCCCGCTCTAAAGAGACAATTGCTTTTGGAGCTACCCACCTTGGTGATGTCACCACCATGCTAACACTCCTTTATGTGAATCCTGGGTATGTCATCTCTGCCAAGAACTATAATGAAATACTAAATCCAAGATTATACAATACAAGGCTATCCTTTCAAAGAAACTGTTTTCTGGAGATGACAATCAGGAAACTAGCTACAGTAGATGGAGAATGTCTTTTTTTCATTGGTTTTCTAGACTAAATTACGGTCTTTTACTTATTCTGTACTCACAGAAAATATTGCTCCAGCTGAATATAATTAGCTTGACTGAAGGAAGCTAAGCTAGGCTGACTTTATCAACCTTATTTCTGAAAATCTTTTCACATGTAACTGGGCTAATGTAGCTTTATGCCTTAATGAAATATTAGTGATGAGTCAGACTAAGCATGTCAAGATCCTTGAAGGCAACTTTTTTTTTGTAAAGCCAGGAGGCCAATTGAAAACTGAAAGCTAAGCAATAAAGCCAAAAAGGTTTCTTCAATAATTCTTTTATTCAACTTTTCTAAGAAGAACTATGTGCCATAATATACTATTTGAAAAGTTTTTGTTTCTTTTACTGAATCTCTGGGATTCACTGACATTCTTTGGACACTTCCAAATTGAACTGTGCCATTTGGTTACAACTAGTTGAATTAAAACATTGCAACAGAAATTGAACTTGTAGAATTAACACTGACATGAAGAAGAGTTATTACATCTATAAATCTTCTGAGCAAATTTGGTAGTTATTTCAAAGCATGTTTGAAGTTACTCCATAGGTTTGTGCTATGGCCATGGTTGTGAACCAATGACATGCATGCCACAGGTAGCACGCAAAGCCCTCTCTGTGGGCACGCACACCGTCACCCCAGCTCAGCTCCACTGAATATACACGCAAGCTTCCCATCAGCCAGCTGGTCTTTGAACCTCTGTGCAGGGGGGCAGGGTACATGTGCAGAGGGTGCATGCACAGGTGCAGGACACACACACGTTGCATTTTGGGTATGTACATGCACATGCTCTTTCAGCAGTTGATGCCAAAAAAGTTCACCATCACTGTGCTATGGCATGGTTGAGCTGTACTTCATTTGACTGCATGCAAATGCCTTCATTACAGCTACAGTGGTGGGAATATTCTTCCACTTTCATTTATTGGCCATGGCTTTCCATGGCAGCACTGCTGGGCTACTATCCTCTTTGAAAGGGCCACACCATAGGGAATCATTGAACCTTTTTTGGGGGGGGGGGCTTGTTCACTTGCTTGCTTGGCCGATCATTAGAAGATGAAAAAGTGGGATTTATTTGCTTGTTGAATTATACTTCCATGATCTCAGAAACAAAGAACAATTATTATTATGGTTCGTTCCACAATCAGCCAGGTGTTTAGGTTAGATTTGACATATTTATCCATTTATTGAGTCCTCTGAAAGGACCTGGGATAGGCAGAGGTTGTTATGGCCTGCCAGCCACCAGCATAGTTGGTGGCAGATTCAGATGAGGAGGAGGTTGGGGAAGAACTTGGGCCAGTTCTGGAGTCTGGGGAAGGCTCTGATGGATGCTGAGATTTGGGCACAGAGATAGAGTCATGGTTGTCCAGCATTTCCCAGCCACTGGCAGCTGCCTTTAGAGTAAGAGTTGAATGAGGAGGAGGAACTGCTGGGGCTTGTTCCAGATGTACATATGCACAAAGCAGATAGGAAAGGATAATTGGGCACAGAGATAGAGTCAGGGCTGTCCAGCATTTTCCAGCCGCTGACAGCTGCCTTTAGAGTAAGAGATGAGTGAGGAGGAGGAACTGCTGGGGCCTGTTCCAGATGCATGTATGTACAAAGCAGATAGGAGAGGATAATGAGTCAGCACAGGAAGCAAAACAAAAGTGGACACTGAATGGCCCCTCCCTGGTTGGGGAGTAAATAGGAGGAAAGGGAAGTGGTTTGGTTGTAGCAGACAACTGTTTGCATTTCTAGAAAGTTTACTTCTTGTATGTTTTGTGCAACAAAGACTGCCTTGCCAGAACTGAGGTTTGTCTGTTTCTTGGACTTAATTTGCAGCCTTCTGGCTGGGAGCTCCTGGCCTTGCATTTATCATAACCAGCTGATAAGGACTATTGCTTGAGTTAACTCCTTGCAGTACTCTTGCCTGGACTTTCTGATGGTATATGCAGTTAATGCCAAGTTGTAAATAAAGAGGGATTTTGCGAGGAGTCTATTTCTTGCTTCTGTGAAGGCTGGGTCAGAACAGATGTGTTTGATGGTGTTAGAGTTATTGTCACAGGATATAATCTGTTCCAAATAAAGCTGCCTTTTTTAATCGACTCATAGTGAATTGGTCAGTGTCAATGGTATTCAAGTGGTGCTCCAGTTGTTTTGGATTTGCACCCAAGGCACCTATTACTTTTGGTATTACCTTTGCTTTCTTTTGCCACCGTTTTTCTATTTCTATTTTGTTATCTTCTCCAGTTCCTGCTCTTCTGTTCTGCTGTCTTCAGAGACTGCCTCATCCACTATCCAATTTTTTTTGTCTTTTTTATCAACATTTGTTAAGTCTGGGAATTTTCTCTTATAATACAGCGATTTATACTGCATCATGTTAGTGACTAGGACTAGATTTTTATGAACTGTTTCCATTGTTAGTGAGGTCAATGATAGTAATTTGACACTTGTGCTTGCAATATTAATCTTCAAGATAAGCCATTCTTGCAACCAATCATGCAGCTTATCTTAGATAACAAATCAGCTCTTATCAGAGCTGTGCTAAATTCAGCATTCTAAGGGCTGAATATTCTCTGTTCAGTGGAATATGTCTTCAAATGTTCCAGTCCAACCAGCACAAAAGCAATTCTTCCAGAACAGTTTTTAAAACAAGTTTGAGATGTGGTTCAGTCCTAAGAGCAAATTAGCATTTAGAATGGTCAAAGCAAACTCTATTTCATACATCATTTAGTTAATTCTGTTAATTTCCAGGCAGACAATGTCTTCTTCCAAATGTTGTTGGAATTCCGTTCCAATCATCTATTGTTATTCATTCAAAAATATCTTCACTTCTTGAACTTATGAATTCCTTTCCTGAAGGCTGCAATATAAAGACATGGACACAAGGAGAAAAAAATAAGTGTATAGTGAACAAAAATGTTGTCTGAAACATCTGCTTTTAAAATTCTTATGAAGTTCTCATGAAGTTAATTTGAGAGAAACTCTACCAGCAACTTTTTTTTACTACTTACTAGTTTCAAAATTATGTTATATATAAAAGGGATAATACAGCTCGGGGTAGGGGGGATTTGATATGCCTATTTGTTAATAATTCCAGACATTACAAAGAAGCCTAAATCACCCCGGTGACAGGGTTTCTACAGAACAATTGCAACTGTTTAACTGTTGTTTCAAGTTTTGTAGGCCAGATCTATAATATTTGGAACAACTTTACTAGCATAGTTCTGCATAAAAATTCTGGGCTGGAACATGCAATTTATAATAGCAATAGCACTTCGGTTTATATACCACTTCATAGTGCTTTACAGCCTTCTCTAAGTGTTTTTACAGAGTCAGCATATTGCCCCCAACAATGTGGGTCCTCATTTTACTGACCTCAGAAAGATGGCTGAGTCAACTTTGAATTGGTGAGAATCAAACTGCCAAACTGCAACGAGCTGTCAATTGGAAGAAATAGCCTGCATTCTAACCCCTGCACCATCATGCCTCATTTATAAGATAAGATAATCTTTTTGTCACTTTTGTCTGTACACAGTGGCATATATTAAAATGAAATTCGGATGTCCGTTCTCAAAAGAAGATAGGTAGATGATAGACAGACAGACAGACAGACAAACAGATAGATAGATAGAGTTGATAAATAGATAGGTAGATAAATAGATAGATAGATAGATAGATAGATAGATAGATAGATAGATAGATAGATAGATAGATAGATAGA
>BLBF01000073.1:22290459-22303936 GCA_015471245.1 Laticauda colubrina
AGATAGATAGATAGATAGATAGATAGATAGATAGATAGATAGATAGAGTTGATAAATAGATAGATGATAGAGTTGGTAGATGATAGATAGAGTTGCTAAATAGATGATAGATAAATAGATAGAGATAGATGGATGGATGGGTGGATGGATGGATGGATAGAGCCACACACACACACACACACACACACACGAATCTTGAGAGTTAGAAAGGTTAATACCAAATAGTACAACGCTATTAAAGAATCTATTTGTTATGCGTTGTATACCATGAAATCTCCTCCCTTCAATTTCTTTGAAGGTAACAAAAAAAACCAGTCATGGAGAGGATGTGTAGTGTCCCAGATAATACTGAGGAACCTGGTCAAGCAGCGCTTATATGTTGTGTCCTGGATAGAAGGAATGATCATCCTCACCACTCTCTGCTCAATTGGAATTATGATTCATGCTCTTCATTTTTAATCCAACTATCCCCATAGAGTTGATATGAGGATAAAGAGGTTGGTAGGGGGCAGGTGAAAGAGATAAACCCAGTCATGACTTTCTTAGAAAAAGGAGGGATGCGCTTGTTAGAAGGCTTTCTCTGGCATGACAAATTTGATCCTTCTAGCAAAATTTCCTTTTCAGCTGAGCAAAGCATAGCATACCAGGAAGGTGATGATTGACAATGTGAATTCAGCCTGCCTGGGTTTTGTATTGCAAAGTTTTTGTTCCCATTTAAAATGTTGTTCCTACCTAGTTTGAGATACTGACATGTTCATTATTTACATATCCACAGCTATAGATAGTAAAAGGAGCTGTGAAAGATAGAGGGAGGACTTTAGTTTCTTATAGAATGAAGAAAAAAATGCCAACCATATTCTTTTTAAAACAGGAAGCTATACCTGGGAAAAAATGTCCTTTCAGTTATTGGTTTAAAGTATTGGCTTATTATACTGAACAAGCAAACACAATTGATGTGATTTATTATATTATAGCCACACAGAGAGACAGAGAATATACAATACCAACTCTTTCTGACTGAATAATCATACCAGTTGCTGTTAACTACAACTGGCAATACTGGGGAAATGCATTAGATTATAGAATAGCATAACAGAGTTGAAAGGGACCTTGGAGGCCTTCTAATCCAACCTCCTGTTCAGGCAGGAGACCCTATACTTTCTAGAGTCTCAACATCTTTTTTATATCATGGTGATCAAAACTAGATGCAGTATTCCAAGCGTGGCCTTACCAAGGCATTATAAAGGGGTATTAACACTTCATGTCATCTTGATTCTATCCCTCTGTTTATGCAGCCTAGAACTGTGTTGGATTTTTTGGCAGCTGCATTAGTTTGATTAGTTTATTTACTGTTCACATGAATAAGATAAATAGACATAGATATATTTGGCTAGTTTTGATTGATTGTTTGATTATGCACCAAACCCCAATTCTAACTAACCACGTGGATAGTTTTAATTCTCTGGGGATCTTTCCTGTTTTAAGGTCTTCCAATGGCTCAGCCCCAGTGTAACTGAGTTGATCCACCTTTCTGTTGCTCATTCTTTTCTTCTCTTTCCTTTTACCTTTTCCAGAGAGCTTTAATGTATCTGAAGTAGGATAATTGAGCCTAGCCATCTGTGTTTCAAGCAAGAACTCTGAGTTGTTTTGCTCAATGACAGATTCCTCTTTTTTTCTATGCTTTTCATGAAAGGGTTTCATGTCTGCTCTACTAAGTAATAGTCTGTGGCAGAGGTTTCCAAACTTGGCAACTTTAAGATTTGTGGCCTTGAACTCCCAGAATTCCTCAGCTAGTCATGCTGGCTGGGCAATTCTGGGAGTTGAAGTCACAAGTTTTAAAGTTTCCAAGTTTGAAGTCTCCTTGTCTGTGGTGTACTTCTTGGCTGCTTGCTTCTTTGCTGATGATGATTGAACTTAAAGGGCAGAAGGTCTCCATTACTCTGATAGAAAGGCTTTTAAAATAATACACATGTTTACATCAGGAGTGGGCAACAGCAGTACATAGATCACACAAAGAGCTCTCAACAGATTGCATCTATTTTGTAACCCACAAAGAAATGAGCTAAAGAGGTAGATAATTGAGCAGCAAGTATTCCCTACTCTTAGTTTTTGATCAATGGTCAAATGTGTTCCCTATGTCTCTTCAAAGTTTTGGTACATATTTCATCCCCTTTAAAATAATTCCCTCATTGTACAAAAGGCAATATTGATCCTACTCACTCCAATGATGCCTGAACATCTTCAGTCAAGTCCTCTGTGATTCTCAGAAATTGGATTAATAAAGAAATAAAATAAGGAAACTGGAAACAGGAAAAACACAAATCAGTAACCTAATTTGGTCATTGATGAATAGGTCAGATGAAAGGACCAGTTATTTTCTGCAAGTTTTTTTTTTCTCCTGACATTGCTGAGAAATGCAGGAACTGTTGCATTTGCAGCTATCCATGTGCACATGTTCCTAATTTGTGTCAAACAGACACTACTGAATTATTCCTCTGGAGAGATTTTAAAGCACAAACAAGACTGTGCCTCATTCCTTTTCATTTTCTGAATCAAATAAGCAGTTCAATTTTAATTCAACGCTGGTCACTGGCCAGCGTCTTCTATCAAAGCCATGATAGCTGTGATACAGGATAGCTTAGGGCATGCCATCACTGCCTCCTAATGGATTGTTTCCATTTTTTGCTTTGTAGTAGCTTCTTCAAAATATATTTGTGTTTCTCAGAACCCATTGCCAAATTGGTTTTGCACCATTTTGAGATGGGATATAACTGACTGTTCTAAAAAGAAAAGTTTAATTCTCCAAATTCTCTCTTGCAAAATTATGAAAATATAGAAAAGACTCACCATAGCATTATCTATTTATTTTGTTATCCATTCAGTTTCCATAAAAAATATTAAGTATGGCTTCCAGTCACCCAAATCATACTCAGATCTGCCTTAAAAGTCATGGCAGACATCTAATGCAGAAGATAGGAACCAAATGTGAATATGGAAAACCTTATGCAATGGATATGAATAAGCAGAGAATTTAGAGAAACCATTGCTTTATCCTATGTTGCACTTTTTTAAAAAAAAATAACCTTTTTTGCAATGTTGAAGGCATGCCAATAGCCACATTATTTTGACTATTTATCACTCCAAATAATGGTTTCAGGACTACAAATACTACTGGTAGATCTCTTTCAGATATAACAATTGGAAAGTTTAAATCGAGGTAAAATTTTCTGCTCCTGTTCCCCTATCAAGAATTCTTCCCTGTGAGGATTAATTTCATATAATTGGCTGTTTTGCTTAAAAAACAAATGATGTTAATTTTAAATAAAGATATAAAATCAGAGATTCAATGTTTTAGTGAAATCCCCCACCCCCTTTCAAATTTAGAAACCAGGTTAGAGCTGGGCAAATAATTCATCAAATTCAGATTTTATGGCTTGGTTTTGAGGAAAAGGAAAGAATCCCAATGCTATCTTGCTTCATTATGATTGACCTGACAGTGTGCTGCAGATGATAGAAAAGCCCATGCAATCCAAGGCTGCATCAACAGAGGGATAGCATCAAGATGACGAGAGGCGATAGTAGTGATCTTTACTACATTAGTGAGCCCGTATTTGGAATACTGCACCCAGTTCTGTTCACCAAGACGCCCTAGAAAGAGTGTATAAAAGAACAACAAAAATAAGGGACCTGGAAGTGAAACTGCATGATAAATGTTTAGGGAACTCGGTATGTTTAATTAACCAAAGAGAAAGATTAGGGGTAACATAATTGCTGTCTTCCAGTACTTGAGGGACTGTCACAGGGAAGATGGGGTCAATTTATTTTCCAAAGCACTTGATGGCAGAACAAGAATTAACAGGTGTAAGATAATAAAAGAGAGATCCAACCTACTGTTAAATTAAGGACAAATTTTCCAACAATCAGAATAAATAGCAACTAACTTGCCTCCAAAAGTTATAGATGCACCATCACTGGAGGTTTGCAAAAGGAGATTGGGCAACCATTTGTCTAGGACAGTGTAGGATCTTCTGCTCAAGAAGGCTTGGACTATAGGAGCATTAAGGTCCATTCCAACCCTGTTATTCTATCTTTTCTGTTATGTATCTCTGCATAGAAAAATGACTTTATAACTCTGTTGGTTTAGGAAAGTGGTCTCCATTTCATCACAGCTATCAGGACAAATGGACTTTTAGAAATTGCTTTTGTTCTGTCCTCATTACATGTTAAGTCTGTGTGCAGCTTGACATGCAGCTAAGCCCACCTCTTGCTCCAATAAAACAGACTCTGTGTGTGTGTAGATCTGGATGCTGTATTGAAAGAGAGATCTGGATGCTGTATTGGATGATAAAACTGGGGAAAATAGGAATACATATAATGAGAACAAAATACAAGATAGACAGTATTGAGTTACTGCTAAACATAACAATTAATAAATACAAGCAATCTAATGCTCTGTGTGTGGGATGTGGGTTTGTCCTTGGATGACCGTGTGCCACAGATTAAGATGGATTCTTCTTTATGCTACCACCTTCTCCAAATGCCAAAGGAAATAGAATCTTGTTTACCAGTGTATACTTGATTTGAGAGTGAGGGCGGATGGATAAATGGATTGGGTCAGCATCAAACAACATACTTGGTATTTGTTCCTCTGGCCAATAGATGGGGCTAGAGAGCAACAAGAGTATATAGAGTATATAAAGATTGTATGCTGGGCCATATTTGTCCCTCTGGCCACTAGATATATAACAGTACATCAAAGTTATATTCTGGGGCATGACAGCTTTAGAGAACTACAAAATCAGAATGAAAATATGGTATGGTCAATATTTATTTTTCAACATTACTATCAATAACTCAAGACCAAAACTCAAGGAAAATCAGAAAAGGAATGGCCTTGGAGAAAAGGGAAGACAGGAAACAATATTTTCCATTACCTACTTCAACCAGTCTGTCAAAATGAGGGAAAAAAACATTCTGACAAACTTCAAGAACGGCTCAGAGCAACAAAATACTTCTGTATTTTAAAATTAAAATATAGCTGCATGATCTAATTAGCTGAAGCCTCTTAGATGGTAAATCATTTGATGAAGGCTGCATATTTTGAGAGTTAAGTGCAGGCAATGCAGCTCAATTGTTTGATGACATCATAAATCTTATTTATGAGAAGTCATCTCATTATCCTAAGAAGAACATTGTTTGGCTATTAGTTAGCACAATGCCTTGCATATTTGTTTTTAATTATTCTCATTGATGTGAAGATGAATAGATCTGGATCACATCATCAACTTGGACAGGGTCATTTTTTTTGGAAAAAGCTAGACAAATTTACTGTTTGGATATTCAATGGCAAGAATGAATGATCCGTAAAGCTAGAGTTTAGAGTCACATTTCAAATACTCTCCCGCTACATTCTGCTATTTCCCATGGACAATAGTCCTCAGTTCACTTAGTGACTGTTCAAAGTGACAACAGCATTGAAAAAAAAGCAATTTATGACTATTTTTCATACTTATGACCATTATAGCATCCTGATGGTCACGTGATCAAACTGACTCACATTTATGACTGTTGCAGTGTTCTGGAGGCATGTGATCATTTTTTTTGCGACCTTCTGACAAGCAAAGTCAATGGGAAATCCAGATTCACTTAACAACTGTGTTAGTAGTTAAACAATGACAATGGTTCCCTTAACAACTGTGGCAAGAAAGATCGTAAAATGGAGGAAAATTCACTTAACAAATGTTTCACTTCGCAACAAAAAATTTGGACTCAATTTTTGATCATAAGTCAAGAACCTACCTGTATTCACAAAAACTATAATGGATTGAAAGAAGTAGAATAGGTATTTGGTACCTTTATTCTAAGGTACAGGCATCAACACAACTATATCTACAGTATGTCTATATCTAGATAGCAGCTACTTCCACCAGGAATTAAAGTACATGAAAACATTACGGCATATAAGGAATGTAACATCCAGAGAAACAGTTAGGAATAAATGTATTTAGTTAAAAGGTTATTCATACATAATCAAACAATTATCAAACAGTAATGACTGAACTTGTGATATTTTTGTCCTTAGGCTAACTACTAATATTTAAATATCTCTGGCTGTCAATAACTGTTGTGGATTTTGGATCTGATCTGTAAGCATTGTGTTTTTTTCCTATTTTTTTTACTCCTTGTAAATAAGCACAGTTAATTTTGCTGCCTTTCTTGCAGATACTAAAATAGTATTTCTGCAAATTGAATTATGAGGCTCAGAGAGTGAGCTGAGTCATTGAGCCACACTCCACAGGCGATAAAAGTGGGTGTGTTTTCTCCTGAAACTTTGTATAGGACAAAGTTTAACACTTAAGATTTTCTTTGTGGACTGCTTTGTGATTTTCTATGAGTAAAATTTTATTTACTATCAGTTTGGACTTGGCAGGCAGGATGTATCAGAATACCAAGAATATTATCAATTCCAAAGAATTAACTCAGTGAAGTCCGAGCCAGCTTGCCTGGCTCTGTTTGTGTGAGTTTGTACTCTTTCATCTTTTGGGAAAGAGCAAAGGTGAGACAGAACAGATTTGCATCTTTGTTTTCATTAATGTGTTCTATTTCCTCCATAGCCAACAGTTCTCTCTGAGATGGATGGCCATACAAATTTTTAAAATAAATATACCTGTACCGGACTTAAACCATCTTTTATCTAAGATGGACCAGCAGCAGCAGTTTCAACAACAGCTGCAAGATGAAAATCAAACTCTACAACAGCAAGTGGCTCAATTAACAGCCCAACTTGCTTTGCTGCAGGCTCATGCAGCTCCTCATCCCCCTCCCCATCGAAAATCCCTGGTGGCTGTGCCAGATAAGTTTTCTAGGCAGCCTGAGATGTTCCCGGATTTCATGGGACAGTGCCAATTATTTATGGCTATGAGGCCAGAGGATTTCTTAGATGACCGGGCTTGGGTAGAGTTTGTGATAAGTCTCCTTTCTGGCTGAGCTGCTAGATGGGCCACACCTTTGTTCCTCAAGAACAGCCCATTATTAACTAATTACCAGGGGTTTTGGCAACACATGCGCCACATGTATGAAAACCTCATACGAGTGCAGATGGCAGCCAGGTGTTTTAAGAACCTTTGCTAAGGGAGGCATCCCTGAAAGAGTTTATTTCTGAATTTCGGCTTTTGTACCTGGACTCCAACTGGAATTATGCAGAGTTAATGGATACCTTCCAGGATGGCCTGTCAGATGAGCTGCAGAACGAGTTAGTTCAAGTGGAAGCGGCCCAACCCTCAAGGCTCTGGTGGTGCAATGCTTGTACATCGATGCACATCTCCAACGGCAAAAGAACCGTCGTACCATCCAGGAGCAGCCATCTGCATCTGTACTGTAGCGCCCTATGCTAACAGCGCCCCAGGTCACCCAACATGTCATGGCAATGGCCAAGGAGCCAATGGAGTTAGGAGCGGTCAGACCTCGCCTGACAGCCCAGGAGCGAATGTGGAGACGGCAAGGGGATTTGTGCTTGTATTGTGGGGGGGAGGACATTTCGCTATTTCTTGTCATCTAAAGCGAAGTGGGATGCTCAAGGCTGTGCCTGAATCTCGGCATGATCAGTCAGGATATGGGGCAGGTCTAACCTGTGGGGAAACCCTAGGCTGGGCACATATCAAACACCCACCTGAATTAGTGGAGGTTGACTCTCGGCCCCCTCGGCAGCTGATTTTGGACACTCGGGTTTTCTTGGCTAACCAGTCAGAAGGGATTCCAGCGAATGCGCTGGTGCACTCAGGGGCCATGACTAACTTTATGGACCAGGCCTTTGCGGCCCATTTTGATGTCCCCTTGGTTCTGGTGGAACCTCCAATGAGGGTTATATCATCACGTACCTCCATTTCCCATTAGTCCTTGGCATGGCTTGGCTTAGTATTCATGATCCTCAGGTGGCATGGTCATGGAACTCCATTTCTTTTCTGAATCTGCAGTGCGTGGATCACTTCTGCCACACCTGTGCTGGCCAGGACATCACCTCCTCTGCCGTCTCCATAACTCCTGAACTGATGGACTTCATGGATGTGTTCAGTGAGAAGGAGGCAGACCGGTTACCCCTGCATTGGCCCTATGATTGCCCAGTGGACCTTCTGCCCAATGTACTACTGCCAAAGGGACGTTTGTACTCCATGTCTGAGCCCGAGCTGGCCGCACTACGGGACTTTTCGGACAAAAACTTGGCCCAAGGGTTTATCCGACCTTCGTCATCCCCTCTCTCAGCCCTAGTCCTCTTTGTCAAGAAGAAGACGGGAGACTTGTGTTTGTGCTGTGATTACCGTCAACTACACGCCATCACAGTGAGGAATAGCTACCCCTTGCTGTTCATTCGAGAGTTGTTGGAGAGGTTAAGGAAGGCCACTATCTTCACCAAGCTCGATCTTCAAGGGGCCTACAACCTGGTGTGGATGCAAGAGGGGGAGCAATGGAAGACAGCATTTGGTACCTGATACGGACATTTTGCGTACACTGTGATGCCGTTTGGGATGACCAATGCTCCCGCAGTCTTCCAACACCTGATGAATGACGTGTTTTGGGATATGTTAGATCAGTTTGTGGTGGTGTACCTAGATGATATTTTGATCTATTCTGGGTCCAGGGACAGCCACCTTCAACATGTTCGTCTGGTCTTTCAATGCCTTTGGGAGCACCAACTTTATGCAAAGCTGGAGAAATGTCTCTTCTTCCAGACTTCCATAGAGTTCCTTGGGCACATCATCTCTCCCGAAGGCATCACCATGGACCTGCGCAAGGTGGAGACCTTATGTAGTTGGGAACCCCCTCATGGCATGAAGGACATTCAATGCCTATTGGGGTTCTCTAATTATTACTGGACCTTCATCCCGGGTTTTGCCAAGCTGACAGATCCAATAACCCAGCTCCTTCGAAAGAAGGTCCCATTCCAGTGGGCCCCCCCACATCATCAGGCTTTTGAGGACCTCAAGAATGCCTTCATCACAGAACCTGTCCTGAGGCACCCTGATCTGCATTGTCCTTTTGTGGTGGAGACAGACGCATCCAACGTGGCTATTGGGGCAGTGCTGTTGCAAGCCCCGGTGGATAGCACCATTCTTTTTCCCTGCGCTTATTATTCCCGGAAACTCACTCCTTCCGAACGCAACTACGCCATCTGGGAAAAAGAGTTACTGGCTATCAAGGTTGCATTTGAGGCTTGGAGACATCATCTCGAGTGGGCCCGACACAAGATTGAGATCTGGACGAACCATCGGAATTTAGAACACTTGTCAACGGTGAGAAAGTTGAACCAGCACCGGTGGTCGTTTTTTGCCCAGTTCAATTTTTCTGTGAACTATATACCCAGTGGTCACAATCGGAAGGCAGATGCCCTGTCCCACAAACCCAAGTACCTTTGGCCCGAGGACCCCCTTCCTTCATGGACAGTGCTGCCAGCAGAATCCTTGGCTACAGTCCAGGAATCAGTGGACTCAGGTGCAAGAAGTGCAGCGCCTAGATGCTTGGCTGCAGCAGAGGATGGGGGAGATTGGACCCGAATCCCCATGAACTTTGGAGGAGGGTTTACTCAAGCATTGGGGCCAGTTGTATGTATTCATGGGGCCACTTCGAGCCCTTATTATGACTCAGTGTCATGACACCCCTGAAGCCAGCCATTTTGGGTTTTTTAAGACCCTCCATCTTGTAACGTGGACTTTTTGGTGGCCTCGAGTATGGCATGTCCATGCCTATGTCACATCCTGTGTTCCGTGCAGGCAAGCCAAAACCACAACGGGTACGCCTCCTGGTCTCTTCCAACTTCTGCCGACTCCAGAAAGACAATGGGGAGCGATTTCCATGGATTTCTTGACTCATTTACTGCCATCTTCTGGATTTACAACTGTGCTGGTGGTGGTCGACATGTTGACAAAAATGGCCCACTTCATTCCATGTCGTAAATTGCCAACAGCCCGTACAACTGCCTGTTTGTTCTTGCAGCATGCTTTTCAGCTCCAGTGGTCTGCCAGACAGGGTAGTTTCTGACTGTGGTGTACAAATTACAGCCCAATTTTGGGAAAGCCTGATGACCACGTTACAGGTGCAGGTGTGCTTTTCATCAGCGCATCATCCAGAGACTGATTGGAGGACAGAGAAGGTCATTTGCATTTTCGAGCAATACTTGCATTGTTTTGTAAACCAATGACAGAGCAACTGGGCTGATTATCTCCCTCTGGCGGAGTTTGCATTCAACAACTCCCAGCACACTCCACTCAAATGACACCATTTTATGCTAATGTGGGGCACCATCCGTGGTTCTTCCCTTTGACACTATTAGATTCCCCTGTTACCGAGACCCAGGAATTCCTTTTGGAACTTCACTCAGTTCAGCAGTTAGTTTGACAGCAACTGATATAGGCCAAGGAAAATTACAAGCGGTTCGCAGATTGCTCTCGAGGGGCAACACCTCCACTGGCTGTAGGAGACCGTGTGTGGTTATCCACAAAACATTTTCAGGTTGACCGCCTGATAAAGAAGCTGGACCATTGGTTCATTGGCCCATTTCCTATCGAAGTGGTCATCAACCCCGTAGCCTATCAACTGACTCTACCACGCTCCATGCCAATTCATCCAGTCTTCCACTGTTCCCTTTTGGTCCCTACGCCCCATAGTGTTATCTCCGATGTCCCACAGCTGTTGATCCACTACCTGTGCCCAGTGAAGATGGTGCAGTAGAAGGCAAGGTGGCCAGCATTAGGGATTCCTGCTGGCTGAAAGGGCAGTTCCAGTATTTGATCGGGAGGCAGGGGGGTGGGCTGGAGGACCTCTCCTGGATGGATGCTTCCATGATCCACGCCCTGGACCTTATACAGATGTTCCATGACCATTTCCCCTTGCGACCACATCCTGACCATCAGATCAGGAGGGCCCTGTAGTGGGGGATAGTGTTGTGGCCCCGATTCCCGAGCCTATGCTGTCAGAGGAAGAGGACCTGGAAGATGAGGAGGAGGAACTGGGAATGCTTTCCCCCCCAGGACCTTCCTCCCTGATATTGCCTCAGGTTCCATCAGACAACCGAGAGGAACAGCCTGAGATTAATCAGGAGGAAGGCATATCAGAGTACCCCCTGACAAGAAGTAAAGAGGATGAGTGTTGGCTTGATCCTAAGAAGTGTCATAGGGAGAAATGTGAGCAGCAACATAGGAGGCGTGGGAGGATCAGAGAGTGAGCTGAGTCACTGAGCCACACTCCACAGGTGATAAAAGTGGGTGTGTTTTCTCCTGAAACTTTGTACAGGACAAAGTTTAACCTTACTTCAGATTTTCTTTGTGGACTGCCTTGTGATTTTCTGTGAGTAAAATTTTATTTTATCAGTTTGGACTTGGCAGGCAGGATGTGTTGGAATGCCAAGAATATTATCAATTCCAAAGAATTAACTCAGTGAAGTCCGAGCCAGCTTGCCTGGCTATGTTTGTGTGAGTTTGTACTCTTTCATCTTTTGGGAAAGAGAAAAGGTGAGACAGAACAGATTTGCATCTTTGTTTTCACTAACGTGTCCTATTTCCTCCATAGCCAACAGTTCTCTCTGAGATGGATGGGCATACAAATTTTTAAAATAAATATAAATAATTTTAAAGAAAAACAAAACTAAAAATAAATGTATCAATATAAATGAGGCCTCGTCAGACCTAACACACTCACTTCTTGACAGCATGCTTGACAGCATCTTTGAGTATAAACAAATGAGGAAGCCTCAGTACAGACAAAACAGCAAAACAGATTTATTGAAACTACATGCTGAATATATGTTAAGGAAAACTGACATGGAAGAATTCAAGTGTGGTTTTAAAATTGGAAGAAGAAACATTAAGAATCTTGCTAAGCTGATGACACCACCCTGATAGCTGAACATGCAAAGGATCTACAACCTCTAAAATAAAATGTCAAGGAGCATTATAGAATAACGAATGAAATAAAATAATGAATTTGTCAGCTTGTGAAGCATCCCTGACCTGCTCTCAAATTGCTATAGAGGGATCCCCATAGAGGGATGAGGAACTGAACTTCGCAGAGGCATTAAGGAGCATGCATTTCAGTCAAAACAAAGCACATTCCAGCCAACATGTCAAGGTCATCTCTACAGAAACTAACACTGGCTGGAGGGAGTGACTTTGAAATTGCTTTTTTGGGGAATGTGACTGATCACACCTCTTGGGGGAGGGGGAAACAGGCTCAAAGGCAAAACATGAATTAACTGAGATCAGAGTTGGCTCTACTTGGTCCGTGCTGACATGAAGCTCCTAATAAATAACTGTATTTCTTTTGAAGCTTGGCTTGAGAGATCATGATTTAATGAGGGAATCAGTCAGAACCCTAACAGAAATATTGGTCAAATGGATTGATGGTGAAAATGTGGTCACCACATTTATTCCAAGAGAGAGGGAGGGAGGGAGGGGAGGGGAGCAAAGGGAAGGGAAGAGAAAGAAAGAAGAGAAGATGATGGCAAATTGCCATTTGTGTGACTTGTTTGACTCAAACATTCTTTTATAGTTATTTTGGCAAGTGTGTTGGTCATTGCTGTCTGAATTATATGCTGCTGCTTACCACTCTAAAGATGGGTTAGTTTTGAAAGCAGATGCACACGTTGGCAAAGAAATATAGAATCATGCACAGTATGATTGATTTGGCAACCAAGTCCAGTGGTACAGGGGAATCATTGCCAGTCCAGATTGCAAATTCTTGGATTTTGTGGTCCTTTCAGATATAAAGGTAAAATCACCGGCATTTAAATGTGTTACTTCAAGTTAACAGCATGTTGAAAATGTAGCCAATAGAATGTGGTCAAAGACCAATATTTTTACTGCTTAACTGCTGCCATGACATTTGTTTGAGATATGGTTGTCCCCCAAGGGAGGTACTTACAAATAGAGATGGTGAACAGGGTATGAAGACCTCATCTCCAGGTCATCCGTAATTAGTCCTTTTTTTTGTATATATTTTTTTAATTTGCATGCTTTTAATATTTTAATTATTTTTCTATTTGGATTCATATTCTGTAAGCCCTCCAGAGTCATCTCATAGGAGAGAATGGGCAGCATAGAATAAAATAAAATAGCATTTCTTCTCCTGTTCATCTCACAGATGAGCTGCAGTCTTTTCCTTTAAAAAAATAATTGAGGGCAAGGTTTCCTTCTTGTTGTTGATTTGCTTTAATAATTCATATCTTACAATTAAGAACTTTGTAGAAATGGATATTTTGAGGGTAAAAACAACTTCATGAGGCAACACAACTCAACTGTACCATTGTAACAGTAAGGAGATAAATACATATTGGTTAACAGACCATTATTGGTACACTGTGAATCACCTATTTAAAATAATTCCAATGCAACTCTTAATAATGAAACACATGTTCCTATATATTCCAAATAATCAACAAAAATTTCTTCTTCTTCTTCTTCTTCTTCTTCTTCTTCTTCTTCTTCTTCTT
>BLBF01000073.1:22353646-22371196 GCA_015471245.1 Laticauda colubrina
AGATCTCAGAGCCCCGAGATCGCAGCTGTAACACCGAGACGTAGCTCCGCCTTCTCCCACAGTGTGAATTATTGATGGGGTGTTACATGACTCTCAGGCTAAAAAATAGTTCATCCCTGTGGTAAATCTTTCAATAATTTCATTATGCACAAAACTATAGTATGAATCTTCCTTAATGTGCACATTCACTCACAGCACACTGTTTATCCCTTTCACTATTAATTGTGTGATGTCATGGCAAATGTGTTAGATTAATACTAAAAACACCCAGCTTCATATCTACCTTGTGCAGATTTGATATTCAGCCAGTTCTGACCAGTTCTGGAGAACCAGTAAATACCACCTCTGATCAGCTCTGGCCCCATCTATTCTCTGCCTCCTGAATCTCAGCTGATCAGCTGAGTCTTTTGTTGCTCTGCACAGGAGAATGGAGCTGGAACGGAAGTTAGTGGGGTGGGAATGGGGATTCTACAGTATCCTTTCCTTGGATTGGGGTGGAAATGGAGATTTTATCCTTCCCCTGCCATGCCCACCGTTAAGAATGATACTTCAACACCCACCAAGCCACACCTACCAAGCCACATCACTTCCACCAAGCCACACCCACAGAACAGGTAGTAAAAAAAAAATGAATACCACCACTGACCCTATGCCCTTGGTGCCACAGGGCCAGTCATTCTGTATTCATCCCACTGCGAACCAGTTCAAGCTCCTGAAAAATAAAGTGTATAAAACAACAAAGCAAACATAGATAATGCATAGATAATGCATGATTCTTAATAGAGAATATGCAAACAAAGTGTTATATTTTAAGCAATTTAAGAAATTTCAAAATAGAACTGGTTGTGTGTCTCCACTCTGAGGATTTCGTGACAGATTGTGCATTGACAAGCTTGCCTAATGAACAATGCAGTTGTGAAATTAATCAGAGCTGCCATGCATTGAATGAGTACCATACTTTGGACATAGAGAATTTTGCATGGACCATTTAAAAAAGAGAGAGTAAAAATGGAAAGGAGAGAGGGAGAGTGAACGTCATAATAGAATAAACTGGTAACAAAATGAAACACAAATAAAGCAACTCTCCTTGGGCTCACACTTTGGAATTATGGCTTTCTACAAATATTCCTGAACATTCTCAGATAATCAGCTTGAGATATGTATTTTGTTGATTGCTCAGGAAAAATTCCCATTGTCTAACCCAAAGGGTTCAGAAACAGCTTTGTTTAACAAATATGCAATGTCCATAACACAGTCCCAGCACATGCTAATTAAATTCTTTTCCTTTTTAGACTGTCTATAGCCTCAGATGGTTCGTGCAATTTTGGAATATTTGACAAAATTCAACTGAGCAGGTACCTGAATTTGATGCATTAACCTTGACATCACCTGTAGGATTATTTACTCTCACATTCAAATGGTACTTTCCCCCCCCCCCAATATAAGAATGTGAAATAAAATTACTGGTCTACCTTTTATACAGAAACAGTGTAAATCAATAATGATCACTACTCCAATAAAAGGAGAACTCTAAGCTGCAATCCATCAAATAGTACTTCTTTAGAAGCCCTTATTGAAATGAATAGAGCAACAGCACTTTTCCTATATGCTGCTCTGTGTTGGGAAAAGAAAACAACCTACTTAATCATGTTAGTATAAAGCATTTTGGTGTTGATAATTCTTTAAGAATAGCCCAGGATGCTTTATGAAAAGTTTAAAAAGTTAAAATGAGTAAACAGAAAACTCAAGGTAAGGCAGATAGCTTTGATAGCTGAGCATTCCAACAAGGAGAAATATCTATAAGCAAAATGTGAAAATGCAGAAGTGAGGGAAAACAGTTATTTAATCCTTCCTACTGCAAATAATGGGGGATTTATATTAAGACAAGGTCATGCTTTAAATCTTCTCCCAGTACTGGGATGTGATAGAATATATTGATCTAAATACCCTTCAGAACCAAGACTCTTCTGGCCTCTCTCTCTGTCTTTCTACCACACAAATATAAAGCTTTCCCAACTTCAGAAAGAACCAGTTATCAAAGCTGACATGGAGAGCTATGGTGGCGCAGTGGTTAGAATGCAGTATTGCAAGCTAACTCTGTATTTCACTGCTAGGAGTTCGATCTGGCTCAGCCTTGCGACCTTCTGAGGTTGGTAAAATGAGAAGTCAGATTGTTGGGGGCAATATGCTGACTCTGTAAACTGCTGAGAAAGGGTTGTAAAAGCACCTTGAAAAAATAAAGTCTAATTGCTATTGCTATGGAGGTAAGAATTACAAATCTAACACTGGACATTGCTCTGAGTTAAAGCCCTCTGATGAAGAAGAGAGAAATTAAGGAATTTTATGCTCCCAATCATGGGTGGGCTTCAAAAAGTTTAGCAACCGGTTCTCTGCCTGGTTGCTGGGTGGGCATGGCCATGGTGGATGTTGCCTAGTCAGCCTCCTTCATCATGGGGGGGGGGGGGGGGGGGCGTTTTTGCTGTCCCAAATGCAAAACACAAGCAAAGGGGAGGAGTTTCAGTTTCAGTTTTACTTTCACAACAGCAAGCAGCTTTACTACAGAACAGTTGAGCTAAGCCACATCCAGGCTCCTTGCTGTCTCCTTCTTTGCTCACACAGCAAATACTGTTTCAATTTCTCAATTCTCTCACACACTGACAGGATGCTAGCCAGATAAATACCGAGGGATGCTGGTAGGCAGAGGCAGAATTTTTTTCCCTTTATTTTCCTCCCCAAAAACTAAGCCTGACCACATAGTTTCGTAGCGAAGCACAGGTATCGAGCTAGTAATAAAAATAAATAAATGAAATTACTTGAAAAAATTGTTGTTATGCAACAAATGATATGCTATGATTAAACTATATAATTTTCCTAGAAACCTCTCTTGATATCCAACAAACTTTCCATCTCCTACTGTAAAATAAAGCACCACCATGTTATTTATTCACAGCAATATCTTTGAACCGCCAGAAAGTATCCACTTGAATCAGAAAGAGTACATTTGGGGACTATTTCATCCTGTTTGAGGGCATGATCCTCAAGGCAGACTTTTGAGGTCGAACACACTGTGGATATCAAAATTCCAAATGTATTTCCAGCTCAGCAAGACTTATTATGCTCCTTTAAGAAAGCCTCACTGAGCAGCATATACAGGAGTGTTCTTTGAAGCTGCAAATGAGTTTCTTTTGCAACTTTCAAGCAAAGGTTGAGTTTCATTGATGGGTTGTTACATCATTTAAAAAGATTATCTGATGATCTATTCTGATTATCATATCAATTCAATGAAGGTTATAGGCTGGGGAAAATATACAGGCAAAATTTTTGTGCTATGAACACTTGGTTGGAGCTGAGCAATTATCTTTTGTTTAAATTCTATCTGTGGTTTGATTTTTGCAGATGGTTGGCTGTGACTCTTGGAGATCATTATAGGCAGCCTATTTGCTTCCCAGTGAGTGATGAATATAATTCTTCTAAAATGAATCTAGGTATTTTATTGAGTTTTCTTATTGAAGGCAAAAAAAAAAAAGTTAGCACAATGGGGACAGATAGCCTAAAGTAAAAACGCTTGATTCTTGAAGTTATCTATATAATATATACATATTATATTACAATATTCATTTTGAAAGAAAAGTGGATTAAATTATGATTTATTAATACTCAGTATATCCATTATTAGCAAAAAATAACCATAACTAACTCTGATCTCACTGATTTTAAGTAGATCACTCTGAGTACTTTAGAATGAAATCTGGGATCAACTCAATTAAAAACAAAAATATCCCTGGAATGAAATTGTGGGCAAGTAATACTTATAACAAAAACAAAGCAAAAAAAGTGCATTACCATATCACTGAGTTTGTCTGAATGGCTACAGTATATATTTAAAAGAGAGAAGACTAAAACATATGGAGAACATTTATGGGAATTGGGTTTGTGCCGGTGGCGCAGTGGTTAGAGTGCAGTACTCCAGGCTACTTCTGCTGACTGCTGGCTACAGTTCAGCAGTTCAAATCTCACCAGGCACAAGATTGACTCAGTCTTCCATCTTTCTGAGGTGGGTAAAATGAGGGCCCAGATTGCTGCGGGCAATATGCTGACTCTGTAAAACTGCTTAGAGAGGCCTGTAAGGCACTGTGAAGCAGCATATAAGTCTAAGTGCTATTGCTATTGCTATATCTAATTTAGTGAAAAGAAGGACTAGGGGAGATATGATAACAATGTTCCAATATTTTAGAGGCTGCCACAAAGAAGAGGGGCTCAACCTGTTTTCCAAAGCACCAAAAGGCAAGATAAGAAGCAATGGATGGAAACTGAAGAAAGACAGAAGCAACCTAGAACTTAGGAGAAATTTTCAATGGTAAGAGCAATCAATCAAGAACAACTTGGCTTCAGAAGTTATGGGTGTTCTAACACTGGAGGTTTTTATTAGGGAACTGGACAACCATTTGTCTAAAATGATAGGATCTTTTGCTTAAGCAACGGCTCAGATTAGAAGACCTCCAAGGTCCTACCTAACTCCATTATTATGTTATTCATTTGAGAAGAGATAGTGAAGCAGTTATCAACTTATCAGAAGTTTTTAATTAATAATAAAGAAATATACAAGTACACTAGAGTTCACAAGATATTATACTAAACCAATTAAATTAGGATGACTCCTAAAGAAAATAAAAACAGTTTATTTTATGTGTGCATGTTAAATACTTTTTATGTGGTAAGAAATTCTATTATTAGCCTTTCTACTTAAAAAAAAACAAAACACTTGGGATAATGAAGTACCATTCCTTACAGAACTTATTTTATGCCATGCCCTCATAATATAAGCATAATGGCTAAAGATGATTTATTCACAAAAAACATAATCAATGTATTAGAAGATGGAATCAACAAAAATACAGTTGGAACACTTCTTCTCTTCACCTGAAAGTTATTTAGTTACTGTAATTGTCAAATCATAACTATGAGATGGATTGTGCTATATTTGTAACCACAGCATAGGTAGAAAAAGAAATAAGACAAACTTAATACACAGCTATGTTTTACTGATAGCTGGCAGATTACATCAGACTACTCTCTTACACATACAAAGCTCAGTTTGTTTATTTACTCATTATTTGCTACCCACAGGTAATGCAATGTGTTGCATTAATCACACATAATCTCTTTCCTCACTCCAATAAAGTACATTCTCATATGAGGTTGGTTTCCAAGTTATTACACACCTCAAAGTCACTACTGGTTGCATTAATCAGATTGCTATTGTCTTTTTCTACAACCAATTGTAGTTTCTTCTTCCTGCTGCATTTGACTAGATAGAGCATAAGGTCTTTCATCTCTACTTAAGTACCTTGTTTGACAAATTGTTCCTTCAGCCATTTGCATTTGTAGAGTAAAACTACAAATCGGATAATGCTTTCTATTGTAATTTGGGCAGATCTTTCCAGTTCACTGTGTCTGAAATATGCAGGATCATCCATCTTCAATGGTGATAAAGATCTAGACCATCCATTATAACAACTGTTCTTCCTGAATCTGCTTTAATCATGGATAGACATTTTCTTGACTATCTTGTGATCTGTCTAAAACATTAGATGCTGAGAAATTTATTTGCAAACACCAACCCATCAGTAACTATATTGGCAATTTCATAAATGAAAAGGCCAAGTAAAAAATCAGAACCATTCAATGTTGAATTTTCAACCATTTTCTTCATGGTTTCAACTTTTCAACACTTTTACCACTTGATTGGTTATCATCCTTCCTGGGAATAGTACAGTATGTACAAATTCCCAATCTTTTGCAAACTTGCCCAATTCCATAGAGCTATATTATAATCTATTGCTACAAGATTCAGGGATTCAAAGCTTTGCAAAGAGAAACACAAAATCATTTGATTACATAAATTTTCCATAGAAAGAGTTTAGGAATTTAGAGAAATCAGAAATATTTTTTCTTTGCAGTTCAAATAAAATAATTGCTTATAAAATCTTGCTGAAATTGGACACACACACACACATACAAATGCACGTGTGTATGTGTGTGTGTGTGTGTGTCCAATTTCAGCAAGATTTTATAATTAATTATTTCCCCCACTCTCCGGTGTTTTGAAACATTTCCAACTCATGAAAGTCTAGCAAAACCTTATCTGGGGGTATAATTTTCTTCTTTTTAAAAGTATCTATACACATTGAAAAAACAACATCATTAGCTTTTTAACTGTATAGTACTTCATAGATGTTCATTTATTAATTATTAATCATTTTTATGGGTATGCAATCATCTTCACAATTCCAATACTGTTTTACAGTAATTTTATTACAAATTGCAATTAAAAAGATACAAAACTAATAAAAACCTAGAATAATAAAAGAATAGAAAGAAAAAAAAGTGCAGAAAATAAAAGTAGAAAAGATTGTAAAAATTAAAAAAAAATGTAAGGAAATGACTTATTTGTCATCAAAACAATTTTAGTAACTTATCACCATTTCTCAGCAGAAGTCCATTAAAAGATACCAGAGACAACAACATATCTATTTTAACCTTGATTTTTTTTAAAAAAACCAAGCCTTTATTTTCCTTCCTTTGTTATATCATCTGGAACTTCCCTGATTTGCTGAAACCATCCTGCCAAATTCACTTTCTCTAATAATTGTAAGGTCTTATGGTTTAATGTAGCATCTTAAAGTTTTACCTCAGTTATAAACAACTAAAACCTCACCATATGCGTGATGTGCGATGTGCGATGAAAGCATCAGAACAATCCAAATGCAATTAATCAACTACTTTAAAAAATCCCTAGACAAGGCATCTGCCATTATCAACTCCTTTCCAGACTGATAAACTCTTCACAATTGTTATTTTTACAAAGTTAAATCCTTGGATTTTTACAGGCACACTGTATAATGATTTCTTTAAAAATAGCTTTCAAAGATTTATGATCACACGTTTCCACTAAAACTTGTTTCCCATTAATAAACTGGTGAAATCTTGCAATCCTGAAAGAATAGCTCATATTTCCTTTTCTATCTGGAAATACATTTGTTGTGCTTTAGTCATGGCCTTAGATGCATCAGTCACAGAAATTCTTCTCACAGCAGTATTGCACCTAAACCAAATGTAATAGCAACTACCAACATCCCCATTTATATTTTGTACATTTCTTTTTTAAATGTATTCATTGCAGTGGTGGGATTCAATATTTTTTCTCCCGGTTCTGTGAGTGTGGCTTGATGGGTGTGGCAGGGGAAGGATACTGTAAAATCTCCAGTCAGAGGTGGTATTTGCTGGTTCTCCCAACTACTGAAAATTTCTTCTACTGGTTCTCCAGAACTGGTCAGAACCTGCTGAATACCACCTCTGCTTATATCCCTTATATAAAATGTGAAGGGCAACAAAAGAAGACCCAGCCGATCAGCTGGGACTCAGGAGGCAGAGAATAGATGGAGGTGGGGCCAGGCAGAGGAGGTATTTACTGGTTCTCTGAACTACTCAAAATTTCCGCTACTGGTTCTCCAGAACTGGTCAGAACCTGCTGAATAACACCTCTGATTCATGGTATTTTCATGATTGGAATTTACTGAAATTCCATATCCAGTATCAATTGTCTTAATGGAATTGTCACAATAGCCTTTTCTAGAACGTTTCTTTTTAGTCAAATAATTGGCCAGACCTAAATATCACTGTAGTTCTATTTTATTCTTGATTCTTTGGGCTGAAGTCTTTGCTTCGTTAGGTTTCAGACTAAGAGAAATTAAGCTTAAGTTCTAAATATTTCACCTCAGTTAGTCTATATTTACTCCTTTGTTTATTTAACTTCAAATGTATTTCTTTGAACAATACCAACATTTATCTAACTCCCTAATCAAATTATATCACCCTCCTTGTAATCTTTCAAAAGTCATAGAATCATTAGAGCTAGGAGGGATTTTGGAGGTCTTCTAGTTCAGAGTTCCCCAAACTTTAGTATGTGGATTGGAAATGTGCTGCAGTATGCCAGAAACTGGGCTGCACAGACAAGTGAAGTCCCATCCATGGGATGCAGGCAGCATGTGAAACCACACACCTCTCCGGTCTGTGGAAAAACATCTCTCCATGGAACTGGTCTCTAGTGCCTAAATGATTGGGGGCCACTGTTTTAGTCCAACCCTCCATTGAGGAAGACTTTATTTAAAATGACTGTCCCCTTTTCTTTTTCTTGAAGACCTCTAGTAATGGAGCCCCTACAACCCTTATTAATTCTTTTTAATAGCAATTTTTAAGAATTGTAATTACAGCATAAAAACTCATATAAACTAAGAATGAAAAGTATAAATTGTAGAATTGGAAAAAGAGAGAAAGGAACAATAGAATACAAGGAAAAAGTAAAAATATAATAATTTTCCACCTTCATCATAAGTATAAACAATTTTAATAACTTATCACCTTCTCTTGAATACAGCAAATGGACCATATTAAATTTCTTATCTATAAAGAATTCTACAAACCTTGCCATTTTAGTCCTGTTATCAACAAAAGTCCACTAAGGATTACCAGAGAAAATAACAAATCTGTTTTAACTATAATCAAATAAACCAAGTAAATATTCCTTCTTTTTACTTCTAACAATCTTAATCTTTACATTTGTGATGAGCCACAATTCAGATTTGACTCTGACCTTGAATCTGATGATATTGCTCCAGCTAAACCTATTATTCAGGACTATCAGCCATAGGAATCAGTAAACTGGGATTCAGTGAGGCTTATTGTCCACTGTTTTATCTGCTGTTCAGCTTGGAGTAGTCAAACAATGACAGGTGCATACAAAGGTGATCAGAGCAATGTTCCTCAATACGGCTTCTTGTTAAGCCAAGGGTAAAGCATGAATTATTGTAGACAGCTGATTGCAGACAAATTTAGATAGCTGCTTTGCTTGCAATCTGTTGAAAACAACTCTGACTTCACAGCTTGGGATCTTGTTTCTGTTGTTATTTCTGACTATCTTTGGACTGGCTGACTATCTGATTTGGCATCCTGTGTCTTTTGGAATTTTTTGAACTATGCTGTTGCTTTTTGGACATTACTTGTCTCTCTTCAGACAACTACTCTTCCAAAGCATTCGAATCACATTGTGTTTGTTGTTTGCCTAAATTGTAGTAAATCACTCTGCTTCTGAGTACTGTTTTGTGTGTTGTCAACCTTGAAACAGAACAAGTAGCCCAAATAATATTGTAGAAGTTGATTTCTTTTCATGTTTTCTTTTTCTCTTTAAAAGTTTTTTTTAAAAAAAAACATGATTAAAAGTAAATAAAAAAACTATGTTTTTCATTTATATAATTGTTTCAAGATGCAGAAACAAGAATACAGAATAACAGAGTTGGAAAGGATCTTTTAAGTCTTCTAGTCCAACTCCCTGATTAAGCAAGATACTCTATAGCATTCTGGATAAATGGCTGTCTAGTCTGTTATTAAAAACCTTCAACCTCTACGCAGAACTGCTAGAAGGCGAGAGCAGCTGAGACAAAAGGGGAGATTCGGGAGTAAGGCTTGGAGGTTATTGCCTCTCCCATAAGGTATAAAGGACAGGCAAAGGTGACAAAACTTTTGCAGGAAGCAAAGTCATTTGTTCTGTTTAGATTAATCCTTGAAGCTCTGTGTGGACTTTGTACTTTGGCTGGTTTTCCATAATTCATTTGGCACTCTAGTTGGTGGCAGCAATTCAAAGGAAATAAAGGTGGGTGCTTATCTTGAAGGGATTGTTTGGGACTCATTACCAGCTGGGAATGAACATAATTCCCAATGTTGAAATAAAACAAGAGTTGTTTTAACTAAGTGTGTGCTTAATTACAGTCTTGGGAAGCCTTGGTCAGAACATATACATCCAAAAATTTTCAGTTGACTTCTGATACCATGTGATATTATTTTTTCACTTAGCAAACATAGAAAATTATGGGAAAGACCAGTCCCATACCTAAGTAAGGTTTATTGATAACTTTCAGATTACATTAGTGGAACCATTCATACTTGCATTGCTGTTTCCTTAAATTCAGCCATCATCTCTTTGTAAGTAAGACAATACTCTGTAACTCAAATGAGAAAAGAGAAGTTGATTTCAAATTTGGGGTGCTCTTAAGAGAAGTTGATTTCAAATTTGGGGTGCTTTTACCAAAGATGACGTGAAGGGACAAGCATACACTTTATGTAAAGGCCATGTCACACTGCCCAACGGATGCAAAAAGGACACAACGGATGAGCAAAATGTTCCATCCATTGTTATCTGCTCTCAAAAGGGCCAAAAATTTGCATAAGCAGAGCGGATAACATGGACAGGAATGGACGTGGGGAGGACGCAGAGCGGATGTATAGAGGATGCAGAGCGGATGTATAGAGGATGCGTAGAGGATGCAGAGAGGATGCAGAGCGGATGCATAGAGGATGTGTAGAGGATGCAGAACAGATGTGTAGAGGATGCAGAGTGGATGCAGAGCGGATGCAGAGCGGATGCAGAGCAGATGAGCTGCATCCGCTTTCATCCTTTCTCCATCCGTGCTACTAATGCTGCATGTCCGTTCTGCTTCCTCCCTGCGTCCGTTTACTGCTGGAACGGATTTGAGTTGTGCGGATGCACAGTGGATGCCTAGCGGATATAGCAGATGCATAATGGATGCAAAACGGATGTCCCCCGTATGCCTAGAGGATGCAGAATGGATGAATTGGATACATTTTCCGCTCTAAAGTTTTGGGCAGCTCAAAACTTTCTGAGCAGATGAACGTCCATAAACAGATGCTGGACAGATAGAGAGGAAGCAAAACGGAGGCAGTGAGTACATCGCGTTAACCAATGGATGGCAAGCTTTTTTGTCCATTTTACATCCTCTTTGCATCCGTTGGTGCAGTGTGACATGGGCTTAAATATTTGAATGATGTGTGACCGTTCCTTAGATAAAAGAATAGCAATTTCAGAAGAAGAAAGGAAGCAGACAATGGAGGTGAACACTGGAAAGATATACAATTTGAAGAAATAGTATAGATCAGGGCTTCTCTGAAAATTTGTGGATTTCATCTCCCATAATTCCCCAATTAACATTTTCCAATTGTTGAAGTAGAGAAACAATGGCTTTAGAAACTTGGGACTCAGGTAGTATTGGGAGCTTGTAGAGACTTAAGCCCATGTCACACTGCACCAATTGATGGAAAGAGGATGTAAAATGGAGAAAAACACTTGCCATCCATTGGTTAACGCAATGCTTCCGTTCTGTACTCACTGCCTCTGTTTTGCTTCCTCTCTATCTGTCCAGCATCCGTTTATTGACGTTTCATCCGCTCAGAAAGTTTTGAGCTGCTCAAAACTTTTGAGCGGAAAATGTATCCAATGCATCCATTCTGCACCCGCTAGGCATACGGGGGACATCCGTTCTGCATCTGTTCTGCATCCGTTCTGCATCCGCTATATCCGCTAGGCATCCGCTGCACATCCACGCAACTCGCATCCACTCAGACACAGGGAGGAAGCGGAACGGACGTGGAATGGACGTGCAGCGTTAGTAGCACGGACGGAGAAAGGATGAAAGCGGATGCAGCTTGCAAAGAAAGCATTTAAAACAGAAAAAACGTTCTCAGAGGGGACCTATGTTGGATATTAAGGATGTCTAGAGGATGCCTAGAGGATGCAAAGGGACACATAGTGGAAAACCTATATTGCCTATAAAAAGGGGGAGCAACTCACCTGGATCTCACTTTCAAACCAGCAGCCCTGCTGTGCAGACCACTGCAGCCTTCATCTGGCTCTTGCTCTTCCACAGCTTCCATTGATGTCCACCATGGATCGTAACAAACTCCTTTTGGTAGCCACCATCGTTCTGCAACAGTGCGAAGCCATCTACAGGCTCTTTCAACTGTTCTACAGGAAGAAAAGGTGGCGGCCAAGAAGTGTCTGGGTGCAAAGATGGATCGGGAGAAGAGCAGAGTATGGACTGTACAACAAGCTGATGGTGGAGCTCAGAAACGAAGACACCCGGGCATTCCAGAACTTCATGAGGATGCCTCCAGCCATGTTTGATGAAGTTGTGCAATGGCTGACACCCAGGTTGACCAAGGCAAGCACCAACTTCTGGCCCAGCCTGGATCCTGGGCTCAAGATGGAACTCACTCTGTGCCACCTGGCCTCAGGGACCACCTACAGGAGCATGCAGTATGGCTGGAGGGTGCCACACAACACCATCAGCATTGTGGTCAGAGAAGTGGTACAGGCCATCATCGAAGAATACATGGAGGAGCTCCTCCAGAGCCCCACCACTGAACAAGGCTGGAAGAAAGTTGCAGAGCAGTGGTATCAGAGGTGGACCATTCTCCTTCACCTATTACAATAATATTCTTTAGACAATATTCTTTAGAATACTTTTTCTTCTTAAAGCAGGGGTCCCTAACCCCCGGGCAATGGCCCAATACCCATTCAGAACCGGGCTGCAGAAGTAGCAGGTGGACAAACACTTGAGTACACACAGCTGCACTTGCACTCGTGGTAGGCTGGTGAGCACATGCATGCAGCTCCATTTGTGTGAGCAATGGGGTGTGTGCATGAACAGAAGGATTCTTATTTATACATTGGCAGTGAGAATGGAGCTGGTTTGAATAGTCCTAAACAAGTGTCACACAATGGCCAGATACCAACAGATGGTTCTAAAATCTCAGAGTCTGCTTCTGTCAAATTCCTGCAAGGAGAGATTGACATTGTATGAAATATTAAAAAAAGTCTTTTTGTTTTCTCTTGATATTTCAGAACAGAACAGAATCAGAAGGTATTTCTTTAATGGTTAACAGTTTGGTTTAAATGATTTTTACATTGCTTTGAGTGTACATGCTTATGTGTATGTGTATGTATGTGTACATAGGGTTGGTATTATAAGTTGATAAATAGCTAGGGAAAGGAAAAAAAGTGATAGAGGTAGTGGAAGAAGAAGAGAAAGAGGTGGATTTTGCCTATACTTTATCACGACCACTCATAAAGTAGAAGTCAAAATAGCTCTTTCAATTTTAGTAAATCAAATTGCTTTCTAAGACTGGGTGATTTAGAAATAATATGGTCAGGAATTGGTCTACTTTTTATGGGCCCAAAGCTGCAGTCAAAAATGAAAAAGAAAAAAAGCAAAAAAAAAAAAAGACATTTGGTATAATTTAAGTTTAAGCTCAAAATCAAGTTAATTAAACACAATTAATATGATCATTCCATGTATACTTCATAATTCTTTCTTGTATTCCAACATGTATGTTAATAATATTGACAATAACAGAGGAATGAGATCTATCCGTATCATTTATAATCAAACCAATCTCTTCTATATTACATAAAAAGCTTTTATAAAACACAACAGCCATTACTTGAGATTTGAACTTGATGAGTCACATTGGAACTCATTAAAGTATAAAATATCCTGCAAATCTATTTAGGCAATTCATCAAGAAATGACTATGAAAAAAAATCACTAGATGGTTCTACAACTCCTTAAAATTTCATTATATTAAGAGAAATGATTCCAAATTGGGTTAGATGGGTTGAAATCAAAGTGATGCACATTTTCATTTATCCATTTAATTGGAATTTTTACCTAACCACCGTTCGTAATTCATTCTAGCATGGTTTTATTATTCATCATTCTAAAACTGATAAAATGGTACATTTAAAAAAATGAATTTGATTGTTGTGAAGCTGTGAGATATGAGCAAAAAGTTGGGAGAAAGAATTTACCAGGACAGAAATGTGAGTTCACTCAACAAGCCACATCTGTCCAGCTTCAAGGCTGAAAGGTGCAGTCATGGTGGAAGATGAGAAAGAAGTTATTGTCATTTAGTCATGTTATCTCATATACCCTAACAGTTTTCAACAAAGCATGAGTCCAGCTGCCTAATCTAGCTAGGCTGAGTTAAATGGGAATTACTGATGAATTCTTGTTAGTAAGCATGATAGCATAGCAAATCGTATAAAAAGTAAAGCATATTTTTCCTTCTTTGGGCCAATAGAATTTTAAAATGTAGGAAATAGCAATGGATACAAAATTAACAACAGCATCCTGACTGACACTAGTACACGAATTTTGTTCTGTTAAGAAAATAATTCCTAATAGGTTACTGTGCTTCCATGTCTAAAAATATCATTTTCTATAAAAATATTGAATATGGATGCATTAAATTTTATATTTCTTCTTAAGACTAGTATTAAAAAACCTTCCCTTTTTATGACCTTGTAATTTAAGACCTTGTAATTTGGGGTAGAGCCAGGGCAACTGGATGTTGCTGAGCATTTACTGGCCAAATGCCCTTCTGATGCCAGGTGGAATTCGCAGCAGACTTTTTAATTTTTTTTACATCCTAGGAGAGAAATATCTGTTGCTACCTAGGATTGAACTCTCAGCCTTCTGAGAGAGAGGTGAGCATCTTCATCACTAAGCCACCATGCCACTTTTTCTTACTACTGTATTAAGTTTAAGACTAAAATCTCTAATATAACAAAATATATTGAGGTAAGTTGTAATAGTTCTTTTTTTTTCCCAACTGTTACAGTGAATTTTAGGCTTGTAATATTGGCATCCCAAATTTTAATTGATATTGACAGGATATCTTTATTCTTTTCTCAATTCTTACTACTTTTAAGCCAGTGTTTTTCAAGATTAGCAATTTTAAGATTTGTGAACATCAACCCTCAGAGTCTGGGAGTTGAATTACATACCTTAAAGTTGCCAAGGGAGAGAAACACTGCTCTAAGCTATATAAATAGTAGAATGTTAATATTTTTTAACCATATTATATAAACATCTTTGTACTAAAACAATATAAAATATCAACACAATAAAAAGGGATTCTCCCAGGGAAAGAAATGGAAAAGTATTGCAGAGATATAAGTTGAGTTCCTATGCCATCAAACATTAATGTAGAAGGTACAGACCTGCCAACTCCTGATAAAGGAAAATCTGGAGACCCATGAAAAAAAATCTGGAGATTCTATAAAAAATAGTGAGATTCACGGTCACATGAATAACTAACCAACAAGAGCGTGTTATATCCGGTGGTAGAGAAAGCAAAATGGAGGCGCCCAGAGTGAAAAGAAATGTGCTGTATGTATATATGACTGTATGGTAATATCAATATTGCGTGATCTGAGAAGTGGTGTCATGTCATTTGTGTGAGAATCAGATTTATGCACGTATAAGTGCATAAGACCCCCAAATTTGAAAAAAAAAAAAAGCATTTTAAATTTGGCGTGAGATTTGGTGTGAGCCTTGTCATGAGATCATGAGACATGCCAAAAAATCGTGAGACTCATAGCAGAACCGTGAGAGTTGGCAGGGCTGAAGGTACAGAAAGTGGCTGGCGCCCACAAGACTGGCTAAGATTTACCCCAATTTTGACTCAAAATGTTGGAAATGTGGACAAAAACAAAGTACCTTCTATCATACATGATGGTTATGCCCTGAAGCAAAAAAGTACTGGAAGAAAATCCAAAAATGGCTACAGAATCTAATTGGAAGTCAAATAGAATTTACTCCAGAACTATTCCTCGTAGGGGTAATTAAAGGTAAATACAATAAAAAGATAAAATATTTGATGCTACATATAACAATAGCAGCCAGGATAGCCTTTGCACAATGTTAGAAAAAGGAACACATACCATCCAAAGGCCTAGTAATCAAAAAAATTATGAGTGTCTGGAAATGGATAGGGTGACTACAGAATTAAAAGGAAAAAAGATTCTGGATTTTATGCAATATGGGAGAAATGGTACGACTGGATAAAAGCTAGAAATAAGAAAAGAAAATGTATTATATAGTTGTAAAATATATAGAAATAGAATATATAGATTATATCAATATGGAACGTAGTTGTATAAAAAATGTTTCAGCACTGTTTTAACATCAATTGTGATATGTAAAAAAAAGAAAATTTAATAAAAACAATAAAAGAAAATAAAAGTGGCTGAGCCAGGACAAAGAAACTTAGTTTTTATGTAAAAGTAAAAGGAAGTTTCTTTGAAACCGACTGTATAGCTTTCATATTAACAATATAAAGGTGATTTGGCATTGCCGATTACTGGTCTGACCGTGTTTAGCTTTTCAAAATCTTTCATCGATAAAGAGGTGAGATCATCTGTCAATATAATTCCTTCCCACATATGAAAAGTATTTCACATTAAATAATGCCAAGTTTGGGGAATCTTTTAAAGCAACTTTGGTAGACCAGCCTGGTTTAATCTTATATCCAGGGAAAAAGACTATTAAATATACATGAAAATCTATGTTCTTACCTTACCAGCAGCAGAAAAAAAAAAAGATTTTCAAATGAGATTTTAATATACTTGCACCTTTAGGCTGAAGCATTGGTGGGGGGTGTCTTTAGAATCTTTTGAATCAAAGGAATAATGAATGTTTTGGGGGAAAAAAATCTTAATGCATATTTCTTCCCAGATGGCTCCAGAGGAAAGGGATTCAGTAGGCAGCATATTTGAAGCCAATTTAGTTTCCTTCCCTTTTAATATACTCCAAAGGCAGATAAAATGGTTAAGAATTTTGCAGGTTTTTATGAAATTGCTGTTGCATAGGACAGCATGATTAAGTCATACACAGCATATGTATTGATTTCCTTTGTTTTCTGTCTTACACCTTTTTAATGAATAAAGTTTAATGAATATAGTTTAATGATGATAAGGTATGTCCTGTATACATTTTTATTATCCAGAACAAAAACACACTTTAGTTAGGTAGCATGAGACATACATTGGAAAGTTTCCCTGGAGAGTCTGTAATTAAACACCATGGGACTGTAATGAGAATCGTATTCTAAGAGGTAAAACATTTCTTGCTTTCCCTTTTCTTGCCAGGCTTTCAGGCTTACACAACAGAGTTGCTAGTTGTGAACTTTATGACCTATGGACCTCAACTCCCTGAGCCAGGAAGTTCAAGTCCATTGGACATAAAGTTGACATAGTTGCCTACTTTTGGACTGGCAAGTGCAAAGTGCCTCCATAATAGCTTCTTGTTTGTTTGTATTCTGACCAAGGCTTCCTAAGACCATAATTTATTTTTTATTTTATTTATTTATTTATTTTTGTCAATTGCTCATAAGATAATAGGTATAAGTTAAAACATAGCTATGAATACATGGAAACATGTAAGAAAAATTAAAAAAAAGAAAAGAAACAATAGGACAGGGATGGTAGGCATATTGGTGCGCTTAGGGAAGGGGTGAGCTCAGTAGTAGACAGTCTAAGGTTAAAGTTTTTGGGGTTTGGGGAAGAAACCACAGAATCACGTAGAGTATTGCAGACATTGACCATTCTGTTGCTGAAGTCGTATTTCCTGCAATCAAGTTTGGTGCGATTAACCTTTAATCTTTAGACATAAACCTTTAGTTTGTATCTATTGTTTGCTCTTGTGTTGCTATGGCTGAAACTGAAGTATTCATTGATAGGTAGGACATTGCAATGTATGATTCTATATACTATACTTAGATCGGACCCGAAGGCGGCATAGTTCTAAGTTTTCTAGGTCTAGAATTTCGAGTCTGGTGGCATAAGGTATTCTGCAA
>BLBF01000073.1:22371206-22385783 GCA_015471245.1 Laticauda colubrina
GCATAAGGTATTCTGCAATGAGTAGAGGAGTGGAGAACTCTTCTTGTGAAATATTTCTGGACTTTCTCAACTGTGTTAATATCAGATACATAATGTGGGTTCCAGACTGATGAGCTGTATTCGAGTAGTGGTCTAGCAAATGTTTTGTATGCTGTAGTTATTAATGTAATATTACCAGAGAAAAAGCTACATAAGATGAAGTTAACAATTCTTAATGGCTTTTTGGCTATGTAGTTACAGTGGGCTCTAGCACTTAGGTCATTAGAGATGAGTACCCCAAGATCCTTGACAGAGTTTGGATCATCAGCAAGGTCTTGACTTTTCATCCTGCATTTTATTTTCTGTTTTTTTTTTTTTTTGCCAATATGATGGACAGAGCATTTATTTGTTGAGATTTGAAGTTGCCATTTGTTTGACCATTCTGATACATAGTCAAGGTCTTTTTGAAGGGTAGCAGTATTGTCTGTGCTGTTGAATAGCTTTACATCATCAGCGAAGAGAATGCAGTTGCTCTTGATAGGATCACAGAGGTCATTTATGTAGAGTATGAAGAGAGTTGGTCCTAGAACACTGCCTTGGGGGACACCACTGTTGACAGGTACAGAATTTGATAGGACGCTTCCAATTTTGACCATTTGTTGTCTGTTTGACAGGAATGCTTCTATCCAGTTATGCAGGTGTCCAAAGATACCATAAGATTTTAGTTTTAGGAATAGTTTGTCGTGTACCACTGAATCAAAGGCTTTACAGAGGTCTATGTAGATTGCGTCTATTGCTTTGCCCTGATCGTGTTGTGTAGCCCATATGTTTTTGCAGTATAAGAGTTGCAGATTACATGATAGTTTTTTCCTGAAACCAAATTGTTTATTAGAGCGAAGGTTGATTGTTTCTAAGTGGAGGATGATGGATTGGTTAATAATTGATTCCATGACTTTACAGGTTATACAACATAAAGAGATTGGTCTGTAATTTTCAACTAGGCTGGGGTGTCCCTTTTTGAAGATGGGGATGACCATGGTTTGTGACCATAGTTTTGACAAGGAGTTGCTCCTGAAAGATTTTTCAAAGATTATGCTTAGAGGTTCTGCTATGGCAGTGGAAAGCTTTTTTAGGATGTAGGCACATAATCTGTCCGGTTCAATAGATAGAGATGGTTTTAGATTGCGCAGTGCTTTTTCAACAATGTCTTCTATAAAATCAATATGTATTAGATCATTGGAGTTTTCTGTGGTTCGACTAGGAAATACTGGGCATGATCCATTGCTGTTTACAAATACTGAGCCAAAGAATGTGTTAAAGAGGTTGCCTTTAATAGTGTCGTTGTTGCAGTCTTTACCATTAGGTCCTTTCAGTCTTTTAGTTGGACCTTGAGTCTTTTAGTTTGTTGTTTACAAAATTGTGGAAAGCACAAGTGAAATTGGTGTGTAGAAGGTTTTCTTCTTGTTTAATGTGATAATTGGTACATTAATGTGTAATTAATTAATGTGTAATTAATTTTTAATGTGATAATTAAGCACACACTTAGTTAAAACAACTCTTTTTTTATTTCAACACTAGGAATTATGTTCATTCCCAGCCGGTAATGAGTTTCAAACAGTCCGCTGACATAAGCACCCACCTTTTTCTCCTTTGAACTGCTGCCAACAACTAAAGTGCTAAATGAACTATAAAAAAACTAGCCGAAATCCAAAGTCCACACAGAGCTTCAAGGATTAATCCAAACACAATGGACAACTTTGCTTCCTGCAAAGGTTTCTCTAACTTTGCACCTCCTTTATACCTTATGGGAGGAGAAATCACTTCCAAGCCTAACTCCCGAGTTGCCCCTTTTATCTCAGCTGCTCTTGCCTTCTGGCAGCTCTGTTTCATTGCTGCCAGACTCCGGAGGCTCTGGAGTCAGCACACCACTCCCAGAGGGTCCTGCCCCCATCTGTGCATTGGACACAGGACCCTCATTCAAGTTCTCTCCAGACTCCCAGACTGGTTCCCGTTCTTCCCCACTGCTGATTCCACTGCTGTTTGCATTCCACCGTCTGATTCCACTGCTGTCTGCACAGGCTGCTGGCAAACCACAACAGTTTGTTTGTTTGCTTAGTTCAGGGAAAACAAACTTGATTTCATTGAGGGCTACATCAGGGTTGAATATGACCTAAGGGGCTGTGGTGGGTGTGGCCAGCTTGATGTCACTCATGTCGGAGGTGCCTGTGGTGGCCTGAGTACTCTGCAAGCAAAAACAGTCTCTTGAGCTCCATTTTGCACCACAATGCATCCTGCAGCCCTCTGCCAATAAAAAGTGGACCTCAGGTGGGCCATGAATGCCTCCTGAGCTCCGTTTTTGGCAGTGATGGCTTTCTGCAGCCCTCTGGCAGCAACAGAGCTGCATTTTCACTGGCAGAGGGTGCGGTATCTGCTATCCCGCATCAGATGGGCAGGAGACGAAGTTCCTCACGATGAGTGCGCCCCGAATGTCCGGGTACACGCTCTTTTATTATGCTCATTCAAAAGGGGGTGATTGTTTATTCAGAACCTAGGTTAAGCCTAGGTCAGACGGAATATACAGAATTAACAATGGCTCAAACAAAAGCAAGATACCAGGACAGACAGGATGGCAAGATTTATATTTGATCAGGATATTTCTTCTTCACAAAGCTGCATGCCAGACAATGTAATCCCAAGTGAATAAACCATTTCTGCAAATGTTTGACTCCTTGTCTCTGTACGTGCCCTGTAAAAGGTCACTGAGAAGACAGAAGCTTAATGATTACACGTGAATGATACAATGTTGCAATGATACACAGTTGCAAACACATAAATGATACATAGTTACAACAAGAGGGCTGCAGGAGGCCATTGTGGCTAAAAACAGGGCTCGGAAGGGCTGCATGCAGCCCTCCCAAGCTCTATTTTCAGTGGCAGAGGCACCACAGGCTGGTCCTTCTCTATTTCCATGATGGTCCCATGGAACAGATCTAAGCATCCCACAGGCTGGATCTCGCCCCCAGGCCTTGACTTGGACACACCTAGTATAGTTAATTAGTGTTTCTAGATACTCCTGTGCCCCAAGGAGCTTTCAAAATGCAAGAAGAACAAAATGGAGGGAAAATTGAGCAAATCAAATCAATTCACATGTTCTCATTCTGTGATCTAGTGTATGTTGGACTACGCTTGGCATTTTTCAAGGGAGCCAGATGTATAGCACAAACACAAGCACATTTAGGTTTCTAAGTTTGGTACATATTTGATATTCAGAGAGAAATTTAACTGGGAATAGAGCAGGAGTGGAGTGGCCTCTGCCTTCCACTCATAGACCAAATGAATTCCCTGTTAATTGTATTTCTAGCTGTGCCCAAATTGGTTTAGGACAAGGTTTTTATTTATTTATTATTATATTTTTTTATTTTGGCTTTAATATTTTATAAGTAACTCAAGGTGGTGAACATGTTAATGCTCTTTCCTATTTTCCTGCAGTAACAAGTCTGTGAGATGAGTTCAGCTGAGAGAGAGTTACTGGCCCAAAGTTATCCAGCCAGCTGTCATGGGTAAGGTGAGACTAAAGCATACAATTTTCTGAGCCAGCATGTTAACCACTAGACCAAACTGGCTCTGCACCTCTATTTTTCACTCTATGGAAAAATGTATTACTATTTGGTTGAGTTGAGTCTCTCTGTTTACAGACTCACTTGGTTCAAAGCAAAGTAGCTATAGATGGTTTGGGAAAATTCATTTTGCTGTTTGAACTAATGGCCAATATGTTTCCAGACCTATTTTAAAATACTGATATTACAAAAGAAACAAAGATCTAGAAATAGTTTGGGGTTGAAATTCCTAAAAGAGCTTCTACTGCTCCTGATTGTATTCTATGATCGGAGGCATGTTTTCAGTAAAACAACATTTCAAGCACTGGAAGCTTTTAAGAAGAGATTGGACAATCATTTGTCTGAAATGGTATAGAGCCCTGATGCCGAACCTATGGAACATGTGCCAGAGGTGGTACACAGAGCCTCTCTCTGGGCACGTGAACTGTCACCCCTGCTCAGCTCTGCTGCACATGCATATGCGTGCCTCCCATCAATCACCTGCTCTTTGGGTCTCATCTGTGCATGTGCAGGGGAAGGATGTACATGTGTTGTTGTGCAAACATGTGGGATGGTGGGGCACATGCATGGGGGGGTCATGTGAACATGCACAGGGGCAAGGAGCACATGTGTGGGGCATGCACACATCCATGGGGGCATCGGGGACACATGCACATGTGCAGCAGGGGCAAGGTATATGTGCAGGGTGCTTGCGTGCATTGCTTTTCTGGCATGTGTGCGCATGCTTTGAGCACTTGGTATCGAAAAGGTTAGCTATCACTGGTATAGGGTTTCCTGCTTCAGCAGGGAGTTGGACTAGGAGAACTCCAAGGTCTGTTCCAATTCTTCTGTTCTGTTATTTTGTACTGTTCTGTTACAACAATGGATACAAGATAAGGTGGGGTGTTCTTTTTTTAAAAAAATCCCAAAGATCCACCTGAAATCTGCATTATGCCGGCAGGCAAAAACACTTTTCATTTTCAAAGGGTGTTTTTAAGGAGAGCTGATTTTGCTTGTTCTACAACTATTTTTTCTGTTGTTTTATTGCTTGATGTAATGCCACTGGCTCCTTCTGTATGCCAGTTCATTCTATGTTACATTTTAATGTGGCATGTTTAGATACGTAATATTGTATTTTCTATTATATGCACTGTTTTTGCCATATCTCAGGGAACCACCTGAGGTCTTATGGGCAGCTTAAAGATGTACTAAATAAGCACATTTGCCTTGTTCCAGAGAAAGATGGCAGTCAATAAATAAATACACAACAAAGCAAATGCTTCATCATCTTCAACATTAAAGAAAGTTCAAAAATGCTACTGAGAAAAGATCAAATGAAATTTTCAAGAATTTATAAGATAGAAATATCACATGGAGAAACAGAAAGCTTCATTCATTGTAAATTTTTGGCAGAGCAATTTATTGTTAAAAGTAATTGTATATGTCTATATTTACTTCATTCTGCAGTTAACAAACCCAAACAACTTTACCAACTTTTAGCCATAAATTCCATATGGAAGCAGAGTACTGAATGAGATGAGCCATTATAGAGAAGGGGAAATTTCCATACTAAATCATAAATATGCCATGTTAATTTATCAAACTATATTGATATCTGTTATATTGAAAGAAGAGGAACATTTGGTTTCCAAAACAAATAGGAAGTTATGTATAAATAGTAAATGTAGATTTTAGTGGCCATTTGCATAAAATTATATTAATAAACAAAGTTTAAGGAGGATTATGGAGGTCAGTTGGGACTAATTGGTATTCAGTATCAATATCTTTTTTTAAGAGAGAGAGAGGGCGGGCAGACTCCTAAATATGTAAGTTTGAAATCTAATTTTAACTTCCTATTATTTACAAGCCATGCCGTTCTGTACATAACAGCTAATTATCCCACATTCTGCAGCCGCATTGGGAGGATTTCATGGCAGGTAACAGTTTTGCCAAAGAAATAAAAGGCATGTCAAATACACTTTATTTCACTGTCACAGACTCCTTCCAAAAGTGTAATTCACTCCTACATAATGTTTCATTGCAGTGCCAAAGCACTGTAAGCAGGAATAAGCCTGTGGTGTTTTGCCTTCTTTTTGCACATCTGCACACAACAATAATGAAAGGGGGAGGGAAAAATTCTGAGGGATTGCTGGTCCTCTGCTTAGAATTTGTATGACTGTATCCCTCCCTCCCTCCCTCCCTCCCTCTCTCTTCCTCTCTCTTTCCCTCCCTCCCTCCCTCCCTCCCTCCCTCCCCAAAAGATGGTCTTTGTCAGTGGTGGGATTCAAATTTTTTTACTACTGGTTCTGTGGGTGTGGCTTGGTAGGCGTGCCAGGGAAAGGATACTGTAAAATCTCCAGTCAGAGGTGATATTTGCCAGTTCTCTGAACTACTCAAAATTTCCGCTTCTCCAGAACTGGTCAGAACCTGCTGAATACCACCTCTGGTGTGTGTCTTTCACAATCTTGGATCCTCTACCAGACACCTGAGAATTTGAAGGTTCTGCACAGGGTTCTAGCACTGGACTATTCTGGACAGAGAACTCTGATGTTGTTCCTGGGATCCACTGGTCCCACTCCCTCATGTTAGGAGATACAGTCCTGAGTGATCCTACTGCTACTGGGATCACAGTAGAACCTAATGAAAAGGAGGACTAGGGGAGACATAATAACAGTCTTCCAATATCAGCTACAAAGACAAGGTAGTCAAACTATTTTTCAAAGCATCAAAGGGCAAGATGAGAAAAAATGGATAGAAATTAAACCAAGGAGAGAAGTAACATTGAAGTAATTGACCAGTGAAAGAGCTTGCCTTCAGAAATTGTGGGTGTTCCATCACTGGAGGCTTTCAAAAAGAGACTGGACAACAATTTGTCTGAAATGGTATAGGATCTTCTGCTTGAGCAGGATGCTAGATTAGAAGATCTCCAAGATCCCTTCTTACTCTTGTTATTTTATGTTTCACTTTGGCCTTTACTTTCTACTGGTATATCCTCTCCAGTTCCTCCTTGAACCACTGGTACTTCTCCAGCTTCTCATCTTCCTTCTTCTTGATGTTGCTGTCACTTGATACAGTGACATGTTTCACCACTGTTGTCTTCTGGTCCTTGTCTACTATCAGAATGGTACTAGTTGATTGACCAATACCTATCACCTTTATTTTTAGTGCTTTGTTTATGAGGCAACGTTGTTAGATGGTTTATATCCTGGTTTGTTTGATTTGTATCTCAATGGAATACTCCAATGGAAAAATTAGTTTTACAAAAAAAAATGAAAGGAGAGTTGATTTAATAGGGCTAATTGTTTTACAAGTCAGAGTAAGAGTTTTCAGATTTTTTCCTTCTGTGTTCAGTGCTTTACAAAATGCTTTACAAGCACAAAAACTCAATTTCCTTTATTTGATTTCTAACCCAGTGGGCTTGGTTAAAAAAAAGAATATCAGACCAGACCCACTTAACCTCAGCAATAGATTTATAGAATTTACCCTTCAGAGCATTTTTAGGTACCCTCTAGATCATTCTCAGATTCATATTTAATCCCAAAGAACCAAACATCTTTTTTTTTTTGCAGTTTGCACTGAAATTCCTTCTATATCTTCTTGTGGCAATTTGTCTAAAATTAGATCCAAAATATCATTGGGGATAGAAATTTGGGCTCTGCTGCTTTTTGGGGGAAAGATGCAGAAAAATGTTACCATCAGAAGCAGATTCATGTACAATGCAAACAGTATTTCCTCTTATTTTAATTCGTGTAGTAAAACTCTAAATGCATACATTTTTTTTGTTAATCTGAAAAAAAAAGTCTTGTTTGTTTGAGTTTTATTTTAAAGTGGAAGATTATAGAACTCTGGAAACTGAAATGAATGTACAATTTATCTTAAAATGGGGACTGGGGGATGTTTGTTTTAACTACATTTGAAAGACAATCAATTTTGAAAGTCAAGATCAAAATGGAAATCCTAACATTCCAATTCAAAATAAATATTTTATTTATAGAATAGAATTCTTTATTGGCCAAGTGTGATTGGACGTGTCTTGGTGCAAATGCTCTCAGTGTATATAAAAGAAAAGATACATTTGTCAAGAGTCAAGAATCATAAGGTTCAACACTTAATAATAATCATAGGGTATAATAAGCAATCAAATCATACTAGGAAACAGTCAATATAAATCGTAAGGGTACAAGCGACAAAGTTACAGTCATACAGTCACAAGTGGGAGGAGATGGGTGATAAGGAGTGATGAGAAGATTAATAGTAATAGTAGTGCAGACTTTGTAAATAGTTGGAAAATATTGAGGGAATTATTAGTTTAGCAGAATGATGGTGTTCGGGAAAAAACTGTCCTTGTGTCTAGTTGTTCTGGTGTGCAGTGCTCTATAGCATTATTTTGAGGGTAGGAGTTGAAACAGTTTAGGTCCGAGATGTAAAATTTTATTTATTTATTGTTGTGGTATGTTATTTACCAAAATTAAAAAACAAACAAAAACAATTCATATATCTTCTAACCCAACCCCTTTTTCCAGCAAGAGATCCTGTACATCTCTTGTCAAAAACCTCCAGTGATGGAACACTCATAACTTCTGGATTTCATTCTAATCATTCTAATTGTGAGGAAAATTCTCTTTATTTCTAGATTGGTTCTCTCCTTAATTAGTTGCTATCCACTGTTGCTTCTTCTGTCTTCAGGTGCTTTGGAGAATAGGTTGACCAACCACCACCACCACCCACTTTCTTTGTGGCAACTCATTAAAAGACTGCTATTGTTACTTGGTAGGAATATCAACCAACGATCAGCTTAGATTTTATGCTATTATTCATGTTTAGGTACTTTAACCTTGTGTTTTGTTCCTTGTGTGGAACTCACTGAATTTGAAACTGAAGAGTCTTCCTTCAGTGATCATAAACCATATACATTAGGTCTTACCTATTAAAACTAATGGACACATCAATAAATGAATATGATGTAATTTGAATACACTAATAAAAGAAAGATGTGTCTCCAACAAGCAATTTATCAAGACTAAGTCTGGCACAGCAAATCTTAAAGCAAAAGTTGAAAATGGTTGTTCATTATATAAAGTAAAAAAAATGCACATGTTCAGGATAATTTCCAGAATCTATTATACGCTTGAACCATTTTGTTTTACTGAACTTGAAGCTAAGTAATTTAGCACAGTTTGTGGGAGGTAGTAAAGCAAATTATCTGAACATATTTTTTTGCATATATTCCCATTAATTCTAATTACAACATTCCACATGACATGTTTTGGAGTACACTTTATATTTCTAGTTCTCAAAAAAAGTTGTACTGCGTAGGAAGTGATGAAGGTCACTTTAGAAGGGTGTACATTTTGTTTCACTGAGGCAGGTAGCATGAATTACATTTACTTGTTTGTTTGTAATATTAATATTCTCCCTGCGATGTAATGCATTACTGGTAGTATGCAACACTATATCATGATTCAGCAAATAGCTGCCTGTTGGTAAGTATTTAAACTGCATATGAACAGAGTCCCTGTAATGAAAAGGACACTTAAGATAACATGATATATAGATTTCTGTTTCCCGGGATTATAAAATTGTATTCTGTGGTCATCACTGCTCATCAACTGAATATCTATGATAAGGTCAGGCATGCATTGCAGGAATATGCAATCTGCAACACTTAAACTGCATAATAGCTCCAGAGTTCTTCAGGATTTCGGCCACATTTTGTGGTTTGGAGGTTTAAAAGATGAAATGGATAATTTGAATAGCAATTAAAATGCCATTTTTTCCCTTAAAAATCCCCAAACAGCCCCCAAAATGAAAGTGTCCTTTTTAAAATGAACCTCTTTCCGAATTCTCTTTTGATATTTTTTTTTGAGATTTCTCCTCCCAGATTCTAGATTAAATAAAGAAGTTATAAAATTAAATCCAAAGAATAATAGCATGTATAATTTGGCAAAACCTTTCATCTTTTTATTACATCTAGATATGATCAATGAGCTTCAATAAAACACTGCAAAAACGAATCATTATGTGATTATATACATCATTACTCAAGATTTTAATTATGTACATTTGTTTGTGTATGTGTACATATGACTGATGTAATCAATCCTGTGCATTTTTCAGGTTTATATCATCCATATAATCACAACAAAATTGATGGCCATTGGTTCTGCTTTGAAAAAAAGATTATATCATTTTCACCTCTCAAATATAGCAATCCATTTACACAAGAATCAGTTTGAAAGCAGGTATCCTCCTCCTCCTCCTTCTTGTGCCATATCCATCATTGGACTTTGGTGATCAGGTTGGCGATCCTATTTTTATCAACAGCCCCATGAAAAAGCGCTGTTGAGTTTTGTCCAAACCAGCCCTGTTAGGAATAACATTGTTTACCCTAACTGGTTTAGGTGAAATAATAACTATGATTCATAGTTGTGTATGTTAAAGTGTCTGCAGCTTTAACTGTGGGATAGTAATTAAGGGAGTGGTTATGAAAACACTATAAAAGTAGCAAACTTACAGCTTGCTCACTCTGGCTTTGATGATCCCTGATTACTGCTTGGAATCAAGACTGCATTGCTCGAACGGGAGAGACAACAAAGGACTGATTAGTAAGTGAACTGACATAGGATATTCTACATGGACTTTGCAAACTGAATATCCCTGAATGGACTGACTACTTGATACATGACTATTGGACTGTTATTTGACTATGCCATGAACTTACAATGGAATAAACTATATTCTTGATAGCACAAGCGTATCTGTTATTTTTACTGTATGTTAATAAACATACAAGCTTAGCTCACTCATTTATCTGTGTGCCTATCTGACTAATGCTGCACATTCTGTTTAGCTTGTCTCCCTAACCCTGGTTGGGGAACCCAGGCTTAAAACTGGTTATGGGCCCAGAAGCTGCAAAGTCAGTTTCACTAGGATACAACAGATTTATGTAAAAAGTGAGAGTTTGTGTTTGTTATACATTACAGTAAACAGACAGCTGTGTTTTATTAATTATATTTTTATATCCATATAAGAAAACATGGCACAAGTCAATCTACAAAGTTTGTCCCTTATATCCAAGCTGGATGGAACAAACTATGTATCATGGTCTACAAAATGTAGTCTACTTCTACAAAGAGAAGGTCTATGGAACATAATTGAAAATCCACCAAACGTAGAAGAATGGGATCCAGAGGATGAGGAAGACAGACTAAAGATAGAAGAATTTAAGCATAAAAATCAACAAGCCATTTGCATAATTGGGTTAACCTTAACTGACCAACAGCTTGTTTATATCCACGGAGAGAAAACGGCTGTTGGGTGTTGGCAGAAGCTGAAGAGGATTTATGTTCGAGATAATGTTGGTGCTCACATAAATCTAACATGGAAGCTTTTCAGGACGCATTTCCAAACAAATAGTGATATGCTGAGTCATTTAAAAACTATGCAAAACATTTTTAAAGAACTGCACGAGAAAAAACTTATTTTCTCTGAACTACACCAAGTCTACATAATTCTATCTTCCCTTGATGAAAGTTATGATAACTACGTAACTTCACTTGAAATTTTGCCAAAGGAAAATCTAACTTTAACTGATATAACTGGCAGATTGATCGAAGAGGCCAGAAGAAGGCTTGAAAGAGATGAATTAAGGAGGGAGCAACCTCAAAAAGAAGATAATGAATTTCCTACTGCATACGCAATTAAAAAGTGTTTTAATTCTGGAGGAAGAGGACATTTGGCAAGATTTTGTAAAAAGGCAAAGCGCCAGAACGCTGGCCAGAATACTAAAAATCATCAAAGACTACATAAAAATTTAGAGTTAGCCATGTATACTAACGGAGCTGTAAAAAATAATTTATGGGTGGTTGACAGTGGGGCATCCCATTGTATAACAAATGATAACAAAAATTTTATTAAAATGTCCCAGAGTACACAGCAGATATCGTTAGCCAATGGCTGGAAACTGAAAGCTAAAGGTCAAGGTATAGCATATTGTTCTTTTATAAAAGAGAATGTAAAAATGTTATATGTACCACAACTTAAGTTTAATTTAATTTCAGTTAGAATTTTGGTTAAACTAGGATATGTAGTTACATTTAAGGGAGATAACTGCATAATTGAGAAAGAAGATAAGAGAATTACTGCATCTTTAAGAGGTGGATTATATGTGTTAAATGATGATGGTTTAAAGGTGGCTAACACAATTTATGAAAATAAGAAACCTCATGACGAATGTATTCACTTGTTATATCGAAGGCTAGGGCATTTAAATTTTAAAATGCTTAAGAAAACTGTTGAATTATCTAAGGGAATAAGTTTGAAATCTTGTAATAAGTATTTGCAATGTAATGCCTGTAATCAAAGTAAGAGCAGGGTTATACTGGCTAATAGAGTTGATGGATTTACTACTAAAGAGCCTTTAGAAATAGTGTTTGCTGATTTAATAGGTCCGAAAAAACCAAGTGTAGGAGGAGCTTGCTACATACTAAGTATAAGGGACCACTATTCTAGACATGGGTTTTGCTATTTAATGAAGAGCAAAACTGAAACATATCAAAATCTATTTAATTGGCTAAAATTCGCTGAGAGAAAAACCAAAAAGAAACTGGTAACTCTCATCACTGATAATGGCACAGAATTCACAAATAACAAATTTAAAAACAGAATAAGACAATTGGGGATTCAACATAAAATGTCTGCACCATATAGGCCACAACATAATGCCTTTATAGAGAGAAGAGGCCAAACATTACAATCAATGGCACAAACTATGATGTCTGATTCAGCATTACCTGACAATTTATGGGGAGAAGCAATAATGTGTGGTAATCATATATTAAATAATGTTGTTAATTCAACAACAGGTGAATTACCATTCACACTGTGGCATGGTACAAAACCTGATTTAAGTTACATGCACACATTTGGAGCACCAGCATGGGTGCATATCCCTACACAACTTAGACACAAAGGACAGCATAGAGCTAAAAGATTATTTTTTGTAGGATATACATCTAATCATAGATCTTATAGATTCTGGGAACCAGGTACATCTAGAGTTTACACCAGTGCTAGTGCAAAATTCCTAGAACATGTAGGATGGAATAGATTAGAGCAAGATTTAAATAATGAAGTAATTATTGAACCCTACAAAAGGCAGAAAGATGAGATTAGCTATAAGAAGAGTCCAATTAAAGAAGAAGTCCACGAAGAGCAAATAGGACCAGAACAAGAGGAAATAGTTGATCAGGAAGAGTTACATAATCAAGAACAATTAATAAATGAAAGTCCACCTGTAAGTCCTATAATACCTAGACGTACTACACGTGTAACTAGACCACCTGATAGGTATGAAGCAAGTATAGTTTGCCAAGTAACTAAAGTTCCAACTAGTGTAGATGAACTTAGGATGTATCCTGCTAAGGATCAGGAGAATTGGCAAAAGGCTATGGAAAAAGAACTAAATTCATTAAAGGTAATGAAAGTGTATGAAGATGCCAAATTACCTCCAGGAGAAAAATCCATTGGGTGCAAATGGATATTTAAAGTAAAAACTGGAAATGATTGGACTGTTACCCATAAAGCTAGGTTAGTAGCTCAAGGATTTAATCAAACTGCATCTGATTATGATGAAGTTTTTGCACCAAGCCTTAAAGCTACATCTTTAAGAGCAGCATTAGTGTGGGCAGCTAAGAAAAACTATGTCATTAACCATTTAGATGTAGAAACTGCTTATCTACATGCACCATTGCAGCACACTATATATTTAAGAAAACCAAATGGTATAAATGACAATAAAGAAAATAATAATGATTGTTGGAAACTCAAAAAGAGTCTTTACGGGTTGAAACAATCTGGGTTTGAGTGGAACCAATATATTGTGAAAGAGTTAAACAATATAGGTTTTAAATCTGGTTTAGCAGATCCGTGTGTGTTTAAAAGAGAAAATAATGGAACGGTGTCATTATTATTATTATTTACTGATGATATTGCTTTAATAACTAAGACTAATAATGAAGCTAATGAAATTATATCATTATTAGCCAAAAAGATAAAATTCAAGCATTTAGGTGAAATTAAAAGGTATCTAGGATTGACAATAAATAAAACAAATAATGGTTTTAAGATATCTCAAGAAGATAAAATTTGCCAATTAATTAAAACTTATAAGATGGAACTTTGTAAACCAGCAAAGACTCCAATGAGTCAGGAAGTTTGCCAAACTAATGATCAAAGTCCCAAATTTGATAAATCCATATATCAATCTTTGATTGGTAGCTTATCATATATAAGCAATTGGTCAAGGCCAGATATAGCTTATAGTGTAAATCAGCTGGCACGTTTTAATTCAGATCCAAAAGAATATCATTGGAAATCCTTAAAAAGAATATTGAGATATCTTAAGGGAACAATAAACCATACATTATATGTAGAACCAAAAGGTGATTTGAGTCTTAGTGCTTATGCAGATGCAAGTTTTGCAACTGATATAAACACTAGAAAATCAACATCTGGTATGGCTATATTATTTGGTAAGACACTAATAGGGTGGAGGTCAATCAGACAACAGCATATTAGCTTGTCCACGATGGAAGCTGAATTTTCATGTCTATCATTATTATGCACTGACTTGATTTTCTACAAACAGTTATTGTTGGACATGGGTATAACCGTAAATGATTCCATTATGGTGTATGAGGATAACCAAGCAGCTATAAAGTTAGCTACTAGTATTGCTGTAAAAACTAGATCAAAACATACTGACCTAAGATATTTGAATGTAAGAGAGTCAGTGAAAAATGGATTAATTAAATTGGTATACTGCATGTCTGAAGAAAACATTGCAGACCAATTTACAAAAGCTCAAGGAGCAATTAAGTTTAAAGAGAGTTGTGAAAAATATAATTTAAAGATGTAAATGATTCATAGTTATTATTTAACCTAAAAGGGGAGAATGTTAGGGATAACATTGTTTACCCTAACTGGTTTAGGTGAAATAATA
>BLBF01000073.1:22385793-22405889 GCA_015471245.1 Laticauda colubrina
GTTTACCCTAACTGGTTTAGGTGAAATAATAACTATGAATCATAGTTAGTGTATGTTAGTGTGTATGTAGCTTTAACTGTGGAAATAGCAATTAAAGGAGTGGCTATGAAAACAATATATAAGTAGCAAGTCTACGGCTTGCTCTCTCTCTCTCTGGCTTTGATGATCCCTGATTACTGCTTGGAATCAAGACTGCATTGCTCGAACGGGAGAGACAACAAAGGACTGATTTTGTAAGTGAACTGACATAGGATATTCTACATGGACTTTGCTAACTGAATACCCCTGAATGGACTGACTACATGGTAAATGAATATTGGACTGTTATTTGACTATGCTATTAACTTATAATGGAATAAAATATATTCTTGATAGCACAAGCGTATCTGTTATTTTTACTGTATGTTAATAAACATACAAGCTTAGCTCACTCATTTATCTGTGTGCCTATCTGACTAACGCTGCACATTCTGTTCAGCTTGTCTACCTAACCCTGGTTGGGGAACCCAGGCTTAACACTACTCACAGAATAAAAATGCAAATGCTCAATAAATTAAACATAATTTGCATGTTAGTATTAATAAAAATGCACTAAAATGTGATAAATATGTTGCTGTATTTATATGATACAAGGTGCATTGAAGGGTTAACAAAGAGATATTAGTATGGGGCCTTTTGCTTGTGGGGCCCATGGACAAGTGCCCATCAGGCCCATGCATTAAGACAGCCCTGGATGGAATTATATCTAACTGATACCCTTAAAATTTCTTTTATTAAAAAAAGCAGGATTTAGTGAGAATCCTTTTACAAACAAATGCCAAGAGCCAACAATGGAGAATCAATCCAGAAATATTACAGCTTTCCCTCGTAACTTGTATTGACCCTTCCCTGGTTCTTCTCTCCTTCCAAAGCTCCCAAGAGTACCTTCTATGGGAAACAGTTCCATTAAGTATCATTGACCAGTATAACATGGCCTTCTTGATACCATTACTGAAGTAACTAATCTCTCTGTTTGCAATGTGGATCATTATATAGAGCAGATTTGATCATTTGGTGAAACTAAGTCAAATGCATCTTATTACTCAGTTGTATCCCAAGATTAAGCTTTAGGGTTTTTTTTAATGTTTAAGTATGAGAAAATCTAGGGGTATCACTGGACTGAAAATATATTCAAATATTCTCAGGAGACTGTCATCAAACTACTCCTGATGTATTGTTGGAGGTTCTAACTAGCTGTGGTAGCTCATATGATATAAAAACTCAGATTGGTCAGGGATTGTTATCTTTCTGGCATTGTGTTCCTGTTGCACACAGACATATTTTACAGGTTTGTTACATCAAGATATGGAACAATCCCATTAATATAAAAATGGCATTAAACAAGGGTGAACAATCTCTTTCTACACTATAGTTTCAGCTTGGACTACAGCTAAGACATCTAAAAACTATAGCTAGTATGATTCATGATGAAGAATTCTGTAAAGTATTCTTGTCCTATTGTTTCTTTTATTTTTCTATATGTATTCATTTCATGTATTCATAACGAGCAGCGTTAGTAGCACGGACGGAGAAAGGATGAAAGCGGATGCAGCTCACAGAGAAAGCATTTAAAACGGAAAAAACGTTCGCATAGGGGACCTATTTCGGATATTAAGGATGTCTAGAGGATGCCTAGAGGATGCAAAAGGACACCTAGTGGAAAACCTATATTGCCTATAAAAAGGGGGAGGAAATCACCTGGATCTCACTTTCAAACCAGCAGCCCTGCTGTGCAGACCGCTGCAGCCTTCATCTGGCTCTTGCTCTTCCACAGCTTCCATTGATGTCCACCATGGATCGTAACAAACTCCTTTTGGTAGACACCATCGTTCTGCAACAGTGCGAAGCCATCTACAGGCTCTTTCAACTGTTCTACGGGAAGAAAAGGTGGCAGCCAAGAAGTGTCTGGGTGCAAAGATGGATCGGGAGAAGAGCAGAGTACGGACTGTACAACAAGCTGATGGTAGAGCTGAGGAACGAAGACCCTCATGCATTCCAGAACTTCATGAGGATGCCTCCAGCCATGTTTGATGAAGTTGTGGAGCAGCTGAGACTCAGGTTGACCAAGGTAAACACCAACTTCGGGCCCAGCCTGCACCCTGGGCTCAAGGTGGCACTGACTCTGCGCCACCTGGCCTCAGGGACCACCTACAGGAGCATGCAGTACGGCTGGAGGGTGCCACACAACACCATCAGCATTGCGGTCAGAGAAGTGGTGCAGGCCATCATGGAAGAATACCTGGAGGAGCTCCTCCACTGCCCCTCCACTGAAGAAGGCTGGAAGAAAGTTGCAGAGCAGTGGTATCAGAAGTGGAACTTCCCCCACACCGTTGGAGCCATAGATGTTAAGCATGTGGCCTGCAAAGCTCCAGCCAAATCAGGGTCCACCTATCACAACTACAAGGGCTTCTTCAGGATTATCCTCTTTGCCATGGTCGATGCTGACTACAAGTTCATGTACATCGACGCTTCAGGCAGCGGCTCATGTTCAGATGCCCAGGTATACAACGCCAGTGACCTCAAGGAGGGGCTGGAATGCAACCTCATCATGGGCTTCCCAGATCCAGACCCCCTGCCCAACAACATGCAAGATGTGCCCTACTTCATCGTGGGGGATAACGCCTTCTCCTTCAGAACCTACCTCATGAAGCCCTACACCTCCAGATGCCTCACCCGTGAAGAGAGGATCTTCAACTACAGGCTGTCCAGAGGCGGGTGGTGGAGAACGCCTTTGGCATCCTGGCCAACAGGTTCCAAGTACTTCTCACCACCATGCAGCATCACCCAGAGACCGTGAGGAGGGTCGTGGAAGCTTGCTGCATCCTGCACAATCTCATGCGCACCCGCTACCCAGTCTTGCAGAACAGGCTCGTGGACCTCCAACAAGGCAATGGGGACATGGAGCCTGGGAAATGGAGGCAAGGGTGGAACCTGATAGACACTAAGGATGTGCAAGGCCCCAACAGAGCTTCACATGAAGGGAAGAAGCAGCGCAACCTCCTGAGACACTGGTGCAACTCCCCAGCTGGAACAGTGGAGTGACAAGACAGGATGATAGATGCTAAATGGATACTTCCTTGAGCCTGTCTCATCACACTGATGAGATTGGGCCATGTATGTTGGGTGGGCCTACAATGAATAGGGCATTTAATAAAGAGTTGTGTTTATGTTGACATGTGTGGATGAATGATTATATTATTATTGATAATAAAGGGCCACCTGGGAGGTTAGATCATACAGTCCCACCATGCTTGCACTGGAGGTTTATCTATCCCACAGCTATTATCCATCCCACAGGTATCCCTGCCCATCCCACTGCTATCCTTACCCATCCCACAAGCATGCAAAGGCATAAACCATTTCTAAAAGTTTCTACCAAGACTTTATTGACAAAAATAAATGAATCAAGTGTGTGAAGCAAAGATAATCTTTATTAATAACAAGCTGTGAAAGAAAAATGACCCAAGTCAAGTGTCCAAAGCAAAAATAAAGTCAACAGGTAGCCACCCAGTCTCTGGCACTCTTCTCAATCAGTCTGAGGCATTCCCATCGTCTCAGGGGCGAAGGGTCCAGGTGCTGTGGTGGTGGATGCTGATGGAATGCTGGTCTGAGGTGCCACTGGGATGCCTGGCCCTGAGAGGACAACAGGGGACGGTGTTTTGAGGAAGCTTTCAGACAGCTGACTCAGCCCCATGATGTTGAGAGCCCTTTCCTCCATGACATGGCGTGTCAGCCCCAATACCGATGACAGATGTTCTGAGGCCGGGCTTGGCTGTGTGGTGGAGGAAGGAGCAGTGTAGTGGGGCTGTCTGGTCTGCAGCTGGGTGAGGACTGCATCGGTAGCATCAGTGGCATGGGTGGCATCTGTGGCGTGGCTGGCATCGGTGGCGTGGGTGGCATTGGTGGCATCAGTTGCACCGGTGGCATACGATGTACCTGTGCCTGGACTGGGAAGGGCTGCCTGTGCTGCTGGACTTCCTGGTAGCCGTAGCCTTGGTAGGTGAAGGCCTGTGGAAAGCCTTGGAAGGGCAGTGACATCACCTGGGGTGGAGGAGCAGGCCTGGACTGGGTGGGAGCAGGTTCATTTTGGTCTGGAGGGTTGTGAAGAAGATTGGTGATCCTGGCCTTCACCACCTGGTACTGGGGTTCCGACATGTTCATGAGGGTCTGTTTGACATAGGTGAGGAAGGGCTTGCAGTTGGAGGATGCGGCGTCGGTGTGTACCAGCTGAGAGAGGAGATCTACGCTGCTTCTGATGGTGTCCCTGATCTCCAGCAGGACAGTGTGGCTCTGCCCCTCCGGTCTGCCTCTCTGCCTTTCTGTGGAGGTGGAGCTGGGGTTGGATGTGGGTAGGACTGTGGTGGAAGTGCCGTCTCCTTTCTCCCATTGCGCCAGGGAGTCCTCCACGTGCTCCGCCACAGTTAAAACAACTGTCCGCGGGTTCTCCGCTGTGGGACACTCCACAGATACCTGCCTGGTGACAGGAGCTGACTCTTTGCCAGAAGAGGACTGGCTCTCAGCAGGCTGCCAGAGAGAGAGGGTTGTGAGAAGGGCTGCTCCTCAGTGGCGGATCTCACCCTCCATGAAGCTGCACTTGGCCATCACATAGGTCCCTCTGTCCATCAGCTTGACTGCGGCCTGGCCAGATTTCTTGAGGTGCAGCTTCCCGTACCAGGTGTGCATGTGCTTCCACCAGCCGAGGAGCACCTCCGAAGTGTAGACCAGGCTCTCTGCCTTCTCTCTCTAAGCAGCCTGCTTCCTCTTGGTGTCTCGATAGAGCCTGTGTCCCTTCCGCCAAAGATATTCAGTCTCCCTCAGCCACTCCAGCACCTCCTCCTCATGTTCCTCTTTAATTGTGTATTGCCTCCTCTCCCATTCACATGTCTGCCTCTTCCTCCCTTTGGCAGGGCCATATGGGCCCTCATCAGAAGGGCTTCGATGTTGTAGGGGCTGCTCCTCCACACCACCACCACCACCACCACCACCACCACCACCAGCAACAACAACAACAGTAGCAGCAAAAGCAGGACCAGCAGCACAGCAGCACCAGCAGCACCAGGAGCAGGACCAGCAGGACCAGGAGCACCAGCAGGACCAGGAGCACCAGCAGGACCAGGAGCACCAGCAGGACCAGCAGGACCAGGAGCAATACCAGCAGAGTAAGCACCAGCACCAGGAGCAGTGCCATCAGAGTAAGCACTAGCAGAAGCACCAGCACCAGAAGCAGCATCAGCAGAGTAAGCACCAGCAGAAGCACCACCACCAGAAGCAGCATCAGCAGAAGAGCAAGCCCAGGCAGCAGAAGCCCCAGCAGAAGCAGAGTCAGGGCCAGGGGGTGGGAGCGTGGCCCTGTCCCTCTTGCCAGGGCTGGCAGCAGATGGAAGTGACTTCCTTTTCTTCCCCATGGTTGTTGGGTTGCTGGCTGGCTGGCTGGCAAGCTGTGTCTGGAAGCAGGCCTTTCCTCTGAATGGTGACCTGCTTGCGAGCTGCTTCCCTTTATATCCGCAGAGCTGATGCAATGCATCCTCCCTGCATACGCAGTGAACACTTGGCATCCGCTAGGCATCCACCAGGCTTCCGCTAGGCTTCCGCTCTGCATCCATTTCATCCGCTTGGCATCCGCTCTGTATCCGCTCTTTCCATTCCATGTCCGCTTTGCTGTGCTCCCCCGGAAGCCTTGCGGATGTGCCATCCACTCCCATCTGCTTCCATCTGCGAGGCTTCTGTGGAGCATCCGCTTTCCATCTGCCCTACGTCCTCCCCCCATCCGTTCCTTTCCGTGTTGTCTGCTCTCGTTATGCAAATTCGGGACACTTTTGAGAGCGGATAACAACGCATGGAATATTTTGCTCGTCCGCTGTGCCCTTTTTACAAACGTTTTGCATCCGTCGACCAGTGTGACAGGTCCTTTACAAACTCAGTGCATGAATCATTCTCTAAGCCAATGATCAGTAACTGAATAGCTAAGGCAACTTCCTCGCCAGTGGTAATTATTGATCCCGCTTCTTTATTAACTTTTGCCAATATTTCAGTTAACAGAATGAAAATGAGTCATGCCTACAACCATTCTAATTTCAGAAGATCAAGAAAACTTTCTGAAATATTTCATTGACAAGAAGCCTGCCAGAAATTCTGCTTATTAGCTCATGGAATTTGTGAAACTGACATCTACTTTTCCTGGAGTGGTTTTAATAAAATCATTCTTGAACTGCCTTCCTGAACTTTATTTTTACTTGTTAAATTAAAAACAAAATATTTTCTCCTATGTTAATTTTTTTGCTGGCTATCCCATCATGTAATGAAAAAATGGTATGTGAAACAACTGCTTATTGCCTTTTTCATAATTTTACAATAGGAGCCATGGTGACACAGTGATTAGTGGTTAGGTTAGGCTAACTCTGCTTACTGTCAGGAGTTCGATTCTGATCAGCACAAGGTTGGCTCAGACTTCCTTCCTTCTGATGCAATAAAATAAGTAGCCAGATTGTTGGGGGTAATATGCTGACTCTGTAAACTGTTTGTAGAGATCTGTAAAGCACTATGAAGTGTTCTATAAGTCTAAGAGCTATTGCTACAAAAAGGACAAAAGAAAAACAATTACTAAAACTTAGGACAGAATTTTTCTTCTCCTCTGTCAGCCCTTGAAAGTAGTCCAAGTCAGGAAGCAGAGTCCACAGGGAGTTGAAATTCTATTGGGATTCTAGTATTGTACAGTTTAATAACACAATCTTGAAATTCTATAGAGTGTTCCTTCTCTTATACCAAGCAGAATCAAGGTGAGGTTATTTCAGCTCTCTTTCTTATTCTCACTACTTACACAGGACTGTGATTTTATTTAAACACTTTTATCTATTAATGTCTCTTACATTCCTTTGCAAATATTATACTTGCCTCACTATATATCTTGCTCTTTCTCTTCTAATTTCATTATCTCTTCTTGCCCTTTCAAAATTGCTGATCTTCCTAGCTGGGTCTAACTATGTTAAAAATTGAAGGGACTGAATTGAAGGAAAAGTGTAACTATAATTTTTTTAGAACTGTTGGAAGACATGTCTGTCTGGGTTCAATTCCAAGTGAGAAGAAAGACATTGGAAACATGGAGGCTGCTTGGAAGGATGGATTTCATGGTGAAGCAGAACCACCAAGTAAATGTGATTCTAGGTAGATGACCAGATAGGAGAGAGAGGATAGGAAAGAAAGAGGGGGGGGGGGAGGGAGAGAGGGAGAGGGAGAGACTCTTTGGCTTTGAATTGGAGTTTCCTTTTCCTATGGCATGGGCAAGAAGCCTATTGGCTGCTGTAGGGGTCATTTGCAAATCCTAGGAGTTTGTCTGAGATAAATCTGGTTGAACTGTGGGCTGATGTAATGTCACCAGGTGATTTTGCAATGCAGTGAGCCCTGCTGTTAGATGGATAGAGGGCTAATCTTCTCATATCCTAAGGGCCATATCTTAATCCCATAACCCTGAAGCTGAAAGGGAGGGCAGGGAACAGTTTTGTCTTTAAAAACATGTTTCTCATTTTCTCATCCAGGGAAATATAATATTCTGTTTTTTTAATATTTACTAGAATATTTCATTCTTCTAGAAGAGGGGTGAGTGCTAACTTTTTACAGAACCAAGCCATTTTGAAACTATTTTAGAATATGTAAACTATTTTCCATAAGTATTTCTTAAAATCAACATCAGGGCATGAGAAACATTTGGCTTACTATCCAGAAGGAACTGCCAAAAAAGACTGCCTAACATGAACTCTGAAAAAATGATGGTAACTCAGGAAATTGGTTATCTGTGGAATGGGACTCTTTCTATACTATATCACAAAATTTGCCAGGGTAGAAGCCACCTCTTGCTTCATACGGCAATCCTTTGAATCATTAGGAAAAAGTACCTTGCCACTTTCTGTCGGAAGAATGCCAATTTATTCATTTTATTTAGGAATGAACACCCAGTAGGATAGCACCTTTATTCAAGAACAGCCATCTCAACTCCTTAACAATCGCTCTTCAGAGATTCTTCCTCCCAGCTGTTTCAGCCAGACAGAAACACTTTTCCACAAAAACATGAAGCACTGTTCTTGGGGATAACAGTGTGCCATATTTTTAAGTTTATGGCAGCCATGCTGTGGTGTGCTCTGTTACTAAACAGCAGCTTTGTAGTCAGTGAAATCAGTCCAAAATAAATAATTCTGCACTATACTGCTCTACAGTGTATTTGTACAATGTATATCTTTTACTTCATTTTTTTCTGGTAGTCAAATAAGCTTGAGTAGTTTACCCCACAATTAGTCAATGTTGTCTCTACTAAGTATGTTAAATCTTTTTATTTGCATATGTTTATGTTTTAGTATTTTATTTGTACACTGCCCAAAGTTTCTCTGAGAAGGAACATAGAATAATAGAGTTAGAAGGGGCCTTAGAAGTCTTCTACTCCAACCCCCTGTTCGAACAAGAGACACCATATCGTTCCAGACAAATGGTTTACAGTCTCTTTTGAAGACAAGTTATTTACACACAACTTTTGAAGACAAGTTATTCCATTGGTTAATTGCTCTCGCTAAAGGAAATTTCTCCTTAGAAAGACGAGGTTGCTCTTCTCCTTGGTTAGTTTCCAACCATTATCTCAAAATTTTCTAAACATGGATGGAAGAATGTATGGATGGATATAGAGATAGATAGATTAATAGATAGATAGATAGATAGATAGATAGATAGATAGATAGATAGATAGATAGACAGAAAGAAAGAAAGAAAGAAAGAAAGAAAGAAAGAAAGAAAGAAAGAAAGAAAGAAAGAAAGAAAGTTTATGATCACTTCTTTTTGGGGGGTAGGGTGGGATTGGTGTATTTTAATTGCAAAAAAGAGGTTTTATTTCTTTTGTCTATGCATGCATCTTCCATAGCATGTGTACTATCTTCTTGCATATTGGAATCACAAGAATCAGCTGATAAGAAACAGAATATCCATGGCAAAATGCTTTTGCATTAAGACTTCTACAGGTGAAACTCAAAAAATTAGAATATCGTGCAAAAGTTCATTTATTTCACGAATGCAACTTGAAAGGTGAATCTAATATATGAGATAGACTCATTACATGCAAAGCAAGATAGTTCAAGCCATGATTTGTCATAATTGAGATGATTATGGCTTACAGCTCATGAAAATCCCAAATCCACAATCTCAGAAAATTGGAATATTGTGAAAAGGTTCAAAATTCTAGGCTCAAAGTGTCCCACTCTAATCAGCTAATTAATCCATAACACCTGCAAAGGATTACTGAGCCTTTAAATGGTCTCTCAGTCTTCAGTAGGAAGACTACTTCAGTAGGAAGCACAATCATGGGAAAGACTGCTGAGCTGACAGTTGTGCAGAAAACCATCATTGACACCTTCCATAAGGAGGGAAAGCCTCAAAAGGTAATTGCAAAAGAAGTTGGATGTTCCCAAAGTGCACATTAGTAGAAAGTTATGTGGAAGGGAAAAGTGTGGAAGAAAAAGGTGCACAAGCAGCAGGGATGACCGCAGCCTGGAAAGGATTGTCAGAAAAAGGCCATTCAAAAGTGCTGGGGACTTTCACAAGGCGTGGACTGAGGCTGGAGTCAGTGCATCAAGAGCCACCACACCATGATCCTGGACATGGGCTTCAAATGTCATATTCCTCTTGTCAAGCTGTTCCTGAACAACAAACAATGTCAGAAGCGTCTTACCTGGGATAAAGAAAAACAGAACTGGTCTGTTGCTCAGTGGTCCAAAGTCCTCTTTTTTGATGACAGCAACTTTTGCATCTCATTTGGAAACCAAGGATCCAGAGTCTGGAAGAAGAATGGAGAGGCACACACTGCAAGATGCTTGAAGTCCAGTGTGAAGTTTCCACAGTCTGAGTTGATTTGGGGAACCATGTCATCTGCTGGTATTGGTCCACTGTGTTTCATTAAGTCCAGGGTCAACACAGCCATCTACCAGGAGATTTTGGAGCACTTCATACTTCCTTCTGCAGATGAGCATTATGGTGATTCTGACTTCATTTTCCAGCAGGACTTGGCACTTGCCTACAGTGCCAAAAGCACCAAAACCTGGTTCAATGACCATGGGATTACTGTGCTTGATTGGACAGCAAATTTGCCTGACCTGAACCCCATAGAGAATCTATGGAGAATTGCCAAGAGAAAAATGAGAGACATAAGACCAAACAATGCAGAAGAGCTGAAGGCTGCTATTGAAGCATCTTGGTCTTCCATAACACCTCAGCAATTCCACAGATTGATAGCTTCCATGCCGCGCCACATTGAGGCAGTAATTGCTGCAAAATGGGCCCAAAACAAGTACTGAGTGCTTATACTTTTCAGAGGTCTGATATTGTTCTTTGTACAATCCTTCTTTTATTGATTGCATGTAATATTCTAATTTTCTGAGATTGTGGATTTGGGGTTTTCATGAGCTGTAAGTCATAATCATCTCAATCATGACACATCACGGCTTGAACTATCTTGCTTTGCATGTAATGGGTCTATCTCGTATATTAATTTCACCTTTTAAGTTGTATTACTGAAATAAATGAACTTTTGCAAAATATTCTAATTTTTTGAGTTTCACTTGTATTAATGGGCATTACATAGGAGCTAGTGTAGAAAGTCACAACTCCCTTATTTTGGGAAATGCATGGCCGGAGAAATTTTATTTCCTAAATTTGTTTTGCCTACAAAGTTGATCACTGAAGTCTCTCAGCCAATTTACCATCCTGCACTGTCTGTACCTTATTTTTCCCCCTTGATCCTAATTTAAATAATACAAGGCTCTTTGTTGAAGAACCTTTCCTAGAAATGCATAAATATGGTATTCAAGATTTACTTGGTCCTGTTTGTAATGCTATTAATGAATTATGTCCATGTATTTAAGAGTGGTGTGATGGCCTAGATGTGAGCTCTCACCTCACAATCAGGAGGCTGTGAGTTCGATCGTAGGTAGAGGCAGATATTTTGCTCTATGGGCACAAGGAGAATATATCTGCTGCAAACTCCACATTGGCAACAGGAAGAGCTGGTAAATATTCAGCTCCATTCAGTTGCCCCAATTGCACCCCGCAAGGGATTTTGTGGTCATTAAATGACATAAAAAAATTAACTTTCCTCTTCTTTCAGCCCTTATTTCTGTTGATGATATTTGGTTCCTGATGTGCTATTACTTCTATTATATTTAGCTATTCTTGTTGATACTGTTTTATGTTTAATTTTATAAATTTTCCTCTTATTAAACAGTCAATTCATCTTATTTTAGTCATAGATAGACCAGCACTGGACTAATAACTATTATGCTAAAATAGAAATAAAAACATTTAAGTGTAGGAAAACATTAAAAAGAAATTCACTTTTCTTTGGATTAACTGAGTGTTGACCCATTGTCATGACAGGAATTGACTGACTACCTTATTGCCTGAACCTTGCATTGTGGGCTGAGAGAAAATAACTGGCCCAAAGTCATCCTGTCAGTTTTCATGCTTAAAATGGAACTAGAATTCAATCAGTTGGTTCTGTAACTGCTAAAACAAACTGGCTCTCTATAAAAGGACATATACAATATTAGAATTTATGAAACTATGAGAAAGTAAAACTAAGCTAATAGTAAGTCTAATATTTGCTGAAGTCCCACTAGGGTTTGTTGAAAGTAAGACAAATTTGGTCTAACAAACTACATCAAAGAAACACAGAATGGTGTGTGTACTTTTAAGAGAAAGGAGAAAGAAAGGAAAGGGAATATATATTGAGTTTACATTTGATCATAGTTCTGATCTAGAACCAGGCTATGTTGATTTAAGTTTTTTCCTCCTAGACAGCTGCAAGAGATTAGAATGATCAGCTTCAAGCCATCCCCAGGATTGTGTTATACATGAGGAACTAAATATGTCTCGTAGATTTGTATAAAAAAGAATATATGGCAACACAGAATACATTTTCTATTATTTATTTTTTTTTCTAATAAAAGAGTTCCATTTTATATTATCATTTTCTAAATCTACTATCTTTGATCTAGTCTTTTACACTGAAATTATTAATTGTTCTTCAGTGATAGAACACCATGGATCTATGACATTATTTTTATTCATATTCTTAACAAGCAATTACACATATAGAGGAAAATAAAGTAGCCACATTCATATTTCTCTCTCTCTCCCTCCCTCCCTCCCTCCCTCTCTCTCTCTGAAATGATTTTTATTTTTAAAAAGCATCATTCTTGCATAGAGTGATATAACAGCCTGCTCTAATCTGTACGATATTTCTTTTAATTTTTCTTGTATTCATTATGTAGTACTTCACTATTTTTTCTCCATTATCCATGTTTTCTTGGCATATATAGCACTTTTTTCTTCTTATTTTACAATTGCTAATTTTCCACAGCTCTGCACTTCAGTCTCACAGGTGTGCCATATTACGTGCCATTCTTTTCATTAGCATTTGTGTATTTGTGTATTAAGCATTTGTGTATTAATAATAAAGGTAGTAACAATAACAAATACTACTTCTGATTGACTAAATTATGTTTTATTTTGGAACCAAATCTCACTGTATAAAAACATGAGAAAATTTTGTAGTTCTGTCCAGTTAGTTAAAATTTTTGCTCCAATATCTGCTTGTGTCACATACAGGTAGTCCTCTATTTATAACCACAATTGGAACCAGAATTTCTGTTGTTAAGTAAGGTAGTTGTTTTACCCAATTTTATGACTTTTTTGCCACAATGGTTAAGTGTATTCCTGAGGTTGTTAAATGAGCCAGATGGTTGTGGAGCAAATCTGGCTTCCCCATTGTCATTGCAGGTTTCAGATGATGATCCCATGAGCCCAGAGCATGCAACCATTTTAACTATTATATTCCAGTTGCCAAGTGCCTGAATTTTGATCAGGTAACTTTGGGAATGTTTTAACCTATGTTCTTACTTACTTACTTACTTACTTACTTACTTACTTACTTTTTTTCAGAGCTGTTGTAACTTGAGAATGTAACTACCTGTATGCAAAAAAAATCTGTAGAGATTTTCAATCATCCATTTTTCAGAAAGCAATTGGACATTACACTTCTCGTCCAAGAAGCTTCTTCAGCTGTGACTAGATGGTGGGGAATGGAAAGATTTATATTCCATGCAGACAGCTGGTCATTTGCATCCTTTTAGGGAGTTGTTGAAGTACTTGGAGGTTTATCTGTGTCTTCAGGGTCACCTGAGCATTTCTCCTGGTTCCTGTCGTCTTCAATTTTTCCTCTGGAAATCCATTGCTATTCCCATACCCTTCAAAGGGTGTTCATCCCAAAATATATCGCTAAAAGTCTGTACATATTCTCAGTCATCTAGTCATGGCTGTCCCAAAGGTGCTTTTTCAGGAGGCAACTGGACTTTCTTGTTTTTTTTTTTTCTTTTGAAGATGTTTCACTTCTCATCAAGAAGCTTATTCAGCTCTGACAAGATAGTGGGGAATGGAAGGATTTATATTTATATTTTTTGCAGACATCTGATTTTGATGCAAGCTTACATAAACTTAGAAGAAGCATAAGAACACTATAGTTCTTAAATCTGTCCATAGTTCAAAACTTTTATTTAACCAATCTTTAATACAGCTGGATAAATGTTTTCCTATATGGAATATGACAGAATATGGCTGCCCTTTAGGTAGCAGAAAGTTATCTGCCTGGTTCTTGGAATAGTAACAGGAATAGAACAAAATGTTTTTTTTCTAAGAAGGTGATATCAAATATCTCAGAATGATTGCACATACAGTAGGACATTCTATTAAAAAGTCAGTTCAAGATATCTTCTGGAACATAATCCATCTTCTTAAACACTAATCTTTCTTAATGCTAATCTTTCAAAGTCATTTTAATCAAATAAGCATACTAAATTTGTAAATCATTTTCAAAGAGTTTCATTGGATTTAATGACTTATCTCATATAGTGAGTTTTAGGAAAAAATATCAAAATTAATTTGAAGGTCTTTTTAACCATATAATATAGAAACACAATCTGAACTCATTAGTAGAATCATATTATATAGGAAGTGATTGGATGGAACAGTATCGGTCAAAAAGTCCTATCCATGAAAATATTTAAACTAAAGCATCAATTCTGTTCATCTCTGCTTAGACACAAAGTAGTAGAGCTCGTGATTCTTCAGAATAATTGTTTTCAAACTACTCCAGCTATTCCAGTATTTCCCCCAAACATTCAACCAAAATCTGTTGTCCTATAACTTAAATCCATTATGCTGACTCCTGTAATTCAGAAAAATAAAGAGCTCCCATCTGCCTTTTCTATGATATCCCTTCAACTTTTTGAGGAATGTTATCGTATTTTCGCTTCTCAGGGCTAAATCTTTCCAGATCCTTCAATCTCTATCCATAGAACTTTGTTTTCAGTTTAATCTTCATTGCCTTTTTCAAAACCTTTTCCAGTTTCCCTCAATCTTTCTTAGTACTGTGATAGCTAGAGATTCAATACTAAAAGACATAGTCAACCAATAAAATTAAGTGGGATTATTATTTCCCTTGATTTTAACAACAAAAAAACATTATAAAAAGCAGCATTAAACTGAATGTATCTTGTTTTCACTGCTGTGCAGTATAATGTTTTGTTCATATTCAACTACTATTCCAAATTATTTTCCACACATACTTCTTATTTCTTTTAACCACATTATAACCCACTGCAAACATAGTGTCTCAGTGGTTCACAAAAGAAGAGAGTACTATAATCATAACTATAATATACAATTGATTTAAGTCCAAGCACAATACCTCATGTCAACATGCAAGTGCCCTCTGGAAAAGCTCCTTCTTCAGCTATTCCAGAAGGTGAATAAGGTTAGAATCAATGGAACCTCCCATGGGAGGTCATTCTGGGAAGTTGATTTCATTACAGTAAAACCGTAATTCTGGGCTTCTGGTTCAATTCACCTGCTGAGATGCAGTCTTGCAAGTAATAAAATAAAGGGCTTTATAGGTTAAAATCAGCACTTTCAATTGCACTTGGGTGTTAATGAGAAACCAACGCAGGGCCATACAAGTTATGTATGGTGAGATATGTGTTCACTGGCAAGCATCTGTGAACACCTTGGTGCAAAATACATTGTCTAGACTGGTTTTTAAAGAAGGGTAAGTTACAATAGTCTGGACAAGTGGTGATGAGGACATGAATCTGGTCTTTCCATTCCAACTAAAAACACATCTGTTATACCAAGTCCAGCTAAGAAAAGCTTTCCCCCAGTACAGCATTCATCTGTTGATCCAACAGGGGACTACAAGTCTAGGACCTGTTCCCCATGACTTCTAGTGATGGTATGAATTCACCACAGCAATGCAGATCCTCCCCACAAATCCATTCTTGGCCATGGAAGTTGACCCATTGACTTTCAGCTAGTTTTTCTCTCTCAACCCACGTAATTCAAAGGGCTATTGTGTTGATAATGGGAATCTATGTATGAATCCTTTTGGACTTAGAGAGAAAAAGCAGAATACTAAATTATAATCATTATTATTATCAACATGATTTTCATTATCATCATCATCATCATCATCATCATCATCATCATCATGTGTTTACCTATTTTTCAACATTTCTCAAGTATTGTATATAAAGATTTGAACTTTACAATCAAGAATGATAGATAAGTTCTCTATCATTCTTGATAGCTTTATATTCTGTGGCAGAAAAAATGTAGCCAAAATACTCAATTTTCTTTTCTTGTCTATTCGTATGTTTTCTTGGCAAGCTGTCCTTCTTTCTATCTCTTTTATGGATTTTTACACAATCATACTAGATTTTTAGCTGCCTGCCTTTGTTTGTTTATTTTTGTTCCCACTGGAATTATTTTAACATCTTCTTTTGTAGGAATTTGCCTAAATGTTGAGCTTCTCTCATTATCGTGTTCTGCCATTGAATCCTACTTAATATTGCTTTGAATTTATCAGAATGCATTTTCTTGAAATGTAAGATATATATTTAAATACACTCAACTTTTCAGTATAATCAAGAAGCCCAGCATTATACAAATATTGTTTTTGAACTGGAAGAACGAATGAAGATCCCATAATGAATCTTCTAGTTCTTCAATTTCCCTATTCAGTCTTCAAAATCCACGATGACATGGCTACACATGGTATTGGCAATATAATTTGTCTCCACATGGATTAGCAGTAAGAGATAATTGGATTTGATAAGTGTTGGAAGTTGTTAGGTCACATCCCAACTGTGCTTCTGGCAGACAGCACACTTCACAAGCCAGTGAGTTTAGTTGACACATGTTTGCTTTTATTCCTCATGGTACTGAGTTGTCAGTGCTTCTGTTTCTTGTTCAGTAATGTCATTTTCTCCTTCTCTGAAAGTTCATAGTCTGCTTCTTCTGACAAGTCATCCAAGGTATTTCTGAATTTCACTGATACATATTATCTTCTACAAATCTTGTTTCTGGGTGTTTCTAGTGTCTGTTGGGCTTATTCCTGTAATTGTTGTCCATCTGGAATTTCACATCCTCTGACAGTTTTTATTATAGGACTTCCGCTAAGAATTAAAACATGGCTTCTATTTATACCAATCATCATAACTTTTATTCAATCCCTGTTATAAACTTGCACTTTTAATGACTATGCAATATGCTATACCTCTCCTTCCTCAGAGATAATAAGCTTGGTTGATATTTATGAACAGGATCCAACTACAATTATGTACCTGAGCTGAAAATTCTATGTTGCTATTTTTTGTAAGTCCTTATACATGTTGAAATTGTGATTTACAGTTTCCTTATTCTTGTTCTACAAGTAAAAATATAAATAGTGTGCTCTCATCTGGGAGCCACAGTTGTGACAGTGGTTATAATCCATTCATACTGTGAAACAAAGAAAATATCTTGTGTTGGAAGCAAATTTGACAATATTATTGGTGGATCTGACATGCAGTCTAATGTTAGTTAAGCAATTGTAGTGAAATATTCAGGGATGATTCAGATATGCATTATACTGATAAAACAATTCTTTTGAAGAAATGGCATGCAATTAGAAGATACTGTGATTATAACCCACACAAATTATTCAAATTACTGTAATTGGTGAATGACAGTTATATTTGCATCAGTTTATTGATTGACTATTTGATTGACTTGATTTGTATATCTATGCATTTGACATCTGACTTTGGGAGACTTCAATGAATTGGTACTCTTTCAGGAAGATAATTCCAGAAGTTTCATCAAAATAGGGAGAAAATATATACAAAATATCAGTGAATATAAAGGATTAGAGCCCTCGGTGCCATCATCAGCAGATGAAAGAAATTATTTGAGAATAATTAAAGAAAGAAGCTAAAATTGGTTTATATTTTTCTATGAAATATTTACACCTGAGAAGCTCTCTGAAAAAGAAAGAGAAAGAAAAAAGAAAGAAAGAAGGAAGGAAGGAAGGAAGGAAGGAAGGAAGGAAGGAAGGAAGGGGTTATTTCTTTTTAAAGCACATATTCTGTTCATCAGGGTTAGTTCTTTTCTTAGCAATATAAGATGAAGATATCATTATCTACTGAACCTGTATAATAGAAATCACATTAAGATGAATGACACTCATCTTCCATTAATCAAAATCATTTTCTGCTCCATCAAATAGATCACTTTCCTCATACCACATATTCTATTAGTGTCATAACAAGATGCCAACCGGGAGTTTCCTTACCGAGATATATTTGTTCTACTAGGACAAGCCTGTCCCACTTGTGCTGGCAAAGAGGGTCTACTGTGAATCCCATCAGTCAATTCTGTGGTATAGAAAACCCCCACCACAGCATCATCAGAGAAGCCATAGAGATTGAAAAAAAGACCTGAAAGCATGAATAGAAGAGATGATTCCAGCAAACTGTCAATCATTTGGAAGCCTGCACTCTCAAATAGAAAGATCTCCATGCCACAAAACAGACAAACACCTGAGCACAGACAGACTCCCCCTGATGCCTCCAACACAAACCCCCCACCAGGCACCCAGGTGAAACCTAGCTTGCTGATGAATAGCAGCCGTCCTTTCACACGAAGCCAAACTGCACTGAAAGCCTCCAACACAAGAACAGAGTGTTGCCAGCCAATCAAAGCCACAAAACAGTCAGAAGAAACCAGAAACACCAATCAAACAAACTCCAAGTCCAGTGAACACAGACCCAGGCTCCTAGCCAATCAGAATGAACCAGCCTCAAATTTGAAACCAAAAGCTGTGAGACCCACATCCAAACAGAAGCCTGATGATGGCAGATGAGATTCTGCTGAAACGTTGCTACAACTTTGAAAGCACTACAATGACGTGGGATAATACCCGAAGGAAGCTGAACAGCTCACATGTAAGTACCCGCGAAAGCTTAAAAAAACAAATATCTGACCTCTACGGGGAGGAAATAAACAACCAGATCAAAAGCTATGAGAAGCTGGAAGTTAAAAGAGCAGAAATACTATGTGACCTAAAATTCCTATGCAGCTGCAGAGACAACAATGCAATATCAACCTGCTTCAAATTAACATTTCATAATAACACAGCAGGTACCAAACATATCCTGAAAAGAACAGAGATGGCTTTACTCAGAAATGAAGTTCACAGTAAAAGATTCCAATTGGATCAGTTAAACAAAGATTTGCTAGCACTACACCTGAAATTGAGCAACAAAATCCACCCTCTACTTTGGGATAAGATAAAACAACTTACAACTTGGAGAGCTGAAACTGAAAACACTTACAAAAATGAAAAACTCTTAACCAAACTAAAGAAATTAGAACATGACAAGAAAACCCCCAACAACTCCCAACAACTGAAACAATTAATATATAACATTTCCAACAGAGAACTCACCAAAACAGAAACAGATGTCCTATCCAAAGGATTCAATTATGCCATAGCACCCAAAAAAATCCCAACAGAATCCATCATATGTTCAGTAGAATCCAGCCTAACCAAATTAAATACAGATGAAGTTGACAGAATAAGACACCAGGTTACTCACATCTTATGCACAACGAAACCACCAAAAAATAATTTGCAAAAAGATGAATTCATAGCACTACAAACCCTGAAAAATGATAACAGCATAATAATACTCCTAGCAGACAAAGGAAATGCCACAGTAGTAATGGACAGAAAAGACTATGAAACAAAATTGACAGACCTAATCCAAGACTCCACATACAAACCTATAAACACAGACCCAACCACATATCTAGAAAAATTAACCAAGAAGAAAATTATAACCAGCCACATAAGGAAAGAAATCCAACAGATGATCATCCCAAGTAAAAATCTTCTAGATGCCCCAAATTATACGGCCTCCCAAAAATACACAAAGAAGGCATACCTCTCAGACCCATAGTCATCTCCATAGGAGCACCATTACAAAACCTAGCAAAATACTTAGCAGAACAACTACAGCCCCATGCTGAAAATGCAGCTTCATATGTACAAAACTCATACCACTTTTTAGAAATGATCAAAGATCTACACATGGAACAAGAAGATCTGCTTGTAAGTTTCGACGTGGTTTCACTATTCACTCAAGTCCCAACAAAAGAAACTCTTTAAATCATCAAAAATAAATACCAACCAGCTAAAGACCTCATGGAACTAACAGAACATTGCCTAACCAACACATATTTCATATACAAAGGACAAAGATACAAACAAATTGAAGGAGCCCCAATGGGATCACCACTGTCACCCATCATTGCAAACATGTTCATGGAAGAATTCGAATCCAGAGCCCTGGCTAATGCCACCAACAAACACAAACTATGGCTAAGATACATCGATGACACATTTGTGATTTGGCCCCATGGAAAAGAAAACCGAAACAATTTCCGAACACACCTAAACAACACACACCCCAAAATCAAGTTCACCATGGAAACGGAAATAAACAAACAACTACCATTCCTAGATGTACTAATCTACAAAAGAACAGATGGCACACTGGGACACACCCTATACCAGAAGAAAACACATACCAACTGCTACCTCAACGTCCAATCCCACCACCACCCAGCACAGATAAATTCCGTGGCTAAAACAC
>BLBF01000073.1:22412291-22476129 GCA_015471245.1 Laticauda colubrina
AGAAGAAGAAGAAGAAGAAGAAGAAGAAGAAGAAGAAGAAGAAGAAGTCCTTTTCATAGGCTTATGAGAAAGTAGAAGTCAAATAACAAATCAACAACTCCATTCCAAGAATGAGTGCAACTCAAGATTGCAACTAGTATGTGCAGCAAATTTGAAACATTTGTATGACCCCAATATTTATTTATTTATTATTTGCATTGTATTTGTATCCTGATGTGGCATATAAATATGTAAACCATGGAATTTGTATTCTGATACCACTGCATGCTCTTAATCTCTTGCTCATTTTCTCTCTCTCTCTCTCCGTCCCTCCCTCCCTCTCCCTCTCCATCTCCTGGCTGCTTGTGGATAAATTATGACCCCCAAGACATGACAGCAGAGAAAAAAGGGAAACACACACTGTTTGTCTCTTTTTACAAGTGAAAGTAATCAGCTTGTAACAAATAGAATTAATGGGACACTTTATATTCTGAAGAATTCCAGAACAATTTTTACTCCTGATCAATTAGAAATACAGAAGCAAACAAGGTATACAATTTAGAATCACCACAGATTTAATAACTATTTTCCATTAGGCACAGATTGGATTTCTTCAATAAAAAAATCTTTTTTTTAATTCGAAATAAAAACAAATTGTTTTTATTTTTATTGGAAATAAAACAAATAGTTAGCCAGACTGATTATATATGTACCATATGTTTAATATATATTAATCAGCTTGAGAGTTCACATAAATAACATACTAAAGATCTTTATATGGTATTGAAAGGGAATAAAATTATCCAGGATTAAATGACTCATAAACAATACTTGGTGCATAGAAATATCTTTTTATTTCTTTTTTTAAATATTTCCCACAATGAAGAATAAGTATCAGTTGCGATGGGCACTGATGCAAAAAATTCTGTTAGTTCTTTTCATTGCACTTCAAATGTAAAATGAAGCTTGAGTCTATAGATTGTGTTGTTTGATATTAACACTACAAGGCTAACTCTGTAGTAGTTAGATATCTCAGCTCAGTCATTCAAACTAATAATTGACAGCTATTTCAATAAATAGGATTTCAACAGTGAAAAGACTAAGAAGATAATGACAACCTACTCTTCAGTTTATTCTAACAGCAAATTTACAACCGATATTTGTTTAAGGGGGCTTGACTATCTAACAAAGCAGGGATGAGGTTTTTCTTTCCTTCTTCAACAATATGGATTCTGGAATCAAGAAACTCTGATCTGGAAGCTGCTGATAACATTTTTTAGCAGCAATTAGAACAATATATGAAGTAGTAGTCTCATAGACAGATGGAAGATAGATGGATGGATAGATAGATAAATACAGATAGAAGATACAGATAGAAGATACAGATAGAGCTAAATAATCATTGATAGATAATACAGACATATGACAGATAGAGAGATAGCTAGATAGCTACAGATAGAAATGTAGATTTTTTTTGTGTTTTAAATGTTTATAACCATCATATCCTTCACCAACAGTTATTTGGGCTGAAAAGGATTGTTTGAAATAAAGAGTCTGTTTATGTCTTTATTCTCCGATTCTGATCACAGAATCTCCCTTTTTGAAAATTGGAACACTACATAAACACCTTAAAGCTGATATAAAAACTATGACATTTATAGTTAGAGTCAGCCTTGTAAAACCGCTGGTGAAAATTTATCAATACAGGCATAAGATCAATTCCTTTATCCATTCCCATGGTGATTCATGGCCTCATGGCAAACATCTGTAATTACATTTTTATTTTCCTTCCACAAAGCATTTCTTGCCTGGAGCAAAGCTGTTTTGTTATTTTTCAAATGTACTTAAAATTGAAATTAATGGCAATGAATAAAATGGCATCATAGTAAATTGAAATGACCTGCTTTTACCTAACAAACAGTTCTGATAGAGCTTCTTCAAAAATTTATATTCTAAACCCTCCACTACTTAAAATGAAAAGCATACAGCTGAAAAATATCCATTGTATTTTCTGTACTTTTATCATCATAAGCAGTCATGACTTAGTGGAACATGTTCCTGTGATGTGACACTTTGCTAAGTTCATTTATGCATAACCAGTGAGTATTGTGTTTGACATTCATTAGGTATACTACTATAAAGGCAGGCAGTAATTTTTATAATTTATTAGTGATTTAACATATTCTTGGGAACAGTGCTGAGGGGAATAATGAATTATTGAATAATGAATTATTTTTTGGAATAATTTACCAAAAAATATACAGTAGAAAGTAGCCAGGAGATATTAATATAAATTCTTATTTGCATTCAAAACAGAATTCTGAACAAACATGGATGTTTAATGAAACAGTGCTAATTAATTATCCTTCCAAGATAATTACTTCTAAATTCTTTGCCCATTTTTCTTCCCAATTGGTTATCTTCCCAATGGTATATAATCAAGAATTTCTTACATGTTTTATTGTATGTTACTTTTTTTTATTGAACAGTGTCAATCAAATTTTTATTGTGGTCCATAGACCAACATTGGAGAGTTGGATACAGTATTACAGCTTAATCAATGCTTTATGAACAATGTATCATTAGCAACAGTAATTTGTCTAAAAGCTCTCCATTTCAACTTCTTCCATTCATTAGTTTTCTCTTGGTTATCACTTTAACAACTGAAATTTCAGATTTCACGCATTATTATTGTAAGGTATTCTACTATAAAAGGAGGAAGATGAGAAGGAAAAAAATAGTTGACTTACAACTGTTTGTTTAATGGCTGTTACAACAACACTGGGGGAAAAAATGACTTTTTCACACTTAAGACTGGTCATTTGATCAAAATTTGGATGCTTGACAAGTGGCATGTATTTATGATGGTTGCAGTATCATGGAGTCATATGATCTCCTTTTGTGTTTTTTTGGCAGCCAGATTCACTTAATAACTGTTACTAACTTAACAATTGCAGTGATTTACTTAGAAATCTGGCAAGAAAGGTCATAAAATGGGACAAAACTCACTTAACAATTGTCTTGCTTAACAGTGGAAATTTTGGCCTCAATTATGGTCATAAGTCAAGGACTACTTATGCAGGAAATCTTATCTTTTTACCTTAATCTTCTACATACTAACAGTAACCTGAATTACATTAAAAAGTAAAGGCAGAGATTCCCCTTGCACATATGTGCTAGTTGTTCCTGACTCTAAGGGGCAGTGCTCATCTCCATTTCTAAGCTGAAGACTGTCCTAAGATGCTTCCATGGTCATGTGGCTAGCACGACTAAATGCCAAAAGCACATGGGACACTGTTACCTTCCCACCAAAGTGGTCCCTATTTTTCTATTTTACGTGCTTTCGAACTGCTAGGTTGGCAGAGTTGGGACAAATAACTTGTGCTTACCCCATTTTGTGGCACCAGGGATTTGAACCACTGAACTGCTGACCTTTCGATCAACAAGCTCAGCATCTTATGCACTGAGACACTGTGTCCCTCTTGAATAACATTAGGAATAATATATTTTCCTTGTGGTTTCTCATTTTCCTTACTCTTTGTACAATCATTCCATTAAATCAGCTCATGAAAAAGAATTGATCTAGAATTGAAGTAAAGGAAGCAAAGAGTAAGATGTTTAATGAAGTTAATAGGAGATAACTTGAAACTTCAACAATGTGGAAAAGAAAGGGAGGGAGACAGGCAGACAGGTAGGGAGAGAAGGAAGATAGTTTTGAACTGCAGAAGAAAACAAAAATGAACAATTTATAAAATCCTTAATGATATTTATATGCTTAAGTTCATTACTCTCTGGTGAGTGTGACTTGGCACTGGTTTGGTGTTTATCCCTCTTTAAACATAAGCAACAATCCAATAGCAATTACATGCAAGATTGCTGATAGCAATTTTGATCCTCCTGGATTCATCCTGGTTCTGGCTCCGGCTCCAAGGTGATCCATGCAACAAAGTGCAGATGACAACGCTGCTGGGCCTCACCCCATATATTCTCTGCCTCTGAAGTCCCAGCTGATTGACTGGGTGTTCTTTTGTTGCCCTGCACAGGAGCTGGAAAGTAGGTTGGGAAGGGAATGGGGATTTTGCAGTAACCTTTCCCCAAGAGTGGGATGGGAATGGAGATTTTAAAATATCCTTCCCCTGCCCAGCCCAGCAAGCCATACCTCACCCATCAAGCCACACTCACTGAATTGGTAATAAAATTTTTGAATCCTGCCACTGAACACAACTAACAGTTTTTCATACCATCAATATATGGGATTCAAGATGAATGAGTGGTTCTTGATGCTCTCCAATTTATTGTTTTCTTGAAGATATTTCATTATTAAACTAGGTAACATCATCACTGATGATCATTAGAATTCATGATGTTACCCAATTTGGGTAATGAAATGTCTGTAAGAAAACAACCAAGCTCCGAGAACAGCAAGGATCCCTCATTTCAAGCCTGAGCTACAAATATTCTTCTTTAATATAAGATGTATGTGCTATCTTTTGACTGGACACATTTTTACTTGAAATAAGATGATCTATTAGGGCCTACTGAACAATCTCAACTGTACAGTCCAACCTACTCTGCTATGCTGAAAGATTAATTATCAAAAGCCATCATGAATGCAATTGTGTAAACTCTGATTGTCTTTGATCATCACACCGCTTGCACTTGAATGGTTGCTTCGATAATTTCAGACTCTGTTTGAAAATAGTCAATCAATATTCAATGCCAGAGGTTGTCTATGGTTGCCAGAGGTCATCCCTGAGAATAATAGATGTGTAGTGCTTTCTGTGATCCTACCCCTTGTAATAGTTTCAGAAACTGTAGCATGAATCCTTGAACCTGAGCATCTGTAGTGGTGCAGTTAGGATGCAGTACTGAATATCTCAAGGTTGACTCAGCCTTCCATCCTTCTGAGGTTGGTAAAATGAGGATCCAGATTATTGGGGGCAATAAGCTGACTCTGTAAAACAATTAGAGCAGAGCACTGTAAAATGTATAAATTTAAGTGTTATTGCTATTGCTGTCAAGTGTTCCCATGCCATAATGATCTTGGGCATGCCAGTTATATGCTTTAACATGATGGGTGTACGCTGGTTCCTCAGAATTAGTCCAGTTCTGGGATCTAATTTAAGATAATGCAGCTGCAGCTACTTTTCCAGACCTATAGCTTTAGCATCTGGTTGCTAATGGAAGGAATAGGGCTGGCTAGGCTCATCATTAAACAACCTCTTCTTTATTGCTTCTTTCCTTAGCCTTAGAACAAGAAATTACTAGTTTACTTTCTAAACTTTCTAAACTTACAACTTACCAAAAGTCATACAAACATACAAGATACAGCAAAGCAATTAAAGTCAAAATTAAATTAATGTCTTTGTTAATTTTTTTTGCCATTTTCCTAAATATTGATAAAACAAGGACAAATACCCATTCTGTGTGAAATGTTCATTTTTGAGAAGCACAGAGCAGAAGGCTTCTACAACAATAAAGTTTTGGTCCAATGAATCTGTTACATTCTATAGCCTCCTCTTTCTCTTCCTCTTCTCCTTCCTCCTCCTCCTCCTCCTCTTCCTCCTCCAGGGTGGGATTCAAATTTTTTAACAATTGGTTCTGTGGCCGTGGCTTAGTGGCCGTGGCTTGGTGGGTATGGCTTGAGTTGGCTAGGCATGGCCAACTCAATATCACTCACATTGAGGCATGCATCTCCTTGCCTGGCCTCTTCTGACTGTGGAGATGCTGCAACAGTCTAAGTATGAAAAATGGTCATAAGTCACTTTTTTCAGTGTAATTGTAACTTTAAATGGTCACTCCACACAAGTAAAGTACCAGCAAAGGAGGGGAAAAAACTCCAGAGAAGTTCCTGAGACAGGAAGTCTAGTCCTGCCAAGAATGTAATGAGGGTTAACAGAGAGGCAGTTTCTGTAAGCAACACCAGAATGTTTCCTTCCTGTCTTCCTTACAGGATTAGGCCAGTAATTTCTTCTAACAACTGGTTCTCCGAACTGCTTAGAGTGTTAACAACCAGTTCTAGCAAATAGGTGTGAATTGGGAGAATCCCACTCCTCCTCCTCCTCCTCCTCCTCCTCCTCCTCCTCCTGATGGTGCTATTTCCACACTGTGCTACTTCCACTGCACAAATATAATTCAAGGTATGAATTCCCCCAAATAAATAAACAGCTTTTTTTAAATGGCAGCAGATTGTCACCTTGGAAAGAATTGTGAATCGAAGAAATAAGTATCTACTCCCCTTTTTCCAGAACATGCTTTGTTCCATGCTTGAAACTCAACTCTTGAAACTGTTCTGAGCATGGAATACTCAGAATAGCTTTTTCAAGGTCTAAACAGTTTGTGCTCTTGTTATAACTATGTCACAAAAAACCAGAAAATCAATTTATCTGAATCAAAAGCATGACTGTTCTTGAATGTGGTATTTTGTCAAATATCACAGTGAAAGGAAACAAGTTCATGTTTACCAGAGTAAGGTCTAAAGCACACAAAGTTTGTCTATACAGGAGTATGGCATAGAAAACAAAATTAGTTGAACTAGGGAAGTGATGTAGTCATCAGTTTAATATGTTTTTGAAGAAGACATAAAGCAAACTCATTTGCAGAAGCTAGAAACAGTAACAGTTTTCCAAATTCCAATTCATACTTATAATTGCCATTCGGTTCTGAGATGAGGATATGAATGCTTTTTATATCACTTGGTTTCATGAAGCACAGTCATGTAAGAGATGTTAATTTGCATCCAGCCTCGTAAGCTTCATTTGATCCTGAGATTCACAAATTAATGCTCTACCCTATTAAATTAGATCTCCTAATTTTCAAGCTGGTGAAATCTTAGAGTAAACAACTGTGTCAACCTGTTTCATTTGAGCTGCTTCACTTGCGCAGGCAAACAAGGCAGCTGCAGAAATTGGAGAAGGATAGAAATGGAATAAGGTTATGTCTAAGAAGCTTGAGACCTCTCACCTGGAGGAAGGATGCATCCTCCCAATGCTTTATCTTCCCCTCCCCTGATCCTATGTCTTTTCTCAAATTCAACCCCTCTGAATACCATGATGCATACACTACTCAGTCTGTAAAATCTAAGGGTCCCTGAGGCCCTTGCAAAAACTACTAAGGTGTAATGTAATGTGACAGAAAGAGCTAAACCTTAAATGTGCATTATGAGCTATATTAAGTTTAATCAGCTACTAATATTTGTCTTGCTCTTTTCTAGTTCTTTGACCAAATCCCATCTGCCATTTTAAGTGTAAGCCCACAAACATTTTAAGGGACTATAATACATTGTGACCCTTAAAATTTGCATCGCCTGATGTTCCATTAATGAGAGGCAAAGCTGAAAGATGGCAAAATTCTGATGCGGCAGAAGGAGCTGATCACTTGCTGGGATTTATTTAGTTATAATCATAAAATAAATGAAGTTATTTATTTTATAGTCTTTAAAGGTCTTTTAGTTCAATCCCCTGCTTGGTGCAGAATCCATTATTTTTCCCCATCCAAATTCTATCTGAAAACCTCCATGGGAAGGAACCACTAAGCAGACTCCTCAATTGCTGAACAGGCCATCCAACTGCAAAATTCAGGATAACCAATGTCAGCTAAACTGCTATTATTATTATTTTTGCTAGCTAAATGCTTGTAATCCATAATCAATAGCCTTAGCTCTGTCCTATTAAAAGGACCTTCTTTGTATTCCTCCTGTTTCTCCATGTTTTTAATTTCACTCTTTTTCTTTCTCTTGCTCCCATTTTCATGTTATATGTCCTATAACTATTCTCTTTTGCAAGATGAAAAATACCCTGTTCTTTTAACCATTTCTCGTTGAGCTTGGATTCCATTGATTTTATCATCCTGGTCTTTTAAATCTGTTCTAACTTCTCCATTCCATTCTCACTTTTCAACTGTAGTGCTCAGGACTAGGCATACGTAGTCTAAAAGACAATGGAAATATGCCACATGTTAGAAAACATTAAAAATGATGTTACTGACCAACTATCTGACATAGTATGTTTATTGTATTATTTCAGAATAATCATCCGATTATCATTTTTTTGACTGTACAATTATATAGTAGACTAAACCTTGAAACTTAGATACAAAGACAGAACATTTTACTTCAAAGGAGTCAAGTTTTATTTTTTATTTATTCCTGGATGGCAATTTGCCCCAAGAAATTCACTGCTCTAAAATTCAAATGCCAAAAAATATACTGCACAAGACTTTTAAATATATATATATATATATATATATATATATATATATATATATATATACATACATATATATATATATATATATTAATGAGTATCTACTTATTTGTGTGAGGTCATTTAAACATTCCCTTCCTTCTGTCCTCCCTTCCTCCCTCCCTCCCTTCCCTCTGGTTATTTAGCTTCCTTAAAATAGGAGAACAATCTCATGGTTACTAAAAATACTAAAAATATAATGATCAATGTAGCAGATCTCTATTAGCTTCTTTTGGTAAGGACATCAGAATCTACAAGCCATTTCTGTCCCGAACCTGCACAAATAGCCTGCTTAAGCTGATTTATGAACACCACTTCTATTATAGAAAACTACAAAACTATCTAAATGCTCTGGAAATTGTTTCAGTTTTTTTCATTGAGAAGGTACTTTCATCATTAGTGGCTTTGTGTTACTACTTCCAACATTATTCTAGCCTACTCTATGAATCAGTTTGTATTCAGAGATGCTTCATTACAGAATAGTCATTTGGTACACACAGACAGTTCTATTAACCTATGAAAAAAAATATATCTATAGAAAGACTAAAACAATACCAAATGACTATCTTACATGAGTATTTCAAGTTTTAAGAAATCTGGAAAATGAGTTGTGGAAGACATATTGATGGACGTTAGGAACTGAATTGCATAAACTTTATGGGTAATCTACAGTTAGATTCAATGTCTAATAATTTCTAGGTGATGTATGTATATGTAAGTATATATGCACATATATGCACACATACATGAGATTGTGCATTCTCTCTCTCTCTCTTTGTGTCTCTGTCTGTCTGTCTCTGTTGCTCTCTCTCTCTCTATATATATGTATGTATGTATGTATGTATGTATGTATGTATATGTATATGTATATGTATATGTATATGTATGTATGTATGCATGTATGTATGTACAATGTGTATTACGGTATATAGTATATAATTTTATAATGTACCATATAATATTTATAATAACAGGTGTATATATGCATCTGTATACATAAACACACACACACACACAAATGTCTTATTGCATTTTATTTATTCTGCATTGGGGTATCTCTGCATACAGAAAGTTTAAAAGAAATCACAACTTTTCTGTGGCTATTTTTGACGACCATCAATAGATTACAATGAAAGTAACCTATTTAGAACAATAGAAACAGATTTTTTTCAGTGTTGATTAAACTAAGTAGAGTGTACTTAATTACAGTAGAATTAACTGTTCCTTGTGTCAGGCTTGACTCCAGGGCTCAGCAGTAAATTCAAAGGTCTCCAGATCCTTCACCCTTACTTGAATTGTTTTGGCAGAAGAGTCTCAGAGCTTTCACTTAGATTAGAAACTTTATTACAGAGAATGATGTTTCCAACACAAAATTTGGTTATTCATATCAAAGCACAGAATTCAGTGCGTTATATTTCTGTACTGTAAAATTTAGATTTTTTCCTTCTCATATTACCACATCAAGAGACTCTTTGAAGGTCCTAAGTGCCTTGGTATAGCTGGGGTACAGTTTTATCAAGGTCCTCCCTAGCTCATTCCAGCTCACAGTCTTTAAAAGTTGGGTTTATGGTTGAGAAATAAATCTTCTTAAGCAATCATATGGCTATGAAGAATTTTATATGTTATCTTTCCACATAAAAATGGTTGGCCATCACTAGCAACAATCCATAATACTAGAAGCAATCATCACAATAAATATAACCAACCATTTATATTTTATAAAATATAAATTACAATAATATAATCAAACATTATCAGATACAAAAATCAATGAATATAATATTGAAATAACTGATAGAACATTAACAGAAGCAGAGAGTAAAAAGCAAAATAGAGAAAATCTAGAAGAGGATCTGTAAGAATGTATTCCAATAATATATCATTGTATAACTAGGATATTTTAAACAGTATTTAACAATACTGGACTTTATCCACAGTCACTGAAATCTTTGTAAATTTTGCTGCTCTAAATTCCTAATTATAAACAAATTTCCTATGATACTGTTACTTTATTTAGTGCTTTCAGCAAACATGCATGTCATTTTTTCACTTATAGCCAGAGTTGGGATTCAAAAATCCCAGCAACCAGTTCACTGCCAGGTTGCTGGGTGGGCATGGCCCTGGTGTGCGTGGCCTTCCAGAACTTTTGAAAGGGCCATTTTTTTACCTTCCCCAGAATCTGGAGGCCATCTGGAAGCCAGAAATAGGCTCATTTCTGGACTTTTGGAACTTCCAGGAGGGCTGTTTTCGCCTTCCCCATGGTCTGGAGGCTTCCCTTGAGCTTTTGGGAGGGTGAAAATAGCCTCCCCCAGGGTGCGGAGGCCTTCTGGAAACCAGACACAGGCCCATTTCTGGATTTCCAGAAGGCCATTTTTTCCCCCTTTTCACACCTCTGTGCAGACCCTGCACTTACCTGCATCCAAAACAGGCCTCATGAAGAGTCCTGGGAGGAGCGGGGTGGGGTGGATGGGACCAGCTGGTCAGTTAAACTACTGGTTCACTGAACCAGATGTAAAGTTAATATCCAGTTTCCCCAAACTGGTCCGAACTGGTAGAATCCCACCCCTGTTTATAGCCCCTTTCTGCACAGATTTTAGTCTTTGGATTACAAAGGGGAAAATATTCTTAATGGGATAGAACATTGGGTCTTGGAAAAATACACTCCAATATGCAGATGGGCTCAGAAGGTAATTAATTATCACAGCCTCTAGAGAAAATGGCCAGACCATTTGACCCTCAGTGGCAATTACTCTATACATTTTTAAGTGTCCAATAAGAAATGCAGAAGGATCAAAGACAAATGATACCTGAGGGATGCCTATGGTTATTCTTAGTCATCCAGATAATGGTTGTCCCAAAGGGGCTTTTTCAAGATGCAACTTCATAAACACATGGCACAACACAGAAGAACAAACCCATGAGGAGAAGATTCAGCATTTAAAGACAAAGGCCACTCTTTTGAAGACAGCAAAGTCCACATTTTGGACAGAGATGACTGCCGGTTTGAAAGAGGGGTTAAAGAGGTCATCTATGTCAAAATTGAACAGCCCTCTCTCAACAGAGGGGGAGGGATATGATATCATCTATCTCCAGTCTATAACACAGTTCTTTCAGCAGTTCCAAGAAGGCTCCATTGCACTAGTCAGGAGACTGGAGAGCACAGATAAATGTCCAAGTAGCCTCAACAATTCTCTAAAAGGATGCAAATGACCAGCTACTTGTAAGGGTTATAAATCCTTCCATTCCCCACCATCCCGTCACAGTTGAAGAAATTTCATGGATGAGAAGTGAAGCATCTTCAAATAAAAACAAGAAAATCCTGAAAAAGCAGCTTTAGGATACCTGAGGGATCACCTTTTTCCAAGAGTCTTTATCCATTTAACTTGGCAGAAAGGGCATGCTGCAAAACCCATCAGCCAAAGAGTCTCAATTGGTAGGGGTTAGAAAATGTTTATTTTCCCACAGTAGTCTCTGCTCTGTGAAACATCCTCCCTTTGGAGATCAGAATAGTCCCAACCCTATTAGCCTTGCATAAGGCCCTAAAAAAATTGGTTTTGTTCTGGAGCCTTGGACTCTGAATGTATCAAGGTTCCTGTTTCATGGCTGCATTGCTCCCTGACCACATATCTCGGCTGCTATGTGTATTTTATTTTGGATATTTTTATTGTGTTTATTGTTTTAAAATGTTTTGAGTGTTTTATTGTAATATATACTTTTTGAATTGTAAGCCATATAGAATCATTGACTGACTTGGCCGGCTGTAGAAATTGAATACATAATAGTACATGCATGCATGTATAAATACATACATACGTACATAAATACATACATGTGCTCACAATTTTTCTTTAAAAAAAATCACTTTTCACTGTGGTCTCTGTATCCATGGTTTCTAAACTATTTGAGACAGAATAAAATGAATAAACTTTTCTTTTTTTTAAAAAAAAAAAGGAAAGGATTTGATGAAGGTCATGTCAACATACACATTAATCAAAATATGTGCGAGAGCCTGTTTTGTGTAGTAGCATCAGGCTAGAAACTGTAAGGTTATGACTTCTAGTCCCATTTTTGGCACAAAGCCAGTTGCTGACCTGGGACTACTCAGTTTCTCTTAGCCCAAGAAAAAAGTAAATGCCCCCCCAAAAAAGAAAAAAATGCTAAGAGAACTGCAGGGATTGCTCAAATCAAGACTGACTCAAACAAACAAAAATTGTGGGGAATTTTTTTTAAAAAAATTCTTGTTTTCCAGAAGATATACAGCAATGTATGGCATAAGTCCAATGTGAAATTAAGCAGAAACCCATTTGGGCAATGGAAGTTCCCTTTCCCTTTCTTTGCTACAGCATGCTTCTTTTAAGAAGATGCCCAAGGCACTGAAATAGGAAAGATAATTTTATCTATGTGGAATAAACACTTGGATGGAATCCTATTTCTTTATATTATTAGTATCGAATTAGTATGTGTTTCAATTATCATTTAAAAGAGTGTGGGTTCATTTGGGAAAAGCATTATTAGGCCTATGACATGAAACTCATATGGAATAATATCAACACAGCCACTTGCTAAGCTTCTGCAAACTTTAATCTTTGTGAGGACTTTTGTTTTGTTTAATTTGTGCTTCCTACAAATCACAGTTACCTCCTGGTGACTGCTTACCCAATCCTTGCAGTTTTCTTGGGGATTTTTTTGGAAGTAATTTGCTCTTGCTTCCTTCCTAATTAAGGCCCGGTCCCACTGGCCAATGGACGCAAAACATATGCATAAAGGAGCAAAATTTCGGGGGTGGCTCCATCCATTGTCATCCGCTCCCAAAAGTGGCGAAAATTTGCATAAACAGAATGGAAAAGAATGGAAAAGAACGGACGTGGGTAGTATGTAGCGGGGATGTTAAACAGATGTTCATCGGAAGCCTAGTGGATGAAAGCGGATGGAAGGGGATGACACCTCTGAAGGGGTTCCGGGGGATAATTGCGAAGCGGACGCATAGCGGATGAAGTGGATGCATCACGTATGCCTAAAGGAAAGAAAGGGGATGCCGCACGGATATATATCGGCTGCAAACCGTTCACTGCGCATCCTATTTCTGTGCTACTAACAATGTATAGACATTCCATGTACCTTTTCTTTCCTCCCTCTTTCCGTTTTCAGCTGCAATGGATGTGAGTTGCGAGGATGCCCAGAGGATGCAGAGAGGATACAGCAGATGTTTAATGGATGATAACAGACATAAAAAGTTTGTTGCTCGTATGTCACGGATTTACATTGTACGCGGCAGAAAGTTCATCCATTCACAAAGTTTTGTGCAGCTCAAAACTTCTTGCACGGATGAAATCGCAGTGGACGGATGCTCGACGGATAGAGCATATGAAACACGTGTGCAATGAGTATACAATGGATGCATAGAGTTTTCCAACGGATGGCAAGCTTTTTTTAACATTTTACATCCTCTGCATCTGTAAGTGCAGTGGGACCGGGCCTTTTTAGGCTGAGAGACAGTAAATAGCCCAAAACCAACCAGTTGTCCTACACCAGGACTAGAACTCATAGTCCCTGATTTCTAAACTGATATCTTATCCACTAATCTAAACTTGGAGGAAATTGTTGACAGCAATTGAAGGACAAATGCAATGATAGATCTCAATTTGTGTACCAGATATAAATATCACTGGAAAAAAACAAGTATTGTGGAAGAACACTTTAAAAAAACTTGATATAACGGTCTTCTGCTTGAGCAGGGGATTGGAATATAAGACCATCAAAATCCCTTCCATGTCTGTTAATCTGTTAAAATTAAATAAAATTAAATAAAAATTTAATTCATGTCAGTTGAGGAATGGCAAGCAACTGTGAATGTTGAGACAGTCAGTTTTGCCATTTGCTTAAGCAAAGTCTTTGTGAATGAAGGCAAGTATATGTATCCCAGGATAATTTTGCAGGATCCAATCTGAGTCAATCACTGGGGCCAGAGGTTTATTTTTTCAAGTTTTAGGGCTCATGCTGGAGAGACAGAAGTTCCCTGATGATGGGTTCCAGCACAAGTTCACATGTAGCTTTGGTCCTAGTGGCTGACTCAGATCGGACCCTGTAGCAAAGACTTTATTTCAACCAATGATGTCCAACTTTGGCAAGTTTAAGACTTGTGGATTTCGATTTCCAGAATTCCCCAGCTGGCCATTGCTCATGCTGACTGAGGAATTCTGGAAGTTCAAGTCCATAATCTTTAAAATTGCTAAGGTTGGACACTCCTGATTGTGTATGGACAAATCATTTCTTGATCTTCAATCTGTTAATGACATGAAATCAGTGAGAAGTAAGAAAATCTGGACCCATGCACAGACAGTGCCATTGCTTAAATTTATTTCACAAAAGTGGAAAGTTATAGCTACAATATTTGTGCTGAGTTATGAAATATGCACAGCAGATTCTGCATGCTAGAACTATGATGGCGAACCTATGGCAAACATACTGGAAGTGGCATGCAGAGACATCTCAACAGGCATGCGATCTGTCACCCCAGCTCAGTTTTACTGCACATGCGTGGGGGGGGTAGGGCATATGCGGGAGATGAATGCACATACACATATGCAGGGGGGTGGGGGAGCCCCGGGGATCCCATATGCATGTGCGGGGAGTGGGGGGGAGTGCAGTGGGGTCATGCATGCATTGCATTATTGGTGCAGGCATACGTACATGCTCACGCACACATATGCACACTTTCGGCACATGATGACAAAAAGGTTAGCCATCACTGTGCTAGAGAAAAACAACAAAAGTCAGGCTACAGAAAGGAAGGCATCTGTTTGATTCAGATTCTCGCTTTTCATGCTTGATAATGAATAAGTGCTTCATCTAAAAAAAGCTGAAAAAGATTATTGGCTCTTTTTTTTCCAGATACTCTTGGGTGTCAACAGGCTAGAATATTGCAATGAAATTTGAGGAGAAGAAGGCTTTACTCTTCTAAGAATTTAGAACACAAATTCTGTTCCTCTTCTAAGAACACAAAACACAGTTTTGTGTTTAATGGAGTTGCTTTATCAAAAGAAACTTGTTAATTTCCCCTGCAGCGTATAAGAATCCTAACCTGAAAAGTTAGGAAAAAATCTCTAACTTTTAGTTAGGAAAAAAAAATGTCAAAAGAGGGTCACATAACAAAAGCTGAATACCAGCATAGAGCTTCAATCTGCAGAGATGAAGTCAGGAAAGCTAAAGCACAGAATGAACTAAGAATTACAACAAATGTAAACAATAATAAAAAAAAATGTTTCAACATATAAAAATCAAGAAAAAAAGTCAAGAAAGCAACAGGTCTACTAATGGGACAAGATTGCAAGGAGGCAAAGAACTGACAGGTTGTTTAATTCATTCTTTGTATCTGTCTTTACACAAAAGGAAAAAAAATAGTCCAACCTGTCAAAAGTAGCACCATAGAGCCATGATGGCAAACCTCTGGCATGTGTGCCACAAGTGGCACGCAGAGCCATTTGTGCTGGCACTTGAGCTGCAGGCAAATTTAGCTCACTGCGCATGAGTCCATCTCACAGCTGATGTTCGGCTGGTTTGAGGCCTTTTTCGGCCTCCCAGAGGCTTCATGAAGGCTTCTGCAGGCTGAAAACTAGACCTGTTTTCTAGAAATACTGGAAGTGATGAAACGGGTCTAGTTTTCAACCTGAAAAGCCTGCAGAAGCCTTCCTTAAGCTTGTGGGAGGCCGAAAAAGGCCTCAAACCGGCCAAAAATCAGCTGTGAGGAGCAGTGCAGGTAAGGGGGTGGTAGGGGATAGGGGGTGGGGATTGTATGTGCGTGAGTAGGGGGCATAGGGGTGCACGCATTGCTTTCTGGGTGCTGGCATATGAACGTGAGTGTGCAAGTGTGCACACAATTTTTTGGCACAGGAGCCCCAAAAGTTAAGCCACCGCTGCCATAGAAAAATAGGAATACAAGTCAAAATAGGCAAGGAAACAGTAAGGCAACGCCTATTTACTCCAGACAAGTACAATTCATCAAGACCAGATGGATTATATCCCAGAATTCTACAGTTGCTGGCAGATGTGAATTCAGAACCACTGAACCATACAGGGGTGGGATTCAAAATTTTTAACAACCAGTTCTGTGGGTGTGGCTTAGGTGGTGGGCGTGGCTTGGTGGTCATGTTATTGGATAGGTGTGGCCAACTCAATATCACTCACATCAAGGCATGTATCTCCTCGCCTGGCCTTTCATGACTGTGGGGATGCTGCAACAGTTGTAAGTGTGAAAATGGTTATAAGTCACTTTTTTCAGTGCCATTGTAACTTGAATGGTCACTCCACATAAGCAAAGTACCAGCAAAGGAGGGGGAAAAAAACTCCAGAGAAGTTCCTGAGACAGGAAGTCTAGTCCTGCCAAGATTGTAATAAGGGTTAACAGAGAGGCAGTTTCTGTAAGCAACACCAGAATGTTTCCTTCCTGCCTTCCTTACGGGATTAGGCCAGTAATTTCTTCTAACAACCGATTCTCCGAACTGCTTAGAATGTTAACAACCGGTTCTTGTGAATAGGGGTGAACTGGTAGAATCCCACCCCTGAAACCATATCTTTCAAAGATCCTAGAGCACAAGGGAACTATCAGAGAAGTGGAAAAGAGCTGATGGTTCCCATCTTCAAAAAAGAAAAAGAAAAAAATGGATCCAGGAAATATGTACCAATCAATCAAGATAATCAAACAAAAGAACTGAGTTTTGAGTTTTCATGGAGAGGATGATGCTTACATTATTTCATAAATACATTCATAGATACTTTAAAAAAAAAAAGTCAGGCTGTTTAAAGGCTGATTTAAGCTGCTTAAAAGCAAACTTTCACATGCCTTTGGTTTTCATTATATTGACTGGTTTTGCAATTATTGTTTTGCAACAATTATTATTTTTATAAAACTGATTTAGGCCAGAACATTGTGTGACAGGTCAAGATTTTGTGAGGTGGGAGGACAGGAAACAGCTTGACAGTTATCTGTGAAAATTAAAGATGTAATTGGACATCCAGGAAATTGAGGAAATCGAATCTGATTAATACTGTGGGTTTGGTAAGCAATTTAGGGTGTACCTTATTACTATGTATGGAGGCGAACAGCATTGCTAATTTATTTGATAGGCCCTCCCTGGTATTTCAACACAAATTTCATGCAGTAGCCCTTTTCTTTCATTTATCCAAATTACACAATGGCTGTATTGCTTGGGAAGGAGGCATAAGGTCCATTCTCCCACTTCATCCACAGGCATTATTCAAATGAAAATCTTATAATCATCATATTACCTCAACAACATATATATTTTCTGCTGAGCTTGTTTATAACTTATTTTGGTGGAGTAAACTCTTTTTTTCTTTCAATAGGTTTAAGTATTGGGAGAAGAACCTATCAAAGTCATAAAGATAGGGACTGGGCTAAGGCGAATAATTGACTATGATTTTGTAAACTAAGTTTCTTGACTGTTAATTGGCTGTCTTCTGGAAAAGGTAGAGGAAGGGAAGGATATTAAACCTGGATGTGAGAGACCTCTCCCTGTTCTCCTAAAGTGGCTTTTAGCACAGTAATCTTGTTTGTTTATTAATCAGACTCCCTAATTTCAAATTGTAATCTTTTCTCATTAGACAATATATTTTGGATACATTTTTAGCATAATAAGGAACCTTGTTTTATTACCAATTTGCAACTAATCAACTATCAATCAAGTTAATAAGGATATCTTGGGCTATCTAATGTATTGTAGCATACTGTTTCAAGTACAACAACCAGAATTTCTTAACTTCTGTAAGGATAGATCAGGAAATAGAAATTGGATGGATGGATGAATGAATGAATGAATGAATGAATGAATGAATGAATGAATGAATGAATTGGAACGTTCACATATGCATTATTTGTTAAGTATAATACATTCCATAACCTGTGAAATACCTCCAAGGTACTTTGAGGTTTTTTTGTTTTTGTTTTGTTTTCAGCAATTGGAACCCTGCTAATTAAGGGAAAATATAATTAGTAGGCCATAAGTGTGAGGTTAAGATTTCAAGAGAAAGATCAAAGGGGGTATTGAATATGGACACATGGTGCAGTCGTAATAGTAAATCAAATAGACAGGAACAGAAACAGCATACAGACATTCAAAGGAAGCTAAAAAAAGTGTTTCTTCCATTTCTGTTCAAAATTGGAAGGGACATGCTGTTCAAAATGGACAGATGGTTATTGGAGTGGGGAAAGGGGTCAAATGAAACAAACATATTAAACTGTAGCAATTCCATCCGGCAACAGAGTTCTGAGTCTTCTCAATGTGTGCATCATTGTCCAATCCTCAGAGCAGACTGATATTTTTATTACATTTTATTATTACAGCTGGTGTCCTTATTCAACTTTCTGATTTAACAAGCTAAATTTTGCTTTTGTTATTCTGCTTGCTTAACAGGAACAGTGCTAAATTTTCCAATAAACGATTGGATAAATAGCATATCTTTCTGCATATGAAGTAAGGTAGCTTTCCCTCATTTATAAAGCTCTTAAAAAAGCTCTTTTAAAAAAAAAATCCTTTCTGTGATCTCTATGAAATTTCAATTGCAGACACAGTTAAAATGGGTAGCTGATACTCTTGTTTAATGTGTCACATTCACAGGGAAATTGCGAAAGAGTCATCCTCCTAGATGGAAGGTTGAAACTTTCAGCATCATTGTTATTATCTATCCATATCTTTAAAATGTATTGGCAGCAGCTATCTTTGGTTCTAATGCTTCATCCTGGCATGTATAAAGATATTTATCTATACAATTACCAAGACATGTTATTTGAAATCTTTCTTTCTGAAAAAAGTTGTAGAGCTGGATTTCCTTTTACAGAAGATCTTTAGATGGCGTATCATAAATTGTTGGATTTGATTGTTTCATGATGATAACCTTTTTCCAATTATCAAAAGTTTAACCTTATACATAATAACTAAGATGGAAGCCTTGAAGAGTTAAGTCAAGCTAATTTGCAGGCATTAAATATTTGTCGCATAGTAATGTAAACAAGAACAATGGATTCATTTACATAAAAATAACACCATGTCATTTTGTGGAATCTAATGTTCTCTGCATTGTGTTTGGATTTTATATTAAAAAGGGGCTGTGGGATTTTTTAAAAATGCTTTTTAGAATTGATTTTTAATTGGTTGAAAAAACCCCAGAATCACCGAAAGTGAGTGGTTGACCATATAAATCAATCAATCAATCAAACAGACAAACAGATAAATAAATAAATAAAGTAAGTAAGTAAATAAGCAAGCTACAGTTGATGTTGACTGGTCTTAGAAAAGCTAAGTAGGACTGGTTAATATTTGGATGGGAGATTTCAGAAATATCCCAAGATGGTGAGCCTGATGAGATTCAAACTGCCAAATTGCTGGTAGCCAGCAGTCAGCAGAAATAGCTTTCAGTACTGCATTCTAACCACTGTGCTATCACAGCGCTGTCAGTCCTTATTCTGGAAACAAGAACCCCCCAGTACATACATCTTAGAAGCATGTATATCTAAAACTGGCAAAAGAGCCTGTCCTTTGTTTTATTTGTTTCTTGCAACAAAGTGACTTGTCCTTGAAGCCAAAGAAATAATTAACATCTGTAGATTTCACACAACAACAAAGATTTTGCTTCCTGAATTTATAAGATCCATCCAAAGCATCTATCTTACTTTTGGGTTTATCTTAGGAAATTTTGGCTGATAATCACAAAAATAATCAGGAAATTAACCTATCACGTACCTTTCACTTTTTTACACAATGACAACCTACACCCTTCAGTACCTGTAGGCTATGCTGCACACATGAAAGAAACATACAAAATCATGAAACTATTGTTGAAGCACATCCGGTACACCAAGTACAAATAAAGTACACCAAGTTGAAATGCAGCTTGACTACATCAAGTATTGTTGTTACATGCAACCTTGCAAAAGATCACACTACATTAAAAAGAAATGGCTACTCCAAAGAATTTGGTTCCAGGACATGGCACATGAACCACTTATTGACCTGACAAAGATATTTCATTATTTGAGACAGATGCTAAGATTTCCCCCCCCCCTTTTTTTTTTTTTCTTATGACCCTGTAAGTAGGAACAAACAAAATTTTGATTTTGGAAATGGTTTTTAAAATGGAGGGGTGGGATTCATTTTTCATTAAGTGTCTGAAGTAAAAAAAAAAATAACTGCTTGACAAATTTGAAAGTCAGGCTTTTGAAAAAATTAGAATAGAAACCAACAACCTGGTTCTCTCCGTATATTTTGAGCAAAAGGAAAAATAGATAAATGAGAGTTTACTGAGGCTTGTATTTTCAGGAAAGAAAGCAAATAAATGAAGTAGTTGTTTCAGGGCTCCTAAAAACACAATCCAAGTAATTGTAGCCTGCAGCAGCTAAGTCTGAAATACCTTTTTATCAACCAAAGGTAAAATGAGTTTATTTTAACGTAATAGCCAAATTCCGATTCCCCATTCTTGCTTAACTTTATTTGTATTCAGCTTTATAAGAGTTACATCCAGTATTGCTAGATAAACCTAATGGTAGGATGGTTTCATGAAATGCCTGCTCTTCAGCAACTTAGGAAATTGATCCAAAACAAGCAAGATCAAAAATCAATTTCATGTGAAAGGATCCTTGGTGCATTAAGCCCAGTGTGCTTTATCTGAAGGGTTATGCTTTATTAGGATGAACAAGGTCACATTAAAAAGGAAGCTGCTAGAAGTGCCTGCATAGAATTGATGGCTATAACTGTGAAACATACTTCATTTTTCTTATGAAGAAGAGAGAGACAAAGACAGAGAGAGAGAGAGGAAAAGAGAGAGAAAGAGAGACAGACAAAGCAAGACAAAGACAGACAGACAGAGAGAGAGAGAGAGAGAGACAGAGACAGAGAGAGAAGAGAGAGGGAAGGAGAGACAGAGACAGAGAAGAGAGAGAGAGTGAAAGAGAGAGAGAGACAGACAAAGCAAGACAAAGACAGAGACGGAGACGGAGAGGGAGAGAGAGAGAGAGAGGGAGAGAGAGAGAGGATGCATTATGCAAGGCACAAGTATATTGTTTGAAGAGTTGCAGTTATAACCAGAAATTATATGTTTACTTCCTCAGTTAATATACTATCTAGATCTAAGTCTATTCACACACACAAAAAAAAACTTTTGTCATACATTTAGAAAACATTATACCACAAATTAGCAAAACATTATCTTATCTTCCTGTATAGCAATTTAAACTCTGATGAATTGGATCTACTGGCTGCCTCAGAAAAGAGGCAATATATGTTGCTGAAATATTGGACAGTGGGGGTGGACAGCAGACAGTGGACCGGGACTTCAGCTTTAACTAGTCCAATTGATCAGCTCCTGAAACATAAACAGGAATGTTTGCATAATCATTGTTAAAGCCCATGTCACACTGCACCAACGGATGCAAAGAGGATGTAAAACGGACAAAAAAGCTTGCCATCCGTTGGTTAACGCGATGTACTCACTGCCTCCGTTTTGCTTCCTCTCTATCCGTCCAGCATCTGTTTATTGATGTTTCATCCACTCAGAAAGTTTTGAGCTGCCCAAAACTTTTGAGCGGAGAATGTATCCAATGCATCCGTTCTGCATCCTCTAGGCATACGGGGGACATCTGTTCTGCATCCATTACGCATCTGCTATATCCGCTAGGCATCCGCTGTGCATCCGCACAACTCAAATCCGTTCCAGCGGTAAACGGACACAGGGAGGAAACAGAACGGACATGCAGCGTTAGTAGCACGGATGGAGAAAGGATGAAAGCGTATGCAGCTCATCCGCTCTGCATCCGCTCTGCATCTGCTCTGCATCCATTCTGCATCCTCTACGCATCCGCTCTGCATCCTCTACGCATCCTCTACGCATCCGCTCTGCATCCGCTCTGCATCCTCTACGCATCCGCTCTGCATCCTCTACGCATCCTCTATACATCCGCTCTGCATTCTCTATACATCCGCTCTACGTCCTCCCCACGTCCGTTCCTTTCCGTGTTATCCGCTCTGCTTATGCAAATTTTTGCCCCTTTTGAGAGCGGATAACAACGGATGGAACATTTTGCTCATCCATTGTGTCCTTTTTGCATCCGTTGGGCAGTGTGACATGGCCTTAAATTTGGTGCATGTCTAGCAAAATGTCTACCCTTTGGTTTATTTTTAATACATAAAAGGTGACAAACATACATAATATTTAAACAATACAGTCAAAAGATGAACAGAGGTAGATGCAAGCATTTAATAATGTAAGATGCAAGCATGAATTGCAATGACCATAAAATGCCTTCTTTGGCTATCACGAGACACTTACTATCTATAGGTCACCAGGAGGATCAAAATTCTGCATTTAAAATCCTGCTACACCACCAGAACTCTCATTTCCTGTGGCTTGTTGAGGCAGGTGTCATGAACTATTTGTAACCCCCCCCCTTGTGTGTGCAGAAATGGCTTTATGTCAATCTATGCCCATGGATATAAGGCTGGCATTGGTTGCTTTCCTGCATACTTTATGGGCTTAATTAATTAATGCTCTTGTTAGATCTTATATTTGAGGGTGATTTTAACTGTGCTATTGTAATGTAGGTACTGATGACTCAATAGAGAAACAGATACAGATAATCAGAATTGGAAGGGACCTTGTAGGTCATCTAGTCCAATCCCCCCATCCAAGTGAACTGCTTGCATCTACCTCTGTTCATCTTTCAACTGTATATTTAAATTATTAAAAGGGATCAACAGTTTTAAACACATAATATTCCTTCTTTCTCCTATTTTCCCCATACCAGTAGCCCTGTGCGAGGATCTGGTTTGAAAGAGAGTGAATGGGCCAAAGTCACCCATCTAGCTTTCACTTTTAAGTTGGGACTAAATTCACAGCCTCTTGTTTTCTAAGCCAGCACCTGAAAAATTGCCCACAACTTACTTAGAAAAACAAAATTAAGAAGCTACTAAAAATGTCTTTTGCCATGTCTTTCATGTCTCATCCTATTGTAGAACTGAAAGTGGAATAACTGTAGGAAGACTCATTTAAGGTGCATCACCATAGGCACATGATGCATCTAGAGCAGGGATGTCAAACTCAAGGCCTGAGGGCCAGATCAGACCCATGAGGTGCTAAGATCTGCCCCACGTGGCCACCCTGGAAACAGTGAAGGACCAGCTCCCACAGTGCTTCTGCCAGAGAAAACGGAACTCAGGAAAGCTGCATGCTGGAGGCCTGCCCTCCCAAACTCCGTTTTAACTGGCCAAGGGTTACAAGAAGCTGTTTTCACTGGCAGAGTGCTCGGGACACGACAGGCACCCTCGACATGAGGGATGTCAAGCAGGCCACAGCCACCCTGGCCACAGCCACCCTGACCCCACCCCAAGGTCAAACACTCAATGAAATCAAATTTGACACCCCTGGTGTAGAATTTTCCCAGACATGAGTGGGATTCTTTTAACAATTGAGATGACAGTTCTGCTCAGTGCCCTTTTGATCTCTTCAACAGGATCACCTCTAAGATGTTTCTCCTACCGAAAAATCTTGCTCAGCTCCTTGATTTATTTATTTTTTTTGTAGTTTTTCGTTTGCTTGTTTTAGAATAAGTGAAGTCTCGGCAGTCCTGAAAGAGAAACTAATTGGCTCACTTATCAGAAAACCAGGCCTGGATCCAATACATGAGGAAGAACTATGGTCTTATATTCAACCTCCCATAAAAAGTTGAGAAGGTAGACTGGAAATAGAGAGTCCTCTGGACGAAACAGATTATTGGGAGGCATAGCAGTAGGACTTCAGCCCTGGCTATGGGTTTAGAAATTGTTATTTCCTGTGAACAACCTGTGAAACCTAGATGGAGAGTGTTGTAGAGTGGCGGAATAACCTGAGGTAAACACAGAACAAACTTCAGCTTTTTACTTTATTGTAACAATAAAGGGTTGCCGCGGCTGCCGTGCTTACAAGGTAGCCAGTTGGCAGACAACAGCTGATGCTGTTTGACAGCTCTCTTTTACAGCCAGCTGTCAAACGGCATCAGCCAACAGGAATGGTCCGTGTTCCCTCTGGAAACACGGACCAGAGTGAAGATTTTTCAGCTCAGTCTTTTCCAAACGCCACACTCCTTTCTCCCAGAACGGAACATGCATAGTCCTTCAGATAACTTGGGCGCTTGCGCAGGTGGCCAGATCTTCTAAATCCTGATGAAGCTGCTGCTGGAAGGATCTTCTCCGCTTGTTGGGCAACTTCTGGTGCTGACAAAGCTGGCGTCTCGGTTTCAGGTGTCTCTGAGCGAAGGACAGATGGCTGTTCAGGTAGGCTTGTGTTTATGTCATACCCATGGGAAGTTTCTTTGGTTGCCGGTGGTCTCTCTGTTGCAGGAATGTCTTGAGGGCCATCTGCAGACGAACTCCAATGCCTTCTCAGTTGATCGATATGGCAGCGCCAGATGTGCACATCTTGCAGTTGGACCCTGTAAGACTTAGGACCAGTTACCGCCACAATCTGCCCAGGCATCCATAAGGGGTGTCCCGCATAGTTCCGGGCATAACTTGGTCATACTCAGTGAACTCCCTTGCCTGGCTATTTGACCAAAGGCGCGTGACTGGGGTGTAATGCAGTGGGAGTCTGTCTAGGGTGGTCCTCTACCCATGAGAGGTTCAGCTGAAGACCTATTAGTAGTGGCACAGGGAGTTGTGTGCTGGGTCAGGAGATACTTAGCAAGCCTAGAGTGCCAATCTATGGGCCCAAACCTTGCCAGGGCCTCCTTAACTGATCTGACTGCTCTTTCAGCCAGGCAGGATGAAAAGGAGCTGTAAGTGCGTGCCTTATTCCTAAGTTGGCTAGGAAAACCTCAAACTCAAAGGAAGTAAACTGGGGGCCGTTATCAGACATGATGGTGTCAGGGAGGCCATGGGTAGAAAATATCCTTGATAGAGCCTTAGTGACAGCTTCTGAAGTTGTGGTAGTCATCAAGGTCAGATCTACCCATTTAGAAAAAGAATCGACCATCACCAGGAATGTACACCCATGTATGGGGCCAGCCAGATCAGTATGCACCCGGGACCAAGGGGCCACGGAATCTTCCCACCTTCCTGGAGTGGATGTGAATGGAGCAGGCCTGGTAGCTTGGCATGGCTGACAAGCATTCACCCAACATCCATGCCTGGCCACCATACATAACTGTGAGCAAGGGCCTTCATCCTGACAATGCCAGGATGGCCCTCATGCAGGACCTTTAAAACGGAGTTTTGCAACTTGGAAGGGATAACTATCCTTGTCCCCCAAAGTAGACAACCTTGCAAAGAAGAAAGTTCTTGCTGGCGAGTTTTGAAAGGCACGAATTCGGGGGCGTAAGGAATCACCAGCCACCCCCTTCCCACCCAGTCAAGAACTTGCGCGATTACCTTGTCCCTGGCAGAGTGGGCAGCGATATCAAGGGCAGTGATGGGAAATTTGAGATCATTGATCTGGAACACAGCATTAGTTGCTGCAGGATTCTCCACAGGAACAGGCAGGGGGCAGTGACTAAGAGCATCAGAGTGGCATAGACTCTTGCCAGGTTGATAAATCAGTGTATAGGAATAGGCAGCCAGAAATAAAGTCCACCTGGTCATTCTTGGAGACAAAATCTGAGGAGTTTGTCTTTCGCCTGACAGAAGGCCTAACAGAGGCTTGTGATCCGTAATCAACTCAAAATAGTGTCTATATAGAAACTCATGGAATTTTTTGACAGAAGCAACTGCAGCCAAAGCCTCCTTGTCAATTTGGCTGTAGTTGCACTCAGCTGGGGAAAAAGTTCTGGAGAAAAAGGCAATGGGTGCCTCAGAACTGTTAGGCAGTCTATGATTTAAAACAGCACCTATGCCAAAAGGAGAAGCATCTGCTACTAAAACTAAAGGTAAATGTCTATAAAATTGGCTCAGGACAGCATTGGATATAAGTAATGATTTGACAGCATGGAAAGCATGGGCTTCCCTAGGTCCCCAGTGCCTGGGGGACTGTTTATCTAAGAGTCTGTGCAGAAGCTCTGCAACAGAAGCTTTATGTGGCAAAAACGAAGCGTAAAAGTTAAGAAGTCCAAAAAAGGCCTAGAGCTGAGTTTTGTTAGTTGGCATGGGTGCCTCATGAATAGCCCTTACTTTGGATTTGATTGAATGAATACCAGAGGCGTCAATTTTGTATCCCAAAAATTCTACCTGTGGGGTGGCAACAGTGCACTTTTAACTTAAGACTATGCTTTCTGAAACGATTGAGGACTGCTCTGACTCTTTGCAGTAACTGAGACTTGTCAAGGGCAGATATTAAAATATCATCAAAATACGGGATTATGCCCAGTAATCCTTCAAGAAGTCTTTCCATTAAAGATTGGAAAATTCCTGGGGCCACACTTATGCCAAATTGGAGGTGCCTATATTTGAAAGTGCCCCTGTGCATTACAATAGTTTGTAGTTCAGCAGCTGTGTCATCAACAGTTCCCATTTTTGCGAAATTAGACATGTCACAGGCCTATCAACAGTTCCCTGTTTGATAGGCCTGTGACATGTCTAATTTCGTGAAAATGGTTCCTGGCTCAAAGGAATGTAGTAGGTGCTGGATAACAGGGACTGGATAAGCGCTGATTTGTAAATATTTATTCAATGACATCTTGTAATCTGTGCAGATTCTTATGCTACCATCTTTCTTTAGGGGTGTCATTTTTGGGGTTTCCCATTTTGGGAAGGCCACAGGTTCTAATACACCCTGTTTAATTAATTTGTCAAGCTCCATGTCTAATTTGGGGCAGATTGCAAAAGGTACCCTTCAAGGCTTTACATGGATTAGTACTGCCTGAGGGTCCAAGTTGAAAGATATTGGGGTTCCTGAATAACAGCCCAGTCCCTCACTGAACACATCAGCATAGTCATTAAACAAGGTGTCCACTTCAGCATTTGTAATAGAGTGGATTCCACTTATATGGAGGCCAAGGACAGGGAACCAATCTAATCCCAACAGGCTAGGGAGGGCACCATCCACAACTACTAAAGGCAAGTGACCTTTAAAATTTTGAAATTGTACAAAAAACTTGCCTTTTCCGATGACTGGGATGGTTCTATCTTGGTAGTCACGTAGGGTTAACTGGCAGCCATGAAGCTTCTTCTTAGTCATTCTGGGAAGTAGTTGTTTCAAGGTGCTCCATGAAATGATGGACAGTGTTGAACCTGTGTCAACCTCCATCCTGCAAAGTTTTCCTTCTATAGAAACAAAAACACTGATTTTGTTAGAACCTTTGTTAGTCAGCTTGGCTTGATAGCAGGTAAAAAAGTCTTCAACTTGTTTTTGGAAATGTTGGGTTGTCTGAGGCTTTTGGGCAAAAGTCTTTCCTGCTTGACAGATCCTGGCTAAATGATCCTTCCTTTGGCATTTTAGACAAATGGCATTCCTGCAACTTGCAGGGTGCCCTGAGGTGGTTTCCTCCATAGCTTAGACAAATGGGCTGGGACCGTGGAGGTAGATTGGGGCTTGGCCTGTTCTCCCCTTGACTGGCTCTTTACTGCCTGAGGCGATTTACATCATAGCCTTCTTCTGAGGAGGCTTCATCCTAATGGATGGCTGAGCTGCTCTGGCTAATTGGATTTCCCTGAATTTCTGCTGCCAAAAGTGCTCATAGTTCAGCAACTTGAGACTCTTTGATTGCAAATTTAAGGGTTAAATCCCCTTTAGCCAACAAACGTTTTTGTAGCCTTAAAACCCTGACTCTACAAACTGGTTGGTCTAATAACATGTCTTCCAGATAGTCTATAAACCCACAATGCAAGGCAGCTGTTCATAGGGTAGCCATGTACCCATTAATAGTCTCTCCCTCAGCCTGAATCCGTCTCCTAAAAGCATGATGCCTGGCAATTTGGGGTAGCTTCGGGGAATAGTGGTTGGAAATAATTTCCTGCAATTCTTCCCCTGGAGCAGTCTTAATTGAAGGTGGAGCCAATAATGCCGTAGCAGTGTCAAATACTGTGGCTCCGCAAAATCTGAAAAAAGTAGTACTTTTTCCTATGGTCGGAAATGTCAGCAATGTCTATGGCATCTAGGAAACAGTCAAATAGGTTTCGGTAGGACTCCCATGTTTCCACTGTCGGTCTGAAAGGCGGGAATGCAGGGTTCGAAGTCATCTTGACTCAGCGGTGCCAGATCTTTCAAGGAAAATTGAAATTCGCGCTTGCAAATAGTGACAGTAGCTCTTAAAGTGACATTCAGCTCGGTAGTGACTTCTGCTCTTTTTGTCATGACTTCGCTCAGCGATTCTTTGCCCGGTTGCCTCTTATATGTATCCTGCCCTCGTCGCCAATGTCGTAGAGCAGTGGAATAACCTGAAGCAAACCCGGAGCGAACTTCAGCTTTTTACTTTATTGTAACAATAAAGGGTTGCCGCAGCTGCCATGCTAACAAGGCAGCCAGTTGGTGGACCACAGCTGATGCCTTTTGACAGCTCCCTTTTATAGCCGGCTGTCAAACGGCATCAGCCAATAGGAACAGTCCATGTTCCCGCTGGAAACACAGACCGGAGTGGAGACTTCAGCTCAGTCTTTTCTGAACACCACAGAGAGAGCTTGTAGAATTTTTTTTTTGTTTTTTTCTGACTGAGGTCTGACTGTAGAGCCACAGGTGTGAATAGAGATGTGTGGATGTGCATATATTTTTGTCTTTACATCTAATTTGTTTATTATTATTACTTTAATACCTATAAACTACCTATTATCCATGAGGTTTATGAGGACAGATAAACTGCATTCATACATAAATAAATAAATTTTACCAGTCAGATCAGATCATAATCTTATATTTTGTTTGTTACATTCTCCAGCTTTGTGGTATACTCCTGTTCATACTTTGTAATAATATATAATTGGGGGACATCCGGCACATGTGGGTTTTTTACGGGGAAAGAACGTTATAAAATCATTAATCAGAAAATAAAAAAGACTCTCTTTTATGGAGCCATCAAATATAAAACCTATCTACTGAAGGTGTACAGAGTCTCTAAGGAACCTTTTATGTCTATGAAGCTTTGAAGCAAAGATGTGAAACAGTTTCCCTATTTCTAACTGGTGGGGAAAGGACTTCTTCATAATGTGCATGTCCAAGATTGTCCTCCTTTGAGGTAAGACTGCCTATTCAGCAAGCTCTGCCTTGCTCTGAGACTTTGCAAGGGGTCACATTGTGTTAATTCAGTGAAGTGAGGCATCAAGATGGCCAGCAAGCAGGACACGAATGAGCCTTCATGTTTTCAACAGACATTTCAGGGAGATTAATTAATTAACACTATCACCAGAAGTAAGACTAGTATTTTTGATACAGTAATTTTCCATGAATTTGTCTAATTAGGAGTATCAAACTCAAGGCCTGCAGGCTGGATTCGGCCCATGGAGGCTTAAATCGGACCCATGGGGTCAGCCTAGAAATATCAAAGGACCAGCCCACGGTGCCTCTACAGGCCAAAATGGGCAGTGCAGAGGTCTTGCGAGGCCTTTGTGCAGCCCGTTTTCTGCCTCCTCAGGCTCCAGAAGCACTTTGCTGGATAAAAATGGACCTCATGGGGTTTTCCCATGCCCTGTTTTGGCTGGCAGAGTGCTGCAAAAGACATCCATCCCATCTTACCCCCTGCTCTCACCCCTGCAAACCCATGGAGGGGAACTATAATGCTGATCCGGCCATTAAAGACACCCCTGCTCTAAAGTAATTCAGATTAGACTTTCTGTCCTTTTCTCTCCACACATGAAACTTTCAGGATCTTAAGCCCATGTCACACTGGCCAACGGATGCAAAAAGGACACAGCGGATGAGCACAATGTTCCATCCGCTCTCAAAAGGGGCAAAAATTTGCATAACCGGAGCGGATAACACGGATGCGGGGAGGACGCAGGGCGGATGCAAAGGGGATGCAAAATGGAAGCCTAGCAGATGGAAGCGGATGGGAGCGGATGGGAGTGAGTGGCACATCCGCAGGGCTTCCGGGGGGCCTCAGCGAAGCGGACGTGGAACGGAAAGAGCGGATGCAGAGCGGACACCGAGCGATGAAGCGGATGCACAGTGGATGCACAGCGGATGCACAGCGGATGCACAGCAGAAGCCTAACGGATGCCTGGCGTTCACTGTGCATGTGGGGAGGATGCATTGCGTCAGTCCCGCGGATATAACGGAAGCAGCTCGGAAGCAGGTTGGCATTCAGAGGAAAGACCTGCTGCCGGACACATCGACTTCCTTGCCTGCCCTGCCTGCATGTCTGCCTGCCAGCCTTGCTGCCAGCCTCCCTGCCAGCCTTGCTGCCAGCCGGTCTGCCTGCAAGCCTTGCTGCCTGCCTCCCTGCCAGCCTTCCTGCAAGCCTTGGTGCCTGCCTCCCTGCCAGCCTTTCTGCCAGCCTTGGTTCCTGCCAGCCTCCCTGCCAGCCAGCAACCCCACAACCATGCAGAAGCACAGCAAGCCTCAACCATCTGCTGCCAGCCCTGGCAAGAGGGACAGGGCTACCATCCCGCCCCCTGGCCCTCACTCTGGTTTTGCTGGGGCTTCTGCAGCACGGGCTCGCTCTTCTGGGGCTGGCGCTTCTGCTGCTTCTGCTTCTGGAGGAGCTGATGACAAGCACTCCAGCACCAGCCATCTCCACAGCACCTGCACCCTTCACCCCTGGGACTGAGCGACCAAGAGGAGTGCCAGAGACTCTTTTTTGTTTTATAGCTTCTTGTTAATAAAGTCTATCTTTGACTCATACACTTGCTTCATTTCTTTTTTTTAATAAAGTCTTGCTGGAAACTTTTAGAAATGGTTTAAGCCTTTGCATGCTTGTGGGATGGGTTAAGATAGCTGTGGATGGGTTGAGATAGCTGTGGGATGGGTAATAGCTGTGGGATGGGTTAGGATAGCAGTGGGATAGATAAACCTCCAGTTCAAGCATAGTGGGACTGTATGGTCCACCCTCCCAGGTGCCACACCTACGGCCCTTTATTATCAATAATAATGTAATAATTATCCACACATGTCAACATAAACACAACTCTTTATCAAACGCCCTGTTCATTGTAAGCCAACCAAACATACATGGCCCAATCTCATCTGTGTGATGAGACAGGCTGAAGGAAGCATCCATTAAGCATCTACCATCCTGTCTTGCCACTCCCCTGATCCAGCTGGGGAGTTGCACCAGTGTCTCAGGAGGTTGCGCTGCTTCTTCGCTTCATTTGAGGCTCTGTTGGGGTCTTGCACATCCTCAGTGTTGATCAGGTTTCGCCCTTGCCTCCATTCCCCAGGCTCCATGACCCCATTGGCTTGTTGGAGGTCCACGAGCCTGTTTTGCAAGACTGGGTAGTGGGTGCGCATGAAATTGTGCAGGATGCAGCAAGCTTCCATTATCCTCCTCATGGTCTCTGGGCTATGCTGCATGTTGGTGAGAAGTACCTGGAACCTATTGACCAGGATGCCAAAGGCGTTCTCCACCACCCGCCTTGCCCTCGACAGCCTGTAGTTGAAGATCCTCTCTTCACGGGTGAGGAGTCTGGAAGTGTAGGTCTTCATGAGGTAGGTTGTGAGGAAGAAGTTGTCATCCCCCACGATGAAGTAGGGCACATCTTGTGTGTCGTTGGGCAGGGGTTCTGGATCTGGGAAGCCCATGATGAGGTTGCGTTCCAGCCCCTCCTTGTGGTGACTGGTGTTGTATACCTGGGCATCCGAAGATGAGCCGTTGCCTGAAGCATCGATGGACATGGACTTGTAGTCAGCATCGACCATGGCAAAGAGGATGATGCTGAAGAAGCCCTTGGAGTTGAAATAAGTGGACCCCGAGTTGGCTGGAGATTTGCAGGCCACGTGCTTGCCATCGATGGCTCCAACAGTGTGGGGGAAGTTCCACCTCTGATACCACTGCCGTGCAACTTTCTTCTATCCTTCTTCAGTGGAGGGGTACTGGAGGAGCTCCTCCAGGTATTCTTCAATGATGGCCTGCACCACTTCTCTGACCACAATGCTGATGGTGTTGGATGGCACCCTCCAGCCGTTCTGCATGCTCCTGTAAGAGGTCCCTGAGGCCAGATGGCGCAGAGTGAGTGCCACCTTGAGCCGAGGTTCCAGGCTGGGCCTGAAGCTGGTGTTTGCCTTGGTCAACCTGGGTTTCAGGCGCTGCACAAATTCGTCAAACATGGCTGGCGGCATCCTCATGAAGTTCTGGAATGCCCGAGTGTCTTTGTTCCTGAGCTCCACCATCAGCTTGTTGTACAGTCCGTCCTCTGCTCTTCTGGTGAACCATCTTCGGACCCAGACTCTTTTTTGGTGGCTCCTTTTCTTCTCGCAGTAGTGTTCACAGAGCCTGTAGATCCACGGTGGACATGACTGGATGCTGTGGAAGAGGAAGAGTCAGATGAAGGCTGCAGAGGTCTGCATTGCTGGGCTGCTGTTCTGAAAGTGCGATGCAGGCGAGTTGCTCCCCCTTTTTATCGGCAGTATAGGTTTTCCGCTAGGCATCCTCTAGGCATCCTCTAGGCATCCTCTTGACATCCTTAATATCCAAGATAGGTCCCCTCTGCAAACATTTTTTCCGTTTTAAACGCTTTGTTTCCATTCTGCGTCCGTTCTGCATCCGCTACGTATCCCTTCCACCTCCGTTCCGCTTCCTCCCTGCATCCGAGTGGATGGAGTTGCGCGAATGCGCAGCGGATGCCTAGCGGATATAGCGGATGCATAGCAGATGCGTAGCGGATGCGTAGCGAGTGCACAATGGACGAACTGGATACATTTTCCGCGCAAAAGTTTTAGGCAGCCCAAAACTTTTGGAGCAGATGAAACGTCCATAAACGGATGCTGGACAGATAGAGAGGAAGCAAAACGAAGGAGTGAGTACAGAATGGATACATCGCCTTAACCAACAGATGGCAAGCTTTTTTGTCCGTTTTACATCCTCTTTGCATCCATTGGTTCAGTGTGACATGAGCTTTAGAAATGTTGATAATTGCCTTTTTGTGTCTAGGTTGGTTTTTTTTTTTTCCCATTTCTATTCAGTAACATTTAGTTTCCTTTAGACATTATATGAGGCCTGCATTTGATGTTATCCCATTTCCATGCCACAATGATTTGTTTCCTGAAGCATAATATGGAAAATGCTCTCTGTGGCAACCTAATCTCATAGATAAGTGAAGCACATTAAAATTAAAGCACTGTGTAATGTTAATCATATGCAGACGTTCAGCCTGCAAACTTGAGGTAGAATGAGGGAGTACATTCAGGCCTCAGCTCAATCTCTCAGTATAAGGTTGACTTATTCTCTCTATTCTGTACTTTTCTGCAATGAGCAGTGAATCCTAAGGGAGACCTTTTATGCAATTTATCTGGAAAATGAATAAACCTTTCTGCACAATCAAGAGTCTTCAGACAGCAATCAAGTTCCTAATTTCATGGAATCCTTTTTTTTTTTTCCCATTCAAGTGAATATGAGTAAACACTCTCTTCAGACCTCAGTCTCATTATAGCATAATCAGTAGAAAGAATAAAGGAATAGGATTGTTAAAATAATGGGATAGATATACATGCTGAGACACACATACACACACATCTGAGAGCCAGAATACTATACTGGGAAAGGTGTTGGAGAAAAACATGGAGACCCAGTCTCTTGTCTTTCCTTAGGCACAGAAACCGACTAATTGATCTTGGGTCAATCTTTGGGGCTGCCACAAAGTAGAGGGGGTCTATCTATTTTCCAAAGCAGCAGAAGGCAAGACAAAAAGTAATGGATGGAAACTGAACAAAGAGAGAAGCAATCTAGATTTAAGAAGAAATGACCTAACAGTAAGAACGATCAACCAGTGGAACAGCTTGCCTTCAACAATGGAAACTTTTAAGAAGAGATTGGACAGTCATTTGTCTAAAATGGTATAGGACCAAAAGTTCTGACCATTTCTGGAGAACTGGTAGCAGAAATTTTGAGCAGTTCAGAGAACTGGCAAATAGCACTTCTGACTGCCCCCGCCCCCATCTATTCTCTGATCAGTTGGGTCTTCCTTTATTGCCCTGCACAGGAGAGCAGAGCTGGAGTGGGGAGGGAATGGGATTTTGCAGTAACCTTTCCCTGCTATGCCTACCTAGCAGATTAGTGGAGTGGGGAGGGAATGGGATTTTGCAGTAACCTTCCCCCAGGAGTAGGAAGGGAATGAGGATTTTGCAGTAACCTTTCCCTGCTATGCCTACCTAGCCATGCCCACCAAGCTACATTACACCCACCAAGCCACACCATGCCCACCAAGCCATGTCCACAGAACCAGTAGTAATGTTTTTTGAATCCTTCCACTGTATAGGGTGTCCTGCTTGAGCAGGGGATTGGACTAGAAGACCTCCAAGTTTGTCTTCCTGATCTGTTATTCTATATAGTTATATATTTCTTCTCAGACAAATTCCACAATAGCTCTATTTATAAGCTGATAAACAAACAAACAAAAAATGTATTGCATTGATAGTTTCACTGTAGTGAAACTATCTAGTTAGAATGGTACAAAAACTATGGTCCCTGAAACCATGTGTATGCACAATAAGAAAAGTGACAATATATATGTATATGTATACATTTATATTTTTTTATATGTAGATCAAATCCTGCATAAATGTATGCATTATGAGCATAGTAAGAAGAAGGTGCCATGGGACAGAAATTTTAGGCTGCTCTGTGTTCAGACTAGTATAGTCAAAATCTATACCTACCCTCAAATCAGAATCCAATTCACTGAAATTGAATTGTTTGCACATTGCCCAGTTCTCAAATTATGCTCAATTAAAGCCTCATTAATCATTATTATACATTTCTCCATGCAAATGAGACAGCATTAAACACATAATGGTGTGCTAATTGTCACAGAATTGTTAAGCCGCATTTCAGAATCAGATAGTGATATCACACTATCAGGGTGCTTTATCTTTACCGTATTAATGACTGGGATTTTAACCATATAATTTCCCTTCCCTTGTTAATAAGTAGGAGAACAATTAAGATTGTCTTACCTGTAGTCAGAACTGGATTTATTAAAACATGTAAAAGAAGCATTGCTGTTTTACATGATTCTGGGCATCTCTACTTTGAATGAGACTTCCTATAAGACAAATTTGCTTAACACTGCAATTGAAAGTCAGTATAAGTAGAACAAAACCACAATACTCTCCCCAGATTCAAAATTCAGACTTTCTTTGACTTTGGTCATCATCATTCAGCACTTCTTATGGAAGTCTAGTTCAATTCTTTATCTGTCTTATATCCCAATTCAAAATACATCTGATAATAGTGGTTGCATCTGGTGCAACTTGAAGACAAAGATGTTATATTGTAATTATATTCAGTCTCTGTTGTTCTTCTAGAGACTCATGCATTCTAGTAAGATTGACTTCAGTCTAAAACATTTCTATTCATGAAGGATGAATATGTCATATTTATGAATAATTTGTAAATCTTATACAAATGAGAGAGAGAGAGGGAGGGAGGGAGGGAGGGAGGGAGGGAGAGAGAGAGAGAGAGAGAGAGATGGATGCCGTATTCTAAAGGGTCATATAATCACCATTTGCAATCTTCCCAACTGATCAAGGTCAATGGGGGGCAAGCTGGATTTTCTTGATAACTACATCATTTATTTAACAATTGCAATTTCACAATTTTGGTAAAAAAAAAAAGGTCATAAAAGTTGATGTGTTTCATTTAATGTCAAATTTAATGACAACAGTTTCACTCCCGTTTGCAATTATAAGTCAAGGACTAGCTATATCTATCTTAGAATCTCTTATTTTATAATTTATCAGAGTCCATATTCATGTATGCATAACCTGAATCTAGCTAAACAAATCTAATAAATAATATTATTCTCTTCTGCAGTCAGGTTTTAAAATACTAGACATGTATTTTGCCTGAAGATGGTTCATTGCCCAGTATATGTGCATGACAACAATTTGGGAAGCTACCTTCTAAAAATATTTTTCCCCAAGATGAAGGCAGCTTAAAAATAGAAAAGAAAATCCATGGAGGATAAAAACAACAAATGTGAAAAATGAGATGATCTACACCTTAATAAAGTTCATTGGAAGACTAAGACTGTCATTTCTGTAAAAGAATTAGAGTGAAATATAGTCAGCAAATAGTATCAACTGCATACTTCAAAGAGTCCCTCGTGTCAGCAGCCATATCAGAGAAGAAATCTGCACTTATGATGTGACAGATTCTTTTTTGCTGACCTTGAGAAATTTCATCAAGCAATTTGCATTGCTGGCTATCCAAACATCTACTTGAAATTGAAATAGAGATGGCATTTCTTTATATAAAGTAATATATTTTGATGAGATGCTATGAGTTATCATTTCATTTTCTCCACTCACATCCTGGAAAATCATTATTAATTTGCTCACTCTTTTCTGATGTGACATCAAAGTTCAAAACACTCCTTGTGCAATGATCCTGAAATGGAAAACAAATAATTAATCATGTCTTTCAGTGGCATCTTTACTTAGAGAGACTAGGGGTGATTCTGGGAAACTTGCAAACAATCAAAATTAAATAAAAATCAGCCAGACAAAACTGTATCAGCTTGTCAATCATAGATGAGTAACAATGTCATTCATACAGTTGTCTCACCTGATTCCTCTGTCGAAAACTAGCAATCTATGACACTTCTTATTAAAACAAAATAATTCTTTTCTCAAAACAAAACAAAGAAAATGTTCACTTTTGCTTTTAGGACACAAGCATTGGAAAGGCAAAGAAAGGAAAGGACAATAAGGGAAGCTTCAGGTTGACCTATCATAAATAAAAGCCATCAAGAAATTCTAGAAGGCATGAATAGACATTATCTTCTATTCCTCTTCAACCCATTACACATATGAGCATGACTCATGTTTTCCTGCTTTGGATTATGGTTTGTGCAAGATCAAATGTTATCATCCAGTTTTGGATCTTATTTTGTTCTAGAACCTGTCAATAATTTGTCGACCATGAAGGAGAAATGCTTGGTGAAAATGAGCTGAAGGAGAAAGCTTTCCACTTCATCTGATTGATGAAATGATGGAAGAGTGCATCAGTGGTCTTAAAAAATCTAAGCCCAGTAAGAAAGAACATAGGTGAGGAGTATGTGAATACCAAGTAATTACAATAAAGGCACTCAGAAAGTGATATAATAAAAGCTGCTGCAGCTCTTCAGAAAAAGTAGGACAATAAAGTATTTTTGTTTGTATATTTTACTTCTGGTTTAGATTTTCAAATGGATCAGATATTTTGCAGCTAATTATTATGCCAACAAACTTATGCCTTTACTATTTATTTATAAATCTAATTTAACTTTGTATATTAGTAATATTATCTCTGTGTGTTTCCATACAAGCATACATGTTAACAATTTGTTAGCACATAATTCACCCACACAAGGAAAACAATCAGTAAATTGGAAACTTCTACATAAAACATTTCCTTCCCTGTAAAGACCTGGTCCCACTGGCCGATGGACATAAAACGTATGCATAAAGGACACAGCAGACGAGAAAAATTTCAAGGGTGGCTCCATCCATTTTAATCCGCTCCAAAAATTGGTGAAAATTTGCATAAACAGAACGGAAAAGAATGGACGTGGGTAGGATGTAGTGGGGGTTTGAACGGATGTTCATCGGAAGCCTAACAGATGGAAGCGGATGGAAGCGGATGACACCTCCGAAGGGATTCTGGGGGATAATTGCAAAGCAGATGCATAGCGGATGAAGCGGATGCATCACATACGCCTAAAGGAAAGAAAGGGGATGCTGTGCGGATGTACATCGGATGCAAAGCGTTCACTGTGCATGCGGGGGGGTATGAATTGTGTCCGCTCCGTGGATATAAAAGGATGCAGAACGCACGCAGGGGAAAGACATGCTGCCAGATACATCTTGCAGGAATACCATGGATCGTCAGTCAGGCAAGAAGAGGAAGTCCATGCCTATTCGTTCAAGCCCTGGCAAGGTGAAGAAGGGCAGAACCAGGCATCCCACCCCCTGGCACTGACTCTGAAGCTGCTGCTCCTGCTGCTGTGGTAGACCAGCCTCAAGGCCCTCAAGCTCCTCAAGGCCCTGCTGCTGAAGCCCCTGAAGGCCCTGAACAATCTCCAGAAGGCCCTGATGCTGAAGCCCCTGAAGGCCCTGCTGAAGCCCCTGCCAGAGGGAGGAAGAGGCAAGGGAAGGAGAAGGGAGAGAGGAAACAGTACACCATTTCCAAGGAGCATGAGGATGAGGTGCTGGAATGGCTGAGGGAGAACAAGTAGAGGAGAAAGGGAGGAGAAAGGGAGAAAGGGCCACAGACTCTTTTCTGTGGAGAAAGGGCCACAGACTCTTTTCTGTGGAGAAAGGGCCACAGACTGTATCGGGACACCAAGAAGAAGCAAGCAGCTTGGAGAGACAAGGCAGAGAGCCTGGAGTACACTGCAGAAGTACTCATTGGATGATGGAAGCACATGCACACCTGGTATGGCAAGCTACACCTCAAGAAATCTGGGCAGGCCGCTGTCAAGCTCACTGACTGGGAGAAGTACTTCATGGCCAAGTGCAGTTTCCTGGAGGGTGAGATCCACCACCGAGGAGCAGCCCCTCTGACACCCCTCTCCCTCAGACAGCCCACACACAGCCAGTCCTCTTCCAGCCAGGAGCCAGCAAGCCTGTCCAGGCAGGTGTCTTCAGAGGGCCCCACAGCAGAGACACCCTCGACAGCTGCACTCCCCATGCTGGCGGACTTGGAGGATCCTGTGGAGGATGACACCCTGCTGTCAGAAATGGAGGAAGAAGCAGCCGCCACCAGAGGCCAAACCAACCCCAGCTCCAGAGGATGCAGGCAGAGAGGCAGATTGGGGGGCCAGCACCACAGTGTGCTGTTGGAGATCAGGGACACAATGAAGACCAGCACAGAACTTCTCTCTCAGCTGGTCCACTTGGACAGAGCATCCTCGGCCCGGAACACCTTCATCACCTATGTGAGCCAGACTCTGAGGGACCTGCCCGAGGCCCAGTAACAGGTGATGAAGCAGAAGATTGCAGAATCTTCTGCGATCTTCTGCACAACCCTCAAGGCCCAGCTGAAGCTGCTCCTACCCGGTCCAGGTCTGCTCCTCCACCCCAGGTGACATCACAGCCCTTCCACAGCTTTCAACAGCCCCTCATCTTCCAAGGCTATGACAACCAGGACTTCCCACAGCACAAGCAGAACTTCCCACTCCATGCCCAGGTTCATTGGATGCCACAGACGCTACTCTTCACCCAGCTGCAGACCAGACAGCCCCACTACACTCCTCCCAACCCTTCCTCCACCCCACAGCCAAGCCTGTCAATGGACAATCTGTGATCAGTATTGAGCCTGACATCTCAAGTCCTTGATGAAGGGCCTCTCAACCTCATGGGACTGAGTCAGCTCTCGGATAGCTTCCTGAACACACCACCACCTGTTGTACCCTCGGGGCCAAGCACCCCAATGGCGCCTCAGACCAGCACTCAAGCCACAGCTACATCCACAGTCACTGCCTGCTTCACAGCTGAGATCATGGACATGACTCAGAGTGACTCAGAATAGTCTCAGAGACTGAGTTGTTTACTTGTTTAATAAAGTTTATCTTTGCTTAAGACACTTAATAAAGTTTACTTGGTTCATTTTGTTTACTTAATAAAGGGTTGGTAAAAACTCTCCTCTCCTTCTGTGTAAAACTTGATACAGTCTGAACTAGGTTTTGGTTCTGATGATGAATGAGCGTATCATATGAACTGTTTCATCATCCATGGTGGAGAATAATTGTTGAAGTTGAAGACCAAGACCAAAGGTGATGAGGTCTGTACACCATGGCTGCTGGACTCATACTGAGATTCAGATGATTTTCTCCCCCTTTTTATAGAAAATATTGGTTGTCCACTAGGTGTCCTTCTACATACTCTAGACATACTCCAGACATCCTAAATATATGAGATACATCCCAGATACAAGCGTTTTGTCCATTTTTAATACTTTATATACGATATGCATATGCTTACATCCTTTCTATTTCTGTGCTACTCACACTGTGTAGACGTTCCGTGTACCTTTTGTTTCCTCCCTCTTTCCATTTTCAGCTGTAGCGGATGTGAGTTGAGGGGATGGCTAGAGGATGCAGAGAGGATACAGCGGACATTTAACGGATGATAACGGACATAGAATGTTTGTTGCCCATATATGTCGCAGATGTACATCGTACGCTGCGAAAAGTTCATGCATTCACAAAGTTTTGTGCAGCTCAAAACTTTTTGCGTGGATGAAATCACTGTGGACGGATGCTTGATGGATAGAGCGTATGAAACACGTATGCAGTGAGTACACAACGGATGCATAGCCTTTTCCAATGAATGGCAAGATTTTTTTTAACATTTTACATCCTCTTTGCATCCGTAAGTGCTGTGGGACAAGGCCTTAGATTGTTAATTAAATGTCATGTCCTTCCCACTCTGTTCTTTTCCATAGATAGATAGATAGATAGATAGATAGATAGATAGATAGATATCTTTACATAGATATATACAGGTGTGGGATTCAAATATTTTAACAACTGGCTCTGTGGGTGTGGCTTAGGTGGTGGGCATGGCTTGGTGGTCATGTGACTGGCTAGGCGTGGCCAATTCAACATCACTCACATTGAGGCACGCATCTCCTTGCCTGGCCTTTCATGACTGTGGGGATGCTGCAACAGTCGTAAGTGTGAAAAATGGTCATAAGTCACTTTTTTCAGTGCCATTGTAACTTTAAATGGTCATTACAAACAAGCAAAGTGCCAGTAAAGGAGTAAAAAAAAAACCCAAAGAAGTTCTTGAGATAGGAAATCTAGCCCTGTCGAGAATGTAATAAGGGTTAACGGAGAGGCAGTTTCTGTAAGCAACACCAGAATGTTTCCTTTCTGCCTTCCTTACAGGATTAGGCCAGTAATTTCTTCTAAAAACCGGATCTCTGAATTGCTTAGAATTTTAACAACGGTTCTAGTGAATAGGTGTGAACCTGTAGAATCCTACACATACAGTACTTTCATATTTGGAACTCAGCATTTAGTTTAGCCATTTTTTTCTCCTTTGTCTTTTGTTTTCTGTCTTTTTAAAAGCTATTTTGATGTATTACCAAAAAAAAACTCTTTTGCCTTATGTTTACTTTCTTTAATTTTGAAATCTTTTCATTTTCTTCATCTTAAATGATGTCACAAATTTCAATCCACAGTTCTTCATGCAGCCTATTTATCAAATCTATGGTATTTTTCCTGACTACATTCTTGTATGTAACAATGCTGAGGTTGTATGTTATTTGGATGATTGTTTTTGTTTTTGTTTGTTTCCCCTTTCAGGAGATATTTTTTCAAGTAAAACTCACGATCTGAATTACAGTCAGAATTATTTCCTTGCAAACAATAATGTAAGTTGTTTTCAAAGCATATAGTCATCTTGCTTTTGATATTGTCCATATCACAGTTGTCACTTAAGTTGTTTGAAGAAAGTATTTACTAATCTTTAATTTTCTTTAAAATTTACTTATCTTTACATCTTCTTGTTAAAATTATATTAGCCTCTCTTCTACATATTTTGGAAACTGAGGACAAATTTTCTCATTATTTCAGAGGTTACTTTACTTCCAAGTTTAAGCCCCTGTCACACTGCACCAACGGATGGAAAGAGGATGTAAAACAGAGATAAACACTTGCCATCCATTGATTAACGCGATGCATCCGTTCTGTACTCACTGCATATGTTTTGCTTCCTCTCTATCCGTCCAGCATCCGTTTATTGACGTTTCATCGGCTCAGAAAGTTTTGAGCTGCTCATAACTTTTGAGCGGAAAATGTATCCAATTTGTCCATTCTGCATCCACTACGCATCCATTCTGCATCCGTTACACATCCGCTTTATCCGCTAAGCATCCGCTGCGCATCCGCGCAACTCCATCCGCTCCAGCGGTAAACGGACGCAGGGAGGAAGCGGAACGGATGCGGAACAGATGCAGAAAGGATGCCTAGCGGATGCAGCATGGAAACAAAGCATGTAAAATGGAAAAAACGTTCGCAGAGGAGACCTATCTCAGATATTAAGGATGTCTAGAGGATGCCTAGAGGATGCAAAGGGACACATAGGGGAAAACCTATACTGCCTATAAAAAGGGGGAGCAACTCATCTGGATCACACTTTCAGAACAGCAGCCCTGTGGTGCAGACCTCTGCAGCCTTCATCTGACTCTTCCTCTTCCACAGCATCCAGTCATGTCCACCGTGGATCATAACACAGTCCTTTTGGCAGCCACCATCGTTCTGCAACAGTGCGAAGCCATCTACAGGCTCTGTGAACTCTACTACGGGAAGAAAAAGAGGCGGCCAAGAAGTGTCTGGGTCCGAAGATGGTTTGCCAGAAGAGCAGAGGACAGACTGTACAACAAGCTGATGGTGGAGCTCAGGAACAAAGACACTCGGGGATTCCAGAACTTCATGAGAATGCCTCCAGCCATGTTTGACGAAGTTGTGAAGCGGCTGACACCCAGGTTGACCAAGGCAAACACCAACTTCCGGCCCAGCCTGAAACCTGGGCTGAAGGTGGCACTCACTCTGCGCCACCTGGCCTCAGGGACCACATATATGAGCATGCAGTATGGCTGGAGGGTGCCACACAACACCATCAGCATTGTGGTCAGAGAAGTGGTGCAGGCCATCATCGAAGAATACATGGAGGAGCTCCTCCAGTGCCCCTCCACTGAAGAAGGATGGAAGAAAGTTGCAGAGCAGTTGTATCAGAGGAGAAACTTCCCACAGACCATTGGAGCCATCGATGGCAAGCACGTGGCCTGCAAAGCTCCAGCCAACTCAGGGTCCTTTTATCACAACTACAAGGGCTTCTTCAGCATCATCCTCTTCGCCATGGTTGATGCTGACTACAAGTTCATGTACATCGATGCTTCAGGCAACGGCTCATCTTTAGATGCCCAGGTATACAAAGCCAGTGACCTCAAGGAGGGGCTGGAATGCAACCTCATCATGGGCTTCCCAGATCTAGACCCCCTGCCCAACAACACGCAAGATGTGCCCTAATTCATCGTGGGGGATGACACCTTCTCCCTCACAACCTACCTCATGAAGCCCTACACCTCCAAATGCCTCACCCGTGAAGAGAGGATCTTCAACTACGGGTGGTGGAGAATACCTTTGGCATCCTGGGCAACAGGTTCCAGGTACTTCTCACCACCATGCAGCATCGCCCAGAGACCGTGAGGAGGATCGTGGAAGCTTGCTGCATCCTGCACAATCTCATGCGCACCCGATACCCAGTCTTGCAGAAGAGGCTCGTGGACCTCCAACAAGGCAATGGGGACATGGAGCCTGGGGAATGGAGGCAAGGGCAAAACCTGATAGACACTGAGGATGTGCAAGGCCCCAACAGAGCCTCACGTGAAGGGAAGAAGCAGCGCAACCTCCTGAGACAATGGTGCAACTCCCCAGCTGGAGCAGTGGAGTGGCAAGACAGGATGATAGATGATTAATGGATGCTTCCTTCAGCCTGTCTGATCACACAGATGAGATTGGGCCATGTATGTTGGGTGGGCCTACAATGAACAGGGCATTTAATAAAGAGTTGTGCTTATGTTGACATGTGTGGATGATTGATTACATTATTATTGATAATAAAGGGCCATAGGTGTGGCACCTGGGAGGGTGGACCATCCAGTCCCACTATGCTTGCACTGGAGGTTTATCTATCCCACAGCTATTACCCATCCCAAAGGTATCCCTGCCCATCCCACAGCTATTACCCATTCCAAAGGTACCCCTGCCCATGCCACTGCTATCTCAACCCATCCCACTGCTATCTTAACACATCCCACAAGCATGCAATGGCTTAAACCATTTCTAAAAGTTTCCACCAAGACTTTATTAAAAAAAAGAAATGAAGCAAGTGTGTGAATCAAAAATAGACTTTATTAACAACAAGCTATAAAACAAAAATGAGTCTCTGGTACTCCTCTTGGTCGCTCAGTCCCAGGGGTGAAGGGTGCAGGTACTGTGGAGGTGGCTGGTGCTGGAGTGCTTGTCTGATCCCCCGCATCATCAGCTCCTCCAGAAGCAGAAGCAGAAGCAGCAGAAGCCCCAGCCCCAGAAGAGTGAGCCCATGCTGCAGAAGCCCCAGCAGAACCAGAGTGAGGGCCAGGGGGCGGCATGGTAGCCCTGTCCCTCTTGCCAGGGCTGGCAGCAGATGGCTGAGGCTTTCTGTTCTTCTCCATGGTTGTGGGGTTGCTGGCTGGCAGGGAGGCTGGCAGGAACCAAGGGTGGCAGGAAGGCTGGCAGGGAGGCAGGCACCAAGGCTGGCAGGAAGGCTGGCTGGCAGGCAGGCACCAAGGCTGGCAGGAAGCCTGGCAGGAAGGCTGGCAGGCAGGCAGGCACCAAGGCTGGCAGGCAGGTATGAACCAAGCCTGGCAGGAAGGCAGGCACCAAGGCTGGCAGGCAGACATGAACCAAGGCTGGGAGGAAGGCAGGCAGCAAGGCTGGCAGGCAGACTGGCTGGCATCAAGGCTGGCAGGCAGGCAGACAGCAAGGCTGGCAGGGAGGCTGGCAGCAAGGCTTGCAGGCAGGCATGCAGGCAGGGCAGGCAAGGCTGTCAATCTGTCCGGCAGCAGTTCTTTCCTCTGAATGGTGACCTGCTTCCGAGCTGCTTCTCTTATAACCGCGGGGCTTACGCAATGCATCCTCCCCGCATGCTCAATTAACGCTAGGCATCAGTTAGGCGTCCGCTGTGCATCCGCTGTGCTTCCGCTCTGCATTTGCTTCATCTGCTCAGCATCCGCTCTGCATCTGCTGTATCCGTTCTGCATCCGCTTTGCTGAGGTCCCCCGGAAGCCTTGCAGATGTGCCATCTGCTCTCATCCGCTTCCATCTGCTGGGCTTCCGTTCCGCATCCACTTTCCATCCGCCCTGCGTCCTCCCCGCGTCCGTTCCTTTCCGTGTTATCCGCTCCGGTTATGCAAAATTTCACTCCTTCTGAGAGCAGATAACAACGGATGGAACATTTTTCTAGTCCGTTGTGTCCTTTTTACTAATGTTTTGCATCCATTGGGCAGTGTGATAGGGCCTTTATAATTCGGGTTGTCTATTGGTGGTACTATATCTTTTAATTGTTTTTTTCTTAATAAGCAAGACATTGCAAGTCAGAATAGAATTCAGCTTTCTTTGCATTTTTCAGCTGGAGCACAGATTGAATTTCTGTTATATTGATTGGCTTGCCTTGGACCCAAATGGAGATTATTATCATTTTGGGAGAGTTGTATCACTGCACTATCTTGAAATTCATTTTCTAGTAATAATGAGCATACATTTCTGCTATTTCTTGTCTGCAGTAGATTTGATGCTTCTCAGCCTGGATTTTCAGTTCTCTGCTTCCCAGATTGTCAATGTTCACCCTTGATATTTCTGTTCTGACAATTTCAAGTTTTCTTGGATTGTGTTTCTAATATTTCATGATGAAAATTCAGAATTCTATTGTTAGAATTAGTTTCTTTGGTATTTGTATTTGGAGAACTCTGAAATGATACCAATGGAATATCATATCTTTGCATTATTAAAAATTCATTTTACCTCTGGATTTATAAGCAGCTGTCATTACTGTGGGAAAATTCTACTTGTCCTTGTCCTCTGGTTTTCTATAGATACCTTCTGATTCAGGAATCTCATCTTCCAATATCAAATCAATATTGTCCTGGTTGTGAAGATCGACTTAGCTTCCTTGTTCATATATTAAACAGGGATCCCAAATTCTTCTCCAGATTCAGAGGTGGTATTCAGCAGGTTCTGATCAGTTCTGGAGAACCAGCAGCAGAAACTTTGAGTAGTTCAGAGAACCAGCAAATTCCACCTCTGACTGGCCCTGCCCCCATCTATTTTCTGCCTCCCAACTCCCAGCTGATTGGCTGGGTCTTCTTTTGTTGCCCTGCACAGGAGAATGAAGCTGGAAAGCATGTTAGTGGGGTGGGGAGGGAATGGGGAATTTGCAGTAACTTTCCCACAGGAGTAGAGAAGGAATGAAGATTTTGCAGTAACCCTCCCCTGCCATGCCCACCAAGCCATGCCTATCAAACCAAACCAAGCCACACCCACCAAACCATGCCCACAGAACCAGTAGTATTTTTTTTTAATCCCACTACTGCCCATATTGTATTTAGTCTGATTCCTTGTCTATGACAGCCCTGTTTGACTCTTATGGAAATGCACACTCTGAATGTTATAGCTCATAGTATCCTTCAGGAGAGGGTAGGTGCATGATTGTAGATTATTATTAGGGCTGTATATGTTTCAGAGTTGAAGAATAAGTTCTACTTTGTAACACATGGAAAGATTAAAAATGAATTTATGCAATTAATTAAAGCAGATGCATCATTTTCAAGGGTTGTGCAGCTGTTAAGGTGAACCATAGTATTGTGACTTAAAAATATGTCTTTTTTGAAAGGCTGAATTATTTGCATTCACCACTATTTGTAGTTATGTTAAAAATAAAGTCTTATTCAAATACAATTTGAATCATCATAACTTTGTAGACATTTTATCTAGTTTTTTTCTTGGTTATGATATAGAAGTAACTTTTCTAGCTTTGGGCATTTTTTTTTACTTTATAATCTAGTCTGTGTCCAAGGATCACCTGGAATTCCACTTCCTAACACTACTGATGATCACACTGGAATAGGTCCTGAAAGTTTTGTGAAACTTCAAGGTTTTCCAATTGCATAACTAAAAATTAAAAAAAATAATAATTTAAGGTATGTGACAGCTACCACTACTATCATACTACTACTACTAATGTTGTTGTTGTTGTTATTATTTAATTATTCATTCATCAATTCATTTATTTGGATTTCTTATTTCTGTAAGAGGTCTATGGAGGAGACTGATAGAGTATATGAGGGATCCCTAGTAGCTTGGATCCATCAATCTATCTATTTAATTACTAAGTATTGACATCAACAACTAAATATTGGCACATAAGCAATTGAACAAAGAAAGGCAATTAAAGGTACTGATGACATCCTATTGCACAACTCTGACTGACTTCTTCTAATATTCAATACACTGTATATTATAAACAGTGTAGGAGACAATATATTGAATATTAGAAGACAAAGGGGGAAAATGATTTTGAACTACAGTCCCCTGATACTACCTAAAAATTAGCACCCCAAAATCCAGTCCCCTGAGCAATTCATGATGTCAGGGTTCCAAGTAACACCCACAACAGAATCAAAACTTTGAGGCAGACATCTTCCTCAAACCATACATTTATTGGAGGTGTCATATTGCCACATCTGGGGAAAACCCAAATCTAAAATTCTGCATTTTCTCCACCCATCTTATGTGAGAGTCGACAGGGCTGCCACATGATTGATTATAACAAAGCTGCTGAGGGAGCCAAAAGATCATGTAGATTAACATATTCCCTCAGTCAAACTTCAATCAAGCAGAGAAGCTAGAGCAATCACACTACTATATCCTGAATGAGAGTGACTTGAAAGTGATCCAGAAAATTATTCTTGCCTAGATACATCTGGAGCTACAAAGTTAGTATATTCTCAGTCATCTTAATGAAGACTTGGATCCTGTAATTATATGGATATAATTAAAAAGTTTATCCAGGCCAAAATATGGTGTTTTTAGTAAAACTATAACTGACTCCTTCAAGCATTTATCTGGCACTTATCCGATAGTGCTTAAGGCCATGTCACACTGCCCAACGGATGCAAAACGTTTGTAAAAAGGACACAGCGGATGAGAAAAATGTTCCATCCGTTGTTATCCACTCTCAAAAGGGGCAAAAATTTGCATAAGCAGAGCGGATAACACAGAAAGGAATGGACGGGGGGAGGACGCAGAGCGGATGGAAAGTGGATGCGGAACGGAAGCCTGGTGGATGGAAGCGGATGCAGAGCAGATGCAGAGCAGATGCAGAGCGGATGCAGAGCAGATGCAGAGCAGATGCGTAGCGGATGACGCAGATGCGTAGTTGCATCCGCTTTCATCCTTTCTCCATCCATGCTTCTAATGCTGCATGTCCGTTCCACTTCCTCCCTGCGTCCGTTTACCGCTGGAACGGATTTGAGTTGCGCGGATGTGCAGCGGATGCCTAGCGGATATAGCAGATGCATAATGGATGCAGAATGGATGTCCCCCGTATGCCTAGAGGATGCAGAATGGATGCATTGGATACATTTTCCGCTCAAAAGTTTTGAGCAGCTCAAAACCTTCTGAGTAGATGAAATGTCAATAGATGGATGCTGGACGGATAGAGAGGAAGCAAAATGGAGGCAGTGAGTACAGAATGGAAGCATCGCGTTAACCAACGGTTGGCAAGTGTTTTTCTCCGTTTTACATCCTCTTTCCATCCATTGGTGCAGTGTGACAGGGGCTTTAACCCAGTTAGGCCTATTCAGAGAGGAAGGAAGGAAAGATAAATAGGAGTTGACATACTTTCACATACCCTGTTCATATCTTCAGGTTCTCTAAGCTATCAAAGAAACCTACTGAATCTGACAAGTAGTTGCCAGGATTTTCTTTCTGTATCATGCCCCAAGACTGAGAAAAGTCAAACTCAAGTACATCAGACTGACTTGATCTGAATAGATCAATGAAAAATGTACACTTCTGAAGGATAGCTTTCAAGCAAGTCTTCCTTGGTCCTTTCTGAGCTTGGTTGTTTTCCTGAAGTTGCTTCATTACCTAAACTAAGTATCATCAATCTAGTGTTAGTGGAGCTTTCAATTGTTCTAGATTCCCTTCCACATTATTTTGGCACAGTATGGGAAGCCATCACCATCAATCAGCCTGCACACATAGAGAAGGACATTTCTAAGTTTCATTTTATTTATTTATTTATTTATTTTTGTCATTTGCTTACAAAATAATAGGTATAAGTAAAAACATAGTTATGAATACATGGATACATATGAGAAAAATTTAAAAATAAAAGAAACAATAGGACAGGGACGGTAGGCACGTTGGTGTGCTTATGCACGCCACCTACAGACCTCTTATGAAAGGGGTAAGGTCAATAGCAGGCAGTCTAAGGTTAAAGTTTTTGGGGTTTGGGGAAGAAACCACAGAGTCAGGAAGTGTATTCCAGACATTGACCACTCTGTTGCTGAAGTCATATTTCCTGCAATCAAGTTTGGTACAATTAACCTTGAGTTTGTATGTATTGTTTGCTCTTGTGTTGTTATGGTTGAAGTTGAAGTATTCATTGACAGGTAGAACATTGCAATGCATGATTTTATGTACTATACTTAGATCAGACTGAAGACGGCGTAGTTCTAAGTTTTCTAGGTCTAGAATTTCGAGTCTGGTGGCATAAGGTATTCTGCAAAAAGTAGAGGAATGGAGAACTCTTCTTGTGAAATATTTCTGGACTTTCTCAACTGTGTTAATATCAGAAACATAATGTGGGTTCCAGACTGATGAGCTGTAATCGAGTATTGGTCTAGCAAATGTTTTGTATGCTCTAGTTAGTAGTGTAATATTACCAGAGAAAAAGCTATGCAGGATTAGGTTAACAACTCATAACGCCTTTTTGGCTATGTAAATACAGTGGGCTCTAGCACTTAGGTCATTAGAGATGAGTACTCCAAGATCCTTGACAGAGTTTGGATCATCAACAAGGTCTTGACTATTCAGCCTGTATTTTATATTCTGATTTTTTTTTGCCAGTATGTAGGACAGAGCATTTATTTGTTGAGATTTGAAGTTGTCATTTGTTTGACCATTCTGATACATAGTCAAGGTCTTTTTGAAGGGTAGCAGTATTGTCCGTGTATTGTCATACACTGTATTGTCATATACTGTTACACATTAGGATTATGCATAGACCAAAAAGAGAACCTTTTTGGCACAGTGGTGAGAGTGCAGTACTGCAAGCTACTTCTGCTGCAGCCAGCTGCTTGCAATTTGGCTGAGCAAATCTCACCAGGCTCAAGGTTGACTCAGCCTTCTATCCTTCCAAGATGGGTAAAATGAGGAGCCAGATTGTTGGGGGCAATATGCTGACTCTATAAACTGCTTAGAGAGGGTTGTAAAACACTATAAAAGTCTAAGTGCTATCACTATTGCTGTGTGTCACAAATGTCTCCTCATTACATCCCAACCTTATATCCATATGTTGTATTGTAAGTTCCTAGATAACACAGACAAAAGCCATATATAAAATTTATATTTTAAGGCAGTATTTTCCAATATTTTTCCTTTCAGCAAAAACAACAACAATTTAAAAACAAAAAGCTGAAACCTCTGGTTCAAATAGGACAAAGTTTTGACAGATGCCCAACAACTATCAACACTTGGCTATGTGAAGATTGCCAAAATAAATATGTAAAGATAATGTCAAATGTAAGTTATCAGGAGCCAGAGTAGTTTAAAGGAATATAGGTTTATTGCATGCTAACACTTTCTGCAAGAATCTGAACTACTAATGGTCAAAGCATGTTGGCAGTAGATAAAAGTCAATGGAATTCAATGTGGGTTGGATGTAGATTTCTTGTGAGAGTGATGGGACTCAAGACTAATGACACACTTGATCTTTCCCTCAGACTCAGCCTGGTCATCCCCTACAATTATATAGGAGGGAGAGGAAAGAGAGGAGAATGAAGATGAAGAAGAAGATGATGATGCTGAGAAAGATGAGGAGGAGAAGGGGAGTGGGAGGAGGAAGATGATGATGAGGAGGAGAAAGAGATTGGGAGCAAGGGGAGCAAGAGAAAAGAATAAATGAGCTCCTTGGCATTTGCAGAAGAATATACAATTCCTATTTTTTGGAATGTCATTTTGTGCCAAGCAGTTAAGAGCCAATGTTGGATCATTGTACTTCTCTCCCTGTTAATCACAGATGGATTTGCAGAATAGCAAGCAAGGTTGAAATTGCAACAACAGGGCAGCTACAGGGGACCAAGCAGGTACAAAGACTGTACATGACCCAAACTGCTTCTCAACACACTCGGCCATCATGTAGGAAAATTCAGTGGATGCTCCATCCCTTCCAGTCCCATTTCACCAGGAAATCTTGATCAAACCTTAGCACATCTCACACATTAAAAAAGGAAAAGAAAGAAATATCTTACTGTACTAAATATTTTTATTAGCAATCACATGCACATATTTTAGCTGCATAATGTGGAAAGAAGTCATTGAAATTGGAGGGACAATATTTGGATAGCCCAATTACAGTAAATAGTTGGTATTCTTATTTTATTTTTAGACTACTTTTATAATATAGAAAAATAACACAAGTTAGATGATAAACTGGAATGCAAATTAAATGTGCTTTTAAAATTCCATTGAGACTTCATACAAATGTGTGGTATATAAATCCATATGAAAATAGGTATAAATAATGACAATCTATATAATATTGGCTTCTGCATTGAACAGACTTCTAACTAATTACATTATACCGTGTTTCCCATAAAATAAGGCCAAGTCTTATTTTTTTTGAGCCCCGAAAAAATGGCAGAGACGTCTTTTCGGGGATGACTTAATTTCTTCCCTCATGCACACCTCCACCTAGAGTGCCCCATGTGTACTCACCTCTCCATGAGGCCGCCATTGGAAATTCCCCAAAGGTAGAGTCACCAGCCGCTTCTATCGGCCAGTAGAAGCGGCCTCTGGGCAAACACCCACACACACTCACCTCTCCATGAAGCTGTTTCCATCGGCCGATAGAAACGGCTTCGTGGAGAGGAGAGTGCGCATGGGAGAGCGGCTGCAAACTTTTCTTAGCAGAAGGGAAGCAAGCTGAGTTTCTCTCTCTCTCTCTCTCTCTCTCTCTCTCTCTCTCTCTCTTTCTCTTTCTCTTTCCTCTCTCTCTCTCTCTCTCTCTCACACACACACACACACAAAAACCACCACCCCTGCTAGCCCTCGTCCCTGCACCAGGTTAACCAAGCCCTTCTGGCGAGGGAAGATCTCAGCATCTGCAGGGTTCCCACTACCGCCCTCCCCTTCCCAGGCCAGAACTTTTCTGGGCACCCTGCCAAAGTCCCAGGGCAGCTGACCTCCCTTTACCTGCTGCTGCCGCTGGTTTTGGGAGTGGGGGGGGCATCAGGGAGGGAAGAGGAGGCAACAGAGCTTGACTACCCTTAGAAGGGAGATTGGGCAGGCTCTTGAAAGGAGATGCGGGAGCGGTCCTCGTAGGACTGTGGTAGGGAAGTGGGGTATGTGTGAAAGGGTCGTCGCAGCGGCACAGGAGGGTGGGAGGGAGCTAGAGCAAAGAAGATTAGGAGAGAAGCTAAACTGTCCTTTCTATTGCTCTGGTGAGAGCCGAATATTTGCAGGGGCTGGTTGGAAAGGCCTAATTTTAGTGTGAACCTTGAGTCATGGTGGGGGGAGCTGAATGACAAAAGCACTCTGTCCATGATCCGAGGCAATCCTGCCACCGCTCATGGGTGGCATTGCTAACAGTTGGGGAGAGTCTGATAACTTCAGCGATGCCTCCTTTTTTCTCTATCTCTCTCTGAGCACCTGAAAGAGTGCCAGTCATTAACCAATTAACCAATTCCAGCCTCAGAACCCCTTATTTTGGCATAATTTGGGATGAGAGAGGAGCCATAAAATCAGGGACTTGGCAATGAGGTGCAGGTTCTTCTTCTTTTTTTTTTTTTTTTGATTGAGTTCAATCACGAGACATTTCTTGATTTCATTGGATGTCGGAGGCATTCAGAAGAACTTTTGAAAAACTTGCAGGTCTGACTTTGAGAAGCAATGAGTTTGGTCCTCTGAAATGGCGGAGGTTAGGGATGGTCTTTGGAGACCTCCCCTCTCCTTTAGCTGAGGGAGACCTGGGCAATTTTAGGCTAAAAGCTGCCCTGGAGAGATTGATCAGAGAATGGGAAAGAAAGCAAAACAAGAATACATTTCGGCTAAAGCATTTTCTCCCATTCCCTCTGTCGCAATCTCACAATTTTCATCCAGACACAGATATGCATGTGCTTTCTCTCCTGCCCTGCTGGTAGATTCAAAGACAACTAATGCGAGCTCCCCTCATGAAGCCGTTTCTTTCAGCCGATGGAAGCTCCCCAAAGGTAAAGTCAGCAGCCGCTTCTACCGGCTGATAGAAGCAGCTGGTCACTCTGCCTTTGGGGAGCTTCTATCGGCCAATGTTCTATCAGTAGTAGATGAGGGTATTCTAGCCTAGGCTACCTGCATGGCACTCCTAAAGGCAAGTTTTCTCCCCCCCCTCCCTTCCCATTTCTCTTCACCTCGTGTAGTTCTAACAAATGATGTGAGAAATGGCGGGGAAACGCATGGTTTAAATAGGCCTAAATTTTGGGGGCGGGGCTTAATTTCACCTCATGCCTAGAAATCATTCTGGGCCTTCCTATTGGTGGAGGCCGTATTGTTGGAGAAACACGGTATATCTGGGAGATTAATAAGAATACTATTTACTGTAATTGGGCGATCCAAATATTGTCGCTCCAATTTCTATGACGTCTTGCCTTTCAATATTCAGGTTACAGAACTTTCCATTTCGAAGTGAATTAGTGTAATTTAAAACATAGTTTACTTACCCCAATCCGATAGCTAGCCAGCTTGAAGCAAAAATTATTTGCATAAATATAAATTACATGATAATCACAAAAATTGAATCATTATGAGGGGATGTATTAACAAACTTACCAATAACCAGGAAAGGGCTACTCAAACGTAGCTATTTCAGATAGTAGGTAACGAATGTCAGAATGTTTAGCAATAACATTTTAAAAAATACTGTCTAAATGCAATGACTTTGAATAATTTGTCATGCTTTATTGCATGACAAATTATTCAAAGTCATTGCGTTTAGACAGTATATAACAGTAAGAATCATTTTTTTAAAAAAATGATGGGATATGTAATAAGTAAATATAATAAAATAATAAGTAAATATATATTAGTTGGTCAGAGTAGAGTAGTTTAAAAAAACAGGGAAAAGCACATCGTTTAAGTCTCTTTTCATATATATGCATATTTAGTCAGTAGGTTATCATTCAATAAGACTACAGCCTTATATGCAAGATTCCTCATGCCAGGCTTGGTATCCTTCCAATAAACCCTACTTGTTCTTTTTTTGCATTTCTTCAAAAATATCACAAGGCTGACAGAACACATTTAACCTTTAACTTAAATATAACTAGATTATAAGATACATGAAACTAAAAACATTTAGCCAAATGAAATAAAGTGCAATGGCAAATAAAATCAACCATTAAATTTAGCCTGGCATGAATAATAGGTGACTTAAGAATAAATTAATCATTTTTAAAGCTGCACAGGGCAGATGTGGCAACACCAATTCAGAGCACAGCAATATAGCTGATGCTCTGGGAAGCAATTACTTCATTTTTCTAGAAATCGATGACATAAATGTCTTGTTTTATTCCAAAGAAACATTCTGAAGTCACTATTTTTAATATATTCTCCCTCTCTCTCTCTCTCTCCCTCCCTCCCTCCCTCCCTCCCTCCCTCCCTTCCTCCCTCCCCCTCTCCCTCTTCCTCTCTCACAGCTATCTCTCTGTCTTGTTTTTTTCTGTTAAACTTGATCAATCCTTTTGTAACACAAGACAGAAATTATTAAGCAGACAGATATAACTGTTAAAAAAAAATCCAAAAAGTTCACTTTTAGCACAACTGTTGATACTATAAGTCTCAGAGAATCAATTTTCAAGTGCTCATCCACATATGAAATTATATTTTGGGATTTTATTTCTAGGAACTATCCTATTGCAAATCCTTCTGTACATGCCCTGAAACTGAAAATTCTGTTTGAACAGAGATATGTGCTGTTATTCATCGTGATGTTTTTAAAGGCTTTTGCATAGACGTATTCCTCGACTTATGATCACAATTGGAATCAAAATTTCTACAGCTAAGACTGACAGTTATTGAGTGAATTTTGCCCCATTTTATGATCTTTCTTGTCATATTTGTTAAGTGAATATTGCAATTATTAAGATACTCACATCGTTGTTAAGTGAACCTGGCTTCCCATTTAATTCGCTTATCTGAAAAATCACAATAGACTCTGGGAAAGTGCAATTGTCATAAATATGAGTCAGTTACCAAGCATCTGAATTTTGATCACATGTTCAAAACTAATCAAGGAGAGAAGCAAATTAGAACTATGGAGAAATTTCCTAACAGAGCAATTAATCAGTGGAACAACTTGCCTCCAGAAGTTGTGAATGCTCCAACACTGGAAGTTTTTAAGAAGAGATTGAATAACCATTTATCTAAAGTAGTGTGGGATTTCCTGCCTAGGCAGGGGGTTGGACTAGAAGACCTCCAAGGTCCCTTCCAACTCTGTTGTTCTGTTCTATTCTATTCTATTCTATTCTATTCTATTCTATTCTATCATGGGGATGCAACAATGGTTGTAAGTGTGAAAAATGGTCATAAGTCACTTTTTTCAGTGCCATTGTAACTTCAAACAGTCACTGAAAAAACTGTTGCAACTCAAGGACTACTTATATATATATTTGACCAGGATGTGAGTCTCAATACATTCTTCTTTAAAAAAAAGAGCTGTCATAATTCCATCATTTATTTATTTAGTTTAGTTATTTCATTTAAAATTGATACTGCTTGCCTCTTAGAAACACTTGAAAGCAGATAATCAACTATGCAAGCAATGCTAACATTCACACAGGAATAACAAAACAGAACAGAATAACTATGTTGGAAGGAATTTTGAAGGCTTTCTAGTCCAACGTCATGCTCAAGCAGGAAATCTGATATTCTCCATTTTAATAAGAACACTTAGAAGTCAGAGAGCACCTTATGGACTGTGGCTGAAATTTTCAAGGACTGAACATAGAGACATTTGTTCAAACCCTACAAAAATATTTGACATAAAATTTGAAACAGATAAAAAAACAGGAAATGTTAAATGATATTTCATAGGTGGCATTGTAATCTGACTGCCACATGTAGTTAACTGTCATGTGGATTCAGATAGTAGTATATTGTAAGGCAGCATTGGTTAGCTGCTACAAATGCATTTCCAGTGGTACAAAGATAATAAGTCAAGAAATTATCTGAAGACTAATTGGTACTAGTGCCAATCCTAAGTAGAATTCTCAATTTTGATTTGCTAGAATCTTGTCACTGATTCTGGCAAGGCAAGGAGATCTGGATGGTGTGTTTACTTGATTTCTTAAGTCAGAATTAGATATCTGTCCAAAGTCCAGCCATACATGTCATGACAAGCCAAAGTACGGGAGAAAATGAAAACAGAGCCACTACAACTTAATGTAAAGCCCATGTCACACTGCCCAACGGATGCAAAAAGGACACAGAGGATGAGCAAAATGTTCCATCCGTTGTTATCCGCTCTCAAAAGGGGCAAAAATTTGCATAACCGGAGTGGATAACACGGACGCGGGGAGGACGCAGGGTGGATGCAAAGTGGAGGCAGAACGGAAGCCTAGTGGATGGAAGTGGATGGAAGTGGATGGTGCAACCGCTGGACTTCTGGGGGGCCTCAGCGAAGTGGATGCGGAATGGAAAGAGCAGATGCAGAGCGGATGCGGAACGGATGAAGCGAATGCACAGCGGATACACAGCAGATGCACAGCGGAAGCCTAATGGATGCCTGGCATTAATTGCGCATGCGGGGAGGATGCATTGCATCAGCCCTGTGGATATAACGGAAGCAGCTCGGAAGCAGGTCGCCATTCAGAGGAAAGACCTGCTGCCAGACACATCGGCTGCCTTGCCTGCCCTGCCTGCATGTCTGCCTGCCAGCCTTGCTGCCAGCCTTGCTACCAGCCTTGCTGCCAGCCTCCCTGCCAGCCTTCCTGCCAGCCTTGCTGCCTGCCTGCCTGCCAGCCTTCCTGCCAGCCTTGGTGCCTGCCTCCCTGCCAGCCTTGGTGCCTGCCTTGGTGCCAGCCTTCCTGCCAGCCTTGGTGCCTGCCTGCCTGCCTGCCTGCCTGCCTGCCTGCCAGCCTGCCTGCATGCCTTCCTGCCAGCCACCCTGCCAGCCTTTCTGCTAGCCTTGGTTCCTGCCAGCCTCCCTGCCAGCCAGCAACCCCACAACCATGCGGAAGCACAGCAAGCCTCAGCCATCTGCTGCCAGCCCTGGCAAGAGGGACAGGGCTACCATCCAACCCCCTGGCCCTCACTCTGGTTCTGCTGAGGCTTCTGCAGCAGGGGCCCGCTCTTCTGGGGCTGGGGCTTCTGCTGCTTCTGCTTCTGGAGGAGCTGATGACAAGCACTCCAGCACCAGCCACCTCCACAGCACCTGCACCCTTCATCCCTGGGACTGAGTAACCAAGAGGAGTGCCAGAGACTCATTTTTGTCTTATAGCTTGTTGTTAATAAAGTCTAGTTTTGATTCATACATTTGCTTCATTTCTTTTTTTTAATAAAGTCTTGCTGCAAACTTTTAGAAATGGTTTAAGCCTTTGCATGCTTGTGGGATGGGTTAAGATAGCTTTGAGATGGGTTAGGATACCTGTGGGATGGGTAATAGCTGTGGGATGGGTTAGGATAGCAGTGGGATAGATAAACATCCAGTGCAAGCATAGTGGGACTGTATGGTCCACCCTCCCAGGTGCCACACCTACGGCCCTTTATTATCAATAATAATGTAATAATTATCCACACATGTCAACATAAACACAACTCTTTATTAAATGCCCTGTTCATTGTAGGCCAACCAAACATACATGGCCCAATCTCATCCGTGTGATGAGACAGGCTGAAGGAAGCATCCATTAAGCATCTACCATCCTGTCTTGCCACTCCACTGCTCAATCTGGGTAGTTGCACCATTGTCTCAGGAGGTTGCACTGCTTCTTCGCTTCATGTGAGGCTCTGTTGGGGCCTTGAATATCCTCAGTGTAGATCAGGTTTTGCCCTTGCCTCCATTCCCCAGGCTCCATGTCCCCATTGCCTTGTTGGAGGTCCATGAGCCTGTTCTGCAAGACTGGGTAGCGGGTGCGCATGAGATTGTGCAGGATGCAGCAAGCTTCCATGATCCTCCTCACGGTCTCTGGGCAATGTTGCATGGTGGTGAGAAATACCTGGAACCTGTTGGCCAGGATGACAAAGGCGTTCTCCACCACCCGCCTTGCCCTGGACAGCCTGTAGTTGAAGATCCTCTCTTCATGGGTGAGGTGTCTGGAAGTGTAGGGCTTCATGAGGTAGGTTGTGAGGGAGAAGGCATCATCCCCCACGATGAAGTAGGGCACATCTTGTGTGTCGTTGGCCAGCGGTTCTGGATCTGGGAAGCCCACAGTGAGGTTGCGTTCCAGCTCCTCCTTGAGGTGACTGGCGTTGTATACCTGGGCATCTGAAGATGAGCCGTTGCCTGAAACATCGATGTACATGAACTTGTAGTCAGCATCGACCATGGCAAAGAGGATGATGCTGAAGAAGCCCTTGGAGTTGAAATAAGTGGACCCCGACTTGGCTGGAGATTTGCAGGCCACGTGCTTGCCATCTATGGCTCCAAAGGTGTGTGGTACCATTCTGATACCACTGCTCTGCAACTTTCTTCCATCCTTCTTCAGTGGAGGGGTACTGGAGGAGCTCCTCCAGGTATTCTTCGATGATGACCTGCACCACTTCTCTGACCACAATGCTGATGGTGTTGTGTGGCACCCTCCAGCCATACTGCATGCTCCTGTAGGTGGTCCCTGAGGCCAGCTGGCACAGAGTGAGTGCCACCTTGAGCCCAGGTTCCAGGCTGGGCCAGAAGCTGGTGTTTGCCTTGGTCAACCTGGGTGTCAGCCGCTGCACAACTTCATCAAACATGGCTGGAGGCATCCTCATGAAGTTCTGGAACACCCGAGTTGTACAGTCCGTCCTCTGCTCTTCTGGCGAACGATCTTCAGATCCAGACTCTTTTTGGGTGGCTCCTTTTCTTCTCGCAGTAGAGTTCACAGAGCCTGCAGATGGCTTCGCACTGTTGTAGAACGATGGTGGCTGCCGAAAGGACTTTGTTACAATCCACGGTGGACATGACTGGATGCTGTGGAAGAGCAAGAGGCAGATGAAGGCTGCAGAGGTCTGCATGCTGGGCTGCTGTTCTGAAAGTGAGATGCAGGCGAGTTGTTCTCCCTTTCTATAGGCAGTATAGGTTTTCCGCTAGGCATCCTCTGGGAATCCTCCAGGCATCCTCTAGACATCCTTAATATCTGAGATAGGTCCCCTCTGCGAACGTTTTTTCCATTTTAAACGCTTTGTTTCCATTCTGCATCTGCTAGGCATCCGTTCTGCATCCGTTCTGCATCCATTCTGCTTTCTCCCTGCGTCCGGGCAGATGGAGTTACACGGATGTGGAATGGATGCCTAGTGGATATAGCGGATGTATAACGGATGCAGAACGGACGAACTGGATACATTTTTCACGCAAAAGTTTTAGGCAGCCCAAAACTTTCTGAGCAGATGAAACATCAATAAACGGATGCTGGACGGATAGAGAGGAAGCAAAACGGAGGCAGTGAGTACATCGCGTTTTCGAACGGGTGGCAAGGTTTTTTGTCCATTTTACATCCTCCTTGCATCTGTTGGTTCAGTGTGACATAGGCTTAACCGGCAGCTAACTCAAAAACTAACAATCACCAAAAATGGGCTGCAAGTTCATTATGATTGCTCAACTACTCTCAATGAGAGAGTAATTAGTTGGTTATAACTTGAATTAGAAAATTTTCATTTTATGATATACCTATTTTATTTTCTGCAGTTAAATCGTGCTTAGCTCCAATGAATACATACAGAGGTGGTATTCAGCAGGTTCTGACCTATTCTGGAGAACCAGTAGTGGAAATTTTGAATAGTTCAGAGAACCAGCAAATACCACCTCTGACTGGCTCTGCTCCATCTATTCTCTGCCTCCAGAGTCCCAGTTGATTGTCTGGGTCTTCTTTTATTACCCTGCATAGAAGAATGGAACTGGAAAGCAGGTTAGTGGGCTGGAGAGGGAATGGGATTTTGCAGTAACCCTCCCCTGTCATGGCCACCAAGCTACGCCCACCAAGCCATGACCACCAAACCAAGTCATGCCCATCAAGCTACATTCACAGAACTGGTAATAATTTTTTTTGAATCCCACCACTGAATTCATATGACCTGTTTTAAAGGTTCCCATTAAACCACTAATCCCGGGTAAAAAACTAAATTAGCGTACTACTGCCTGTGGATAATAGGCATTTTGTTTTGAAAAGTGTCTCTATACCTTCTCTATAGCTAGCTTACAATAGGTTGAAAGTGGAGATGGACAAATGGTTTAACGAAATCAATAGTCACATCATATTTCACGCAGGTGAGTATGAGGCCACCTAGGGGAATTTATTTAAAATTATATTTTATTGTTAACTTCTACTGCAATAAACATCATGCTCCTAGATACATTTTTAATATTATCACGTATAGCAGGAGCTACACTTAAAAATGGCATTTATCCTAAGGCTTAAGAAGGAAAGCTTTGCTACTCTTGTTCTAAGTAATCAAAGATCTGTTTCATTGGGGATTTTTTTTCCCCCAGGCTATTTTAGCCATTAGGGGAGCAAATGAAACAAGGTACAGTCTTCTATCATGTTGCCAAATGCTATTTTCATGAGCGCACTGATCCAGAACATGCTACTTGGCAGTAAATCCCATTGATTTCAGCTAACGGGGTTTGGTTGAGAACATGAATCACCATGCACAGTGTGGATAAATGTGCACAAATAAGCTCAATGAAAAAGGTTGTAAAACGGAGGAAATAGGAAATGGCTCCAGGCTATTTGAAAAACAATACCTTTTTATACATAGGCCTTTCGGACAAGGCTCCACAAAGGTTATTACGAAGGATCTATCATTCAGCCCGAGGCTGCTGCTGAAATAAATAAACAAACAAATGAATAAATAAATAAAGTATAGACACCCAGTCAAGCATTGTGCCCTGCTTTTGAGTAATTGACTGAGAAATCATGCTTTCAAGAACCAGCATAAGGTATTTTGCAAGATCTGCTTTCTTAGACTTTAACCTTTTGTGCAGAAAATCACGTTTTTGCAACAAGTTTGGAATATAACCTAAGCTGTATTAGTGTTTGCAATCCGTGTTTTTATATAGAACAGCAGCACATTTGTTCTTGCAATACTTTTCCGTCTTTGTGGGTCATTCTTAATGCTAGAAAATGAATGTTTGTATAGAAAATAGCAAACAATTTATGTCCTGATAAGATTTATATGCCCATAATATAGCATTGATTGGATTGCCACTCATTTTGGATCACAGAGATGCTCTTCCCTACCTCTTCATTTATTGCATGCCACAGTTGCTGAATGGAAAAGAGATGGGCAGTATGTGTTGCCTCGATAAGTTTTTCCATGGTCAGCATCACGACTCTCTTAATAATGGCAATTCATGTTATGATTACATCATTTCATTTTTATTAATTTGCAATTTTTAATGTATTTGTCATCTGTTCTGAAAGTGCTGGGGAGAGGACAGTAAAAATAAATTTCTGAGCTGGATGATTAAAATAATAATAATATAATGAATAATAGGGATGAAATGGACTTAGGATGTCTTGTAGTCCTTCCAAGTCAGGAGTCCTTATTCATCCAGACAAATGGTTAATATTCTTAAAAATTACCAGCAATGGAGCACCCACAACTCTGGGAGCCAAGCTGTTCCACTGAAGTTGTTCTCACTGTCAGAAAGTTCCTATTTAGTGTCATGTTAGATTTCTCTCTTACTAGCTTCCACCCATTGTTTCTTGTCTTGCCTTCAGGTGCTTTGGAGAATAAATCAATCCCCTCTTTTCTGTGTGAGCCCTCAAGCACTGGAAGACAGCTACCATGTCACCCTAAACCTTCTCCTTTTTTAGGCTAAACATACCTATTTTATTGTACTATTCATTGTATGGTTAGTATCCCTTATCTTCTTGGTGGTCTTCTTATTTTGTATCGTGGTGACCAGAATTGGATACTCAGTTTCATCTCAAATTGAAATGCAAACAGTTCCTGTGATCTGCAATTTTTCTGGAAAATCCATTATACTCCCACACCATTCCCTTGGATGAGAACAAAATGTCTTCAAAGAAAAAAAAAAGAAGAAAGTCAAGTTGCCTCTTGAAAAAAAGCCCCTTTGGGACAACCATGACCTGGATGACTGAGAATCTTTAAGCCTTTAAGACTTTAAGTCTTTCATGCAGTGATGGAATTCAAATATTTTTGCCACCAGTTCGGTGGGCGTAGCTTGGTGGGTCACTTTACACATGTGCACACACTTTGTGTGCATGCATGTGCCAAATGTGCACTTTGTGCAGGCACAAAAGCGTTTCAGCTCACCTCCTGCAAGCCTGCATGATTCCAGTTTCTTCAGCAACGATTCAGCTATTCTGGACTGCATAAAGAAGCTGCACTTCAAATTCAGCAGATAAAAGTGAGTATGGGAGCCCAGGTGGGCAGGTGGGCCCAACACCAGAGTGGTGGAGAGAACCAGTTCAGTCTCCACTACTCATTGCTGCTACCGGCTCACCAGACCCGGGCCAAACTGGTCGAATACCACCACTGCATTCCTGGCTTATGCTTAGGTTAGCTTTGGGGCTATCAACTCCAAATCAATATTGCCTTTTCAGTGCAGTCATACCCTTGCCATTAGGAAGACAGTAAATACCATTTTTGTTGTTGTTGTTACTTGTTATGTTTTGTAATATGTTTTGTAAGTCACTTTGATTCTTTGAATTGGCAAATTAAATAAATAAATAGTGTTATGCACATCACCTTTCAAGCTATGATTGAGATCAGTGAACCTCTGTGAAGATAGATTAGGCATCTAACAAAACCAAGGCTTTCATCATATTGATGAAAAAGTAATTAATACACACAAATCTTGTGTTAAAAGTTCTGTTGATTGATGCATCTGCTCTTCTACCCCAAGAATAAAAGAAAAAAAAAAGTTAGTTGCAGAATATTTTAATGGGCAAAAAAAGAAAGGATAATTTAAGCCAGTTGCACTTTTAATTTAAGAAGTTGCACTTTTCTATTGTCTCAGCCCCTGAAAAAAGAATCCCTTTCTCATGTAATGGAAGGAGTAAGATAAAAGTAGAATTGTAGAAGCAATCAAGCCACAACACTTTATCTAATTTCAGACACCACATTGCACAATGAGAAATTGAACAATAACCCTGGTTGGAATCTTCCAATTCTTTATTAAGATTTGTATTTAGAAGTATGTACATGCATACTTCTAAATACAAAGCTGTCCCCTAAAAGTGTATGAGACACTATGTCCAAAAGGAGATGCAAACTTTTTTTGAGAAATTTACATGCTGTGAAACAAATTGCTGCATTTCCAATATTCTCCAATATATATATACCCGAAGGTAGCTAAACAGCACACATGTAAGTACCCGCGAAAGCTTAAAAAAACAAATATATATATATATATTTCCAATTCTATATATATATGGATCTTTGGTTATTCGGGTTTTCTCCCGCATAGAATTGGAAGTATCGAGGCAACGTTTCGATGAAGTCTCATTCATCATCTTCAGGCTTGTTTCTTCAGCTCTGTGCTTCTCAGAGTAATGTGAGCTTGCAGCTGCTTCTTCCTTTTAACTGCTAGTGGGGGTGTGACTTGATTGG
>BLBF01000073.1:22488234-22501430 GCA_015471245.1 Laticauda colubrina
TATTCTATTCTATTCTATTCTATTCTATTCTATTCTATTCTATTCTATTCTATTCTATTCTATTCTATTCTAAAAGAATGGAAATGATCAGCTATCTACAAGAAGTATAAATCCTTCCATTCTCCACCATCCATCCAGAGCTAAAGAAGCTTCTTGGATGAGAAGCGAAATGTCCTCAAAGAAAAATCAGAAAGTCCAATTGCCTCTTTAAAAAAGCACATTTGGGACAAGAATGAGTTCAATTTATGTTGGTCAAGAAATGTCCTCCTTGCATATATTTTTATCCCCTATTTTTATCCCCTATTTTTGTAATTGTAAGGCTTTGTCTCAAGGCACAGAACTTGAATAATGAACATCATATACCATGGATGTGTTTGCTGTCCATGCAATGCATGAGGGCCCACTGGATTGGACAGGTTTGACAAATATAAATGAATGAGTGAGTGAGTGAGTGAGTGAGTGAGTGAGTGAGTGAGTGAACAAGTGAATATGCTAGCCTGAAATAAAATGAGCTTGCAGTTTCTTAGTAAGAGACACTAATGCATAGATGTTCAACATAACAGCCAGTGTGCAATAGAATGTCAAGGATGAGTTATTAGTACTTCCTTGCTACTCTTTTTTTCTACTTCAAGGCAACACATAGCAGAAGAATAGAAGTATCTGCTCTCTCTTTCCAAATTCACACTTCCTTTATTGGACACTTGCCAAGCCATAACAAGCCTCACATAGATTAAAGACATCTAGCTGCCCTGAGCAAAAGAAATTTTTTTTTTTCAAAAATTGACTTATAGGATTTCCTTAATCCACGATGATAAAAACATGACAAATAAGCAAAAGGTCTTTTGGTAAGCACTGTATCAATTATGAGTGGAAAAGACATCAATTCCAAGAGTAAAATAGTATTACAGCCATTCAGTAAAACAGGCCCACTTAAACAAAATTTAAGCTTAATTGCAATTGGGTTAATTATACAGTATTCATGAAACTGCAATACCTGGCGTTAACAATATTGTTTATAAAATATGGTCACATCATGCTCATGTTCAGAGCACTGAGATGCTTCTGGGTTGAAAGGATTATTTGGTGACATCATCATTGCCCATGGAATGCCCAGTTTTGGGGGGGGGGGTCCTTTTATGTACCTTTTATGTATCCAGCAGGAGCTGGAGTAAAGGATAGGAGCTCACCCCACAGCAATATTTGGGACTGTAATGCAGCCTTGCTAACATCCAACGCAACACCCTAACCATGTGAACCTCTGTGCTCCTGGATAAAATATGCTGGACTATATTGCTAATCAATGTTCTCAGAGATTCGTGACAGAAGACATGGGAGTATCATACATTTTTTCACCAATATAATAAGATTAGAGGCTAATAGTTAGAAATAATATTATGACATAAATAGAGCATACAGAACACATACACACATTCACACAGAAACACACACACACACACACACAAACATATATGACACCTGTTTCTTTCTGTTCCTCCTAACTCATCAAAGATTTGTCTTTATTTGAATTATTACTGACAACTCATCCAACATTTTTAGAAGACAAGCATGCCCATATGGTTTGTCCAGGAATGCTTGGATGTATTACACTGGATAAAAAAGGATATTAATTACAACCACTTTCCAATGATACAATCTGCTTAAATAAGAACTTGGCAATCACAAAAGCAATTGACACACAATGTATCTATATTTGATGTATTCATATTTATCTCTCTCTAAACTGATTTAGAATGTATCCAGCTTTATAATAGTTAAGTCTATACATTTTTTCAGCATATCAAAAGTATAACAAAGCAGGTTTTCCTATTGTTTCAATATATAAAAGTCCGTAGGGAATAAAATTAGTTCCTTTTTAAACAGCACAAGGGCATTGGTTAGGTTTTTGCCAAATTATATTGAACATAGTAATAGAACTACAGGTGTTCATTAAATTTGGCCAAATCCCCAAATAAATCAAACCACTTTGGACTGCTTTGGGGGCCTCTATAAGGCAAAATGGGATTTCTCTGAAGTAGACAGAATTGAATTAGAATCATCATGAGAGGTTGTGCACAATTTGGCATTGAAATGCACTGCAGAAAGACAAGTACTGCATATGAAAAATAAAATAAAATTCAGAATTACTAGGATGGACAGAAGCAGGGAGCAACATTAGTGGAAATGATAGTGTTATGTTGTGTATGGGGGGGTGGGGGTACTTGGAAAAATTCCTGGAGGACATTTTGCAAGGTTTCTCAGATCTGGCAGGCAGAATTGTCATTCTGATTCCAGCTTTCTAGCATAGCCTTCCCAGGATTCAAATTACTGGATGGATAACCTGTTCAGTAGGATGCATGTATACCCATCCATAGGATCAGACTATTCCTCCTCCTCCTCCTGTGATAATACTGTAATGAACAAGGTAGAAATCTGGTCCTTTTATAGAATAAAAGATCAAAATATGTGACTTCATTTTAGATAGATAGATGGCTAGATAGGTAAGTTCATGTATGCATATATATATACATTGACAAGCTAAAATTAAATCTTCAGAGGTTGTCTAGAATTATTACTTATACTAGCTTTACATTTCTTCAAAACCTAACCAACTTATACATGGCTGTGCATTTTTTAATTTCTGTATCCTTTTTCTCTGTTGAATTGTGTTGTTGAATTATTATTACTGATACATTGGTAAATATTATTGATTCTGTATGACCTTCTTTGAATCCTTCAAATTAAATAACTAATGCCTTATAACATTAACTTTCAACTGAAGAATGAAGTCTAATTGAGGTGGAATGTTCACATTTCTCATTTTGGCTAAAGTATTATTGTAATAAAAGTATTGGGAAGCATATGAGACTAAAGAAACAAAAAAAAAGCTGATGTAAAAGAACAAGAGGTATAATGGCTTGAAATATGTACATTAAAATAACATGATCAATATTAGAAAGAAAGTAATTTTATTCCATCAGACCATCAATCCAACTTGCACAGAGATACACATACATACATACACACAAGCAGACACATACAATAGAGAAAGTTGGATGGATAAATAGATAAATCTATCTGAATTGGATTTTCTTCAATTTGCCTAGTCTAATTTCCTATATTGTTTGCCTTTCCTAGTCTAGGAAATGCAACCAGTATTTAGTTCAGAAGATTTTTCATGAAATCTTTATATTATAACATCCAGTTTTCTCTTCTGATCAGTCTAATGCAATTTGAATATCAGGAAACATGCAGAATGACTATTTTATGACTCTAAACAGAAGTAGTATTGAATAGTCTGCATTAAATATTACCATTCATAAACTAAAGACAACTCCAAGTAATCAGAACTTCAATTTATTTTAACCAAATTCCTATCAAAGCAGTATCTGCTATGCATATCACATTTCAAAAAGCAGGAATAAACTATGCCAGCAGGCAAAAGGAAGTGCATAGAGTATATGCTTATGAGATCTTGCATTCCACTGTGTTGTCTTACTACTTAGAATCATAGGGCTGGAAGAGACTTTAAAGATCTTCCAGTCCAACCATCTGCTCAAGCAAGAAGTACTTATACTATCCCAGAAAAATGGTTGACCAATCTTTTCTTGAAAAACTCCATCAATGAAGCTCCCACAACTCCATTAGGAAGACTGTTCCACTGATTCAGCTTTCTCTCTGTCAGAAAAAATTTCTGTCAACTTGTAAAACATTCCTGGCTTGTTCTCGAGTTGCCATAAGAAGGGTGGGGGGAGATCTGATGGAGCAGTTTGGTTGTTATGAGCAGAATCACATTCCATTCATGTCTTTCTTCAGATTGTGTTGCAGGTTACCAGAAGCAACCAGAGAGGCGTGCTTTTTAAAGCCTGCAAAAGTACTCAGTTGGACAATGTGATTTATGACACACACTGGGAGGAGAGGGGAAACAGGGTCATAGGTGGGCAGTAAATTACATAGGGTGGAGCTGACTGCATTTGGGAAAAATGCTGACATGTTACTCCTAATAAATAATTGGATTTCTTTTGAAACGTGGCTTAAAGCTCATGAATTAATTAGGGAATCTATTGGAACCCTGACATCTTCCTTATTTCCAGGATGAATCTCCTTCTCCCCAACTTCCACCATTGCTTCTTGTCCTGCCTTCAATCAAACCCCCTTTCCCTGTGACTGCCCTTCAATCATTGGAAGATGATCATAATGTCACCCCTAAATCATTAGACTAAACATGTCTAGTTCCCTTAGCTATTCCTCATATGATTTGACCTCCAGACTCCTAATCATCTTTGCTGATGTTCTCTGCAAGCCTTCTAGATCTCATCATCTTTCTTGTATCATGTTGACCAGAACTGGATCCAGTATTCCAAGACAGTCCTCACTAGTGCATTACAGACTGGTACTATCATTCCCATGATCAGAACACTATCCTTTTGTCAATGCAGCCTTTGAATGCATTGACTTTTTTGGTAGCTGGAGAACATTTTCTGCTCATGCTTAAGCAGGGGTCCACCAGGATACCTAGATCCCTTTCATAGGAACTACTGTTGGGCCAATGACTGCCTATTCAGTATCTGGACCAGTTTTGTCGAGTGAGTCAATGGGATACTTTGATATTAAATAATTTCATTGTGACTTCCATTATAGACTCTCCCAGATTGAAATCTCCCAGGTTGTTATGATAGGGAAATGATTGACCACTGTAAAAGAATGGAAAAAGAAGTTTGGAGAAAAGTAACCTTTCTTTTATCCTGTAAAAGGCAGAAAGACTGTTTAAATGCTTTAAAATGATTTGGACTTTCAGTAAATTTGTCTGAACTTTTATAAGAATGCATAAAATAATCAAGGCAACTGTTTAAAAAGGTAGCATCATATCTCTAAAACAATTATTACTGTACAAAAGTCTGCTCGAACAAACCAAGAATCTTCATAAAACTAATATCCTCTTTCCTACAGTGTGTTGATAGATAAGTCATACTCAGGATTTTAAAATGATGAGTGTCTGTAACTGTTTGTTGAAAGCATCTGTTGAAGACAGCTGTAAGGCCACAAATTATGAAGGACATTTAAATTATCTTTTGTGGCCCAGCTTCACACACTTGAATTTCAGATAAATTAACTAGATGAGTAGTTTTCTGGGAAACTAGTGGTTTTCTTAGAAACTTATCAATAAGAAGATCAATAATGGCCCATAAGCTTCATTAAACAACAGCTTTTCTGTTATTATTGATCTTCTAGCATATCTAGACAGTAACTTCAGTTATATTATTGAGAAAATAGAATGGAAGATTCTTGAGTGTTTCAAGTCCATATGAACTGCACTCAACATAAATTAACTGATTTCAATGGCGGTCAACATAGTTTAGGTTTCAGAAGCAACATATCCTTAATACATTATTGACAGAATATGACAAATTATGTGACAACAGTTTGAAAACTGCAATCAAATGGTGTAAGAATGAGTGCTTATACATACAGTACATCAAAAAGGGGCTTGCAGGTAAATCCATGCATTACTAAACCATTCAGTTAATTCTTCATGCAAGCAAAGTTCTGCTTAATGTCTTATATAGAAGAATCCAAGGCACACATTAGAAAAAATATATCAAATGAGTGGGCTCTGTCATAGATTCTGAAGGACAAGAGATTTCATGACATAACTACCATGAGATAGTGATTCAAAGAAAGAGGTCTATATTGCTTCACTGGTTGTAGCAAAACCTTTAACCCTTTTGATCATGCCATCTTTTGGAACATATTAAGACTGAGCCAGAAAATTCTCCTTTCCTTTCCTCCTCTCCTCTCCTCCCCACTCCTTTCCTCTCATCCCCTCCCCTCTCCTCTTTCCTTCTAAAATTGTTTTAATAATCATGAAGCTATTACAAGAGCTGAATTTGGATAGTTGCTCAAGCAAGAAAAGGTGGTCAGACAGCTTTGTATATTGTCAGTTCATCTGTTTCACATAGGTCACAAATAAACTCTGGTCATTTGCTTTGGCCATTTTGATGATCAATAGGCACTTTGCTTGCAGTCAAAATTTCGAGCACTAAACCTTTTAAAACTCCTTTAGTACAGTCTGGTAACTAAATATAGATTTTACTTAGCTTTAGCAGGATAAAAAATATAAAGTGCTATCACTGAGCAAATTGTCAAACTTGTATTTAAATTGGATAGTTTTTATCCTGGATTATTTATGCTAACTGTGTCATGCAGGCATGCTTCTGTGTTTGCTGAGATATTAAAATAAAACAGAAACATATAGTATTGGGACAGACATTTTTTTCCAGGCATAGAAATGTAAATCTTAATTTCCCTCCTTAATAATATCTGAAAGTTTACCAATTCTATTGTCTCCCTTGTGGTCTTTAGTGTCACAAAAGTCACAAAAAATAGGCAATTCTAATCCAGTGCACACAATGTATGCAAGGCATTAATGGTGGTATGCTTCAATATGGATTTGTTGCTACTTCTTTCTAATACAAAAATAGCAATTTCTGTATCAGCATTGAAGAGAAAGAAAGTTAATTAGTACCAAATCAGGTTCAGCTTTCATTGACTATCTTGGTTCTAACTATAGCAACAGCTTGTAAAACTTCCAGGATCCTTTCAGTCCTTTGATCTTGTCCTTGTATCTTATATTTTGTTTTCCCCTTCTATTTCTCTTATCTTGCAATGCATAATGGTTTTTTTTCAAGGTTACCTTTTAAATCTTTATATAACTAAGTCATTTTTCCTTCCTTCCTTCCTTCCTTCCTTCCTTCCTTCCTTCCTTCCTTCCTTCCTTCCTTCCTTCTTTTCTTCCTTTCTCTACATTCAACCCAATATGTCCATTTCTGTTCTACAACATTCATCAATTTAAAACCTTACAGTTATGGATGTAGCATGGCAATTTTTTCCCAGGATGAGTCCTCATGACTTATCCTTCATTTCATCCTCAGCAAATGATTTATAGAGACTTAAGTCATCCTTAGTTCAACCAGAGTAAAAGCAAGGTCTTCCCATTCTTCCAAGAGTGTCTTCCTGAAGCTGTAAAAGCTTTTTAATTTATTACTTTGGAGAAAAGTCAGATGATTAGGATCAGGGGATGAGAAGCATGAATGTGGATACAATTATAATGCCAGTATAGTTTTCTGCCAGCACCAGGATGACTGAAGAGCCCTTGATCTCAACTAACTTTGTTCAATGGCAGGAATTTAAAATAGCCACCAAAATTTATTAAAATAATAGTGTCTGCTTTTGTCTTTTTCCCCCCTTTGGTCATAATTTTAATTAGGTTATAAAATAAGGTACAAAATACAAAAGAAAATAAGGGGGAAAATGGGGAAAGAGAAGAAAGAGGTGGAAAGAGGAGTGAGGAAAGGTTGGAGAAAAGGAAAAAAAAAGTGTTGACTTTTCACTCCCTCTGTTGCAATAAAATAAAGGATTCACAGAAAACTAGAACCTTTTGCTTTTCCATAGTAATGTAAACTAGCCATTTCTATAAACACATATCAATCTAATCGGTAAAACCCAAAATCAAAGTTTCATTTTTTCCCATCTCAAGTACAAAGTTCAGAAGTCCATTTGGCAACAAAGGCAGTGGTGGGATTCAAAAAAATTACTACTGGTTCTGTGGTGTGGCTTGGTGGGCATGGCATGGTGGGCATGGCAGGAAAGTATACTACAAAATCCCCATTCCCTCCCCACTCCTGGGGGAGCGTTACTGCAAAATCCTCATTCCCTCCTCACTCCGCTAACCTGCTTTCCAGCTCCATTCTCCTGTGCAGGGCAACCAAAGAAGACCCAGCTGATCAGCTGGGACTCAGGAGGCAGAGAATAGATGGGGGCAGGGCCAATCAGAGGTGGGATTTGCCGGTTCTCTGAACTACTCAAAATTTCTGCTACCAGTTCTCCAGAACTGGTCAGAATCTGCTGAATAACACCTCTAAACAAAGGTATTTATATTGTTTCCTTTAACCAAAATGATCAATTTAGCCATTTCTGCCAACTCTATTGGCTTCTGTAGCCATTTGTACATGGTGGGAATCAAAATTTCCTTCCATTTTTGGGCATACAGTAGTTTTGCTTCTGTCAATATATATAAGATCAAAGTTAAAAAAAAATTCCTCCCAAGTCTCTTTCCATTAAACCCAAAAGAAAAGTTTTTGTCTTGACCATGTCCCTATACAATCAGGAATAAATTTGGATCATTATGTTTGATGACCTGGCTCTGAACTTATCAAATATGTAACAAGTTGGGCAGAAGCCCTATAGTAGATAGAACTGCCAGTAAAAGAGTCACATTTTGAGTGAGTTTAGGGTGATTTTTTCCCCATCAAGTAAAAAAAAAAATAGGTGTTTTTCGATGAGAATAGATGTATTTTTAAAACATGAAAAATAATATTTTTATTATCAACTTTCCAACTGACCACTCTTTAATCCTAATTTGATACTGGATAGAAGTAATAATACATTGAATTAGGAGCAGAATGGCTCGCTGAATTAGTGATGTTTTAATCAGTGTTGATTAAGCTGAATCTCTTCCCCATCTTAAGCTATGACCTAGGACATATGGCATCAACCAGTGGGATTTTTTTTTGGTTCTGTAATATAAAAATGGCCAATGTCTTCCTTGATTATAGGAGGTTATATTTAGATCTCAACACAATTTCAGAAAACTCATCTGAAAAATCCAGTGTTTTCAGGATTGCACATATTATTCCTGCATTATGATTAGTGAAATATTGTTGTCAATTAATAAAGTCACAAAGCAAAACACTTGAGGGCACTGTTCTCCCATAGGAAAACTGTGATTTGATTATCTATTCACAGGTAAATGAAACCCATAGAAGGCTACTGAATGTGGCAATTATTACTGTGTGCATTCTAAAGGCTCAGTTCAGCCACTCACCTTAATATTTGTATTTGTATTTATTTGATTTGTCAATAGCTTACAATATACAGATATAAGAATAAACATAGTTTTGAATACATGAGATAGATACTTATAAGAAAAAACAAACAAACAATAAGACAGGGATGGTAGGCACGTTGATGAGCTTATGCATGTTCCCTACAGGCCTCTTAGGAAGGGGGTGAGGTCAATAGTAGACAGTCTAAGGTTAAAGTTTTTGGGGTTTGGAGAAGAAACCACAGAGTCAGGTAGAGTATTCCAAACATTGACCACTCTGTTGCTGAAGTCGTATTTTCTGCAGTCAAGTTTGGTGTGATTAATCTTGAGTTTGTATCTAATGTTTGCTCTTGTGTTGTTATGGTTGAAGCTGAAGTATTCATTGAGTGGTAGGACATTGCAATGTATGATTTTATATGCAATACTTAAATTGAACTGAAGGCAGCATAGTTCTAGGTTTTGTAGGTCTTAGAGTTTCAAGTCTGGTGGCATAAGGTATTCTGCAATGAGTAGAGGAGCGGAGAACTCTTCTTGTGAAATATTTCTGGACTTTTTCAATTGTGTTAATACATGATATGGGTTCCAGACTGATGAGCTGTATTCAAGTATAGGTCTAGCAAATGTTTTGTATGCTTTAATTAGTAGTGTAATATTACCAGAGAAAAAGCTATGCAAGATTAGGTTAATAATTCTTAAGGCCTCTTTGGCTATGTAGTTACAGTGGGCTCTAGCACTTAGGTCATTAGAGATGAGTACTCCAAGATCCTTGACAGAGTTTGGATCCTCAACAAGGTCTTGATTATTTAGCTTATATTTTATTTTCTGATTATTATTTTTTTGCCAATATGTAAGACAGAGCATTTATTTGTTGAGATTTGAAGTTGCCATTTGATTGACCATTCTGAAACATAGTCAAGGTTTTTTGGGAGGGTAGTATTGTCTGTGGTGTTGAATAGCTTTACATCATCAGCAAAGAGAACACAGTTATTCTTAATATGCTCTTAATATTCTGTTGGTCAGGCAAAGCAGAGCTAATTTCAGTACTGTTGCAAAGTAGAATTATTACATCTCAGGCTTTCAGCAGATGATCAGCACTTTGATGCTGAAAGCTATTTCATATTTCCAGCCTAGTTGTGCTTTGTCCTGGTCTAAGTTTCAAAGTTCTTCTCCCTGGACCTATTTTATATCATCATTCATTCAAAGTTAATCTCCTCCACTGTCAAACCCAGCTTGTTAAATAGGCTCTGAATGAGTGTTGACATTTTATAAAAATGTCTGCCACTGTTTCCAGCACAAGCTGAGGGACCTGCCCCATCCCTTTCCAATTTCCTTTTTAATGTTACTCATTGCTATGTTCCAGAATATCCACTCCATCTTTTTCCGCATTCATTCTATCACTTCTCCATTGTATTTGGCTAAAAATACAAGAGCATAAGGACATGTATATTCATATCCATCATGTGACATATTATTCAATGTTCCTGCTAGATGTGATGTCAAGTGCCAGCAAATGAAAACAACAATAACAATAAACAACAAAAACAGTTCTACATGTTCATTATCCTAAAAAAGCAAATTGGAAAGAAAGGGGGAGACATTTGAGAAATCATTTTTTATTTTGCAAAAGAAAAAGACCTCAGACTTGCTAATGTTGATAGATAAAGGCACTGATTTAGCAAGACTTGGAATACTGTATCCAGTTTTGGTCACCACATTACAAAAAAGATGTTGAGATTTTGGAAAAAGTGCCAAGAAGAGCAACTAGGATGATTAAAGGCCTGGAGACTAAAACATATGATAAATGGTTGCAGGAAATGAATATGGCTAGCTAGAGAAAAGGACCATGGGTGACATGATAGTAGTATTCCATTATTTGAGGGGCTACCACAAAGAAGAGGGAGTCAACTTATTTTCCAAACCACCACAAAGCAAGACAGGAAGCAATAGAATCTAATCAAGGAGAGAAACAATCTGGAATTAAGGAGAAACTTTCTAACAGCGAGAACAATTAACCAATGGAACAGCTTGCCTTGAGAAGTTATGAGTGTTTCATCAATGGATGTTTTTTTAAAAAAGAGACTGGACATATACTTGTCTGAAATGATATAAGGTTTCCTGCTTTTGCAGGGGGATGGACTAGAAGATCACCAAGATCCTTTCCAACACTGTTCTGATTGATTTTTCTGGTTTCCTCAAAAAAACAGTTCTAAATTCTGTCAGCCTCCTGAAATGATACAGCCACAATACAACTAGTAGGTTTAAAGTAATGGGGAGGGAGGGCATCATCTACAAATAGCAAATATTCTCCCTTGTTACTATAAGAGAGAAATATATTCAAAAGAGTTGCTAAGAAATATGACATTTTAAATATAATTCTTTAACCCATAAGTGAAATGTTTTTCCTATAAATCCCCTTTGGGTATTTATTGATTGCCCATCAAGCAGTTTCAATTATGCAAAATAGAAAATAAAAAAAATGCATTTATTAGTTTCATTACTGTGTGCTTTACATGTGCAGGCTCCCTCTGGGATTCAATATATATATATATATATAAGCATATTCTTAAATCATGCAGAGGAGGGTCTAATCGCCTTCTTGGTCTGCCAAATCAGAAAACACCTGATTCAGCTCTTTCAATTTCTGTTCTAGCTTGCCAACAATGTCTACAGACTGATTCTGTTTTCTGCAGTGCTTCTAAATGTTGGTTAAGTATATTCTATTATAATCTTTTTTTCATGAGACTAAAGCCCCTGTCACACTGCCCAATGGATGCAAAACGGACACAACGGACGAGCAAAATTTTCCATCCATTGTTATCCACTCTCAAAAGGGACAAAAATTTGCATAACCAGAGCGGATAACACGGACGCGGGGAGGACGCAGAGCGGATTAAAAGCAGATGCAGAATGGAAGCCCAGCGGATGGAAGCGGATGACACATCCGCTAGGCTTCTGGGGGGCCTCAGCAAAGCAGAGGCGGAACGGATACAGTGGATGCACAGCAGATGCACAGCGGATGAAGCGGATGCAGAGCGGAAGCCTAGTGGATGCACAGCGGAAGCCTAACGGATGCCTGGTGTTAATTGCTCATGTGGGGGGGATGCATTGCGTAAGCCACACGGATATAAAGGGAAGCAGCTTGCACGTGGCCAGCATTCGGAGGAAAGACCTGCTGCAGGATACATCGAGTCCTTGCCTGCCCTGCCTGCATGCCTGCCTGCAAGCCTTGCTGCCAGCCTTCCTGCCAGGCTTCCTGCCAGCCTGCCTCCAAGCCTCCTGGCCAGCCTCCCTGCCAGCCTTGCTCTCTGCCTGTCTGCCAGCCTTGCTGCCAGCCTGCCTGCCAGCCTCCCTACCAGACAGTCTGCCTGCCAGCCTTGGTGCCTGCCTGCCTGCCAGCCTCCCTGCCAGCCTTGGTGCCAGGCTTCCTGCAAGACTTGGTGCCAGGCTTCCTGCCAGCCTTGGTGCCTGCCAGCCTCCCTGCCAGCCTCCCTGCCAGCCAGCAACCCCACAACCATAGGGAAGAAGTGAAAGCCTCAGCAACCTGGCGCCATCCCTGCCAAGAGGGACAGGCCACCCTCCCACCCCCTGTCCCTGACTCTGCTTCTGCTGGGGCTTTTGCTGCTCGGGCTCGCTCTTCTGGTGCTGGACCTTCTGCTGAAGCTGCTCTTGGTGGTGGTGCTTCTGCTGCTGCGTACTCTGCTGAAGCTGCTCATGGTCCTGCTGGTCCAGCTGGTCCTGCTGGTCCTGCTGGTCCTGCTGGTCCAGCTCGTCCTGCTCGTGCTCCTGGACTTGCTCGTACTGCTCGTGCTCCTGGTCCTGCTCTGCTCCTGGTCCTGCTGGTGCTGCTGGTGCTGCTGGTGCTGCTGCTGCTGGTGCTGCTGGGGCTCCTGGTGCTTACTCTGCTGCTGCTGATCCTGGTCTTGCTGATCCTGCTGCTGCTGCTGATGATGATGATGAGGAGGATGATTATGATCCTGCTGGTGATGATGATGATCCTGCTGGTGCTGCTGCTGCTGGTGGTGTGGAGGAGCAGCCCCTACCACCTCGGAGCCCCTCTGATGAGAGCCCATCTGGTCCTGCCAAAGGGAGGAAGAGGCGTATGTGACAACGGGAGAGGAGGCAATACTCCATTGAGGAGGAACACGAGGATGAGGTGCTGGAGTGGCTGAGAGAGAATGACTATCTGTGGCGGAAGGGACACTGGCTGTACAGGGACACCAAGCGGAAGCAGGCTGCTTGGAGAGAGAAGGCGGAGAGTATGGGCTACACTTCGGAGGTGCTCCTCGGCTGGTGGAAGCACATGCACACCTGGTAC
>BLBF01000073.1:22501830-22513091 GCA_015471245.1 Laticauda colubrina
CTTCGGAGGTGCTCCTCGGCTGGTGGAAGCACATGCACACCTGGTACGGGAAGCTGCATCTGAAGAAATCTGACCAGGCCACGGTTAAGCTGACGGACAGAGAGACCTACGTCAGGTGAAGCTTCCTGGAGAGTGAGATCCGCCACCGAGGAGCACCAGGAGCCCCTCTGTTTACCCTCTCTCTCCGGCAGCCTGCTGAGTCCCAGTCCTCTTCCGGCCAAGAGTCAGTCCCTGTCTCCAGGCAGGTTTCTGTGGAGCGTGTCATGGCGGAGAACCCGCAGAAAGCTGTTGTAACCTGTGGTGGAGCGCATGGAGGACTCCCTGGTGCGGTGGGAGAAAGGAGACATCGAGTCCACCACAGTCCTACTCCGCATCCACCACCCCCAGCTCCGCCTCCACAGAAATGCAGAGAGCCAGACAGCAGGAGGGGCAGAGCCACACTGTCCTGCTGGAGATCAGGGACACCATCCACACCAGTATAGATCTCCTTTCTCAGCTGGTCAGCACCGACCCCTCATCCTCCAACCGCAAGCCCTTCCTCACCTATGTCAACCAGACCCTCAAGAACATGGAGGAACCCCAGTACCAGGTGGTGAAGGACCACATCACCAAGTTGCTTAACAACCCTCCTGATCCAGAGGAACCTGCTCCCACCCAGTCCAGGTGTGCTCCTCCACCTCCACCACAGGTGATGTCCCTCCCATTCCAAGGCTTCCCACAGCCCCTCACCTATCAGGGCTATGGCTACCAGAAGGTCCAGCAGCATAGGCAGCAGCCCTTCCCAGTCCAGGCACAGAGTCATCGGACGACACCGTTGCCACCGGTTCCATTGATGCCACCAATGCCACCCACGACAATGATGCCACCGACAACAGCGATGCCACCAACGCCAGTCCTCACCCAGCTGCAGACCAGACAGCCCCACTACACTACTCCTTCCTCCACCCCACAGCCAAGCCCGGCCTCAGTACATCTCTCATCAGTACTGGGGCTGACACCCCATGGCATGGAGGAAGGACCTCTCAGCATCACAGGTCTGAGCGAGCTGTCTGAGAGCTTCCTCAACACACCGTTCCCTGTTGTCCTCTTTGGGCCAGGCACCCCAATGACAATACAGACCAGCACTGCAGCACCACCCACCTCCACAGCACCTGGACCCTTCACCCCTGAAACTGGGCACACCTCTGAGTGACCAATAAGAGTGCCAGAGACTGGGTAGCTGGCTACCTGTGGACTTTATTTGGACACTTGACTTGGGTCATTTTTGTTTTACAGCTTGTTGTTCAATGAAGTTTATCTTTGATTCACACACTTGCTTTGTTTCTTTTTTTGTAATAAAGTCTTGGTGGAAACTTTTAGAATTGGTTTAAGCCTTTGCATGCTTGTGGGATGGGTTAGATTCCACTGGGATGGGCAGGGATACCTGTGGAATGGGTAATAGCTGTGGGATGGGTAAGGATATCAGTGGGATAGATAAGCCTTCAGTGCAAGCATAGTGGGACTGTATGGTCAGCCCTCCCAGGTGCCACACCTTTGGCCCTTTATTATCAATAACAATGTAATCATTGATCCACACATTTCAACATGAACACAACTCTTTATTAAATGCCCTGTTCATTGTAGGCCCACCCAACATATATGGCCCAATCTCATCCGTGTGATGAGCCAGACTGAAGGAAGCACCCATTAATCATCTATCATCCTGTCTTGCCACTCCACTGCTTCAGCTGGGGAGTTGAAGTACCAGGTGGTGAGAAGTACCTGGAACCTGTTGGCCAGGATGCCAAAGGCATTCTCCACCACCCGCCTTGCCCTGGACAGCCTGTAGTTGAAGATCCTCTCTTCACGGGTGAGGAGTCTGGAAGTGTAGGGCTTCATGAGGTAGGTTCTGAGGGAGAAGGCGTCATCCCCCACGATGAAGTAGGGCACATCTTGCGTGTCATTGGGTAGTAGAGTTCACAGAGCCTGTAGATGGCTTCACACTGTTGCAGAAGGATTGTGGCTGCCAAAAGGACTGTGTTATGATCCACAGTTGACATGACTGGATGCTGTGGAAGAGGAAGAGTCAGATGAAGGCTGCAGAGGTCTGCAGAGCTAGGCTGCTGGTCTGAAAGTGAGATGCAGATGAGTTGCTCCCCCTTTTTATAGGCAGTATAGGTGTCCCTTTGCATCCTCTAGCCATCCTCTAGGCATCCTCTAGACATCCTTAATATCTGAGATAGGTCCCCTCTGCGAATGTTTTTTTCCGTTTTAAATGCTTTGTTTCCACTAGGCATCAGTTCTGCACCCGTTCTGCATCCATTCTGCATCTGTTCCGCTTTCTCCCTGCGTCCGAGTGGATGCGAGTTGTGCGGATGCGCAGCAGATGCCAAGCGGATATAGTGGATGCATAACAGATGCAGAACGGATGCAGAACGGATGCCTAGCAGATGCAGAACGGACGCATTGGATACATTTTCCACACAAAAATTTTGAGCAGCTCAAAACTTTCTGAGTGGATGAAGCGTCAATAAACGGATGCTGGACGATAGAGAGGAAGCAAAACGGAGGCAGTGAGTACATCGTGTTTTCGAACGGATGGCAAGGTTTTTTGTCCGTTTTACATCCTCTTTGTATCCGTTGGTGCAGTGTGACAGGGGCTTAACAATGAAAGACAGGATCAGGGGTGGGATTCTCCTCGTTTGGACCAGTTTGGGTGAACCCCTCATTGCAATGATCAGCTGGTTCTGAACTGGTTTAATCCAACGATCATGTGGGCCTGCCCTTTGCAGAAGCCTTCCTCAAGCCTTTGGGAGGCTGAAAAAGACCTCAAACCAGCTGAAAATCAGTTGTGAGGCACGTACATATGCAGTGAGGTACATTTGCCTGCACCTCACATTCTAGCACAAATGGTTCTGAATGCCACCTGTGACATGCATGCCATAGGTTCGCCATCACAGCCCTAGAGTTTAAACTCCCCTGTCTTTCCTTTGTGACTCCAATTTGGTCTCCTGTTACATATTTTAGATTCTGTAGCTGGTAGCCTATATACATTTGTATATTTTTCGAATAATATTCTCTGTGGAATGAAGTATATGGAACATTTTTAACACTGAAGTGTTAAAAATACTAGGATATGCTAATAAAGCAGCTGTTCATGATAAAAACAAAACAAAAACCTATCAGGACAATAAAAAAAGTAGAGGATCGAACAACATTTCATGAAATGTTGGGAAAGCTCATTGTGTGTTTATTTTGGCATATGAAACAATTTGTACTCTGAGATACACTTACACTATCCACTATGCAAGTGGCACATGCATGTAAACATTTGTATGGTAATCTGGAAATGCTGGATAGAAAAGCGTTTTTCAGTTTAGCTTCAGTTTTAAACTTTTTAAAGTTTAGCTTTAGGGGAAAAAATCTGAAAAAAACAAGTCATCTACTTTATTTTCTTTGTCTTAAGGACTTTACAGTCATTCTTCTCTATTTCTTAGTTGCAATTATTATGATGTCAGCTTGTTTTGGGGAATACATCTTCCCTCTAAATTAGGAGTAAATGAAACAGCATCCTTTCTCAGAACAAACCATCAGTGCATTTTGCCCCAATTAGCTCATTCTATCAGACAATCATGGATCAAATTAAAGTCCTACAAAATGCTAATGGTCCAAATGATGTCTGGGAGATTTACTCAAAACAAATTTGTATGAAGTGGATATTGACAATAATAATATCTTGATAATAATACTCTAAGAAAAATCAGAGAAGAAGAAAATGAAAATGCCATCATGGTGAATGTTGGCAAATTTCAAATATTTCAATTTAAACCAGAACAAAATACCCATGTATACTGTATACGCCATATTAAGCCCATGTCACACTGAACCAACGGATGCAAAGAGGATGTAAAATGGACAAAAAACTATGCAATCCGTTCAAAAACGCGATGTACTCACTGCCTCCGTTTGGCTTCCTCTCTATCCGTTCAGCATCCCTTTATGGACGTTTCATCTGCTCCAAAAGTTTTGGACTGCCCAAAACTTTTGCGCGGAAAATGTATCCAATTCGTCTGTTCTGCATCCGCTACGCATCCACTAGGCATCCGTTACGCATCCGTTATGCATCCACTATATCCGCTAGGCATCCGCTATGCATCCGAGCAACTCGCATCTGCCCGGACACAGGGAGGAAGCAGAATGGATGCAGAACTGATGCAGAACGGATGCCTAGCAGATGCAGAACAGAAACAAAGCGTTTAAAATGGAAAAAACGTTCGCAGAGGGGACCTATCTCGGATATTAAGGATGTCTAGAGGATGCCTAGAGGATGCCTAGAGGATGCCTAGCGGTAAACCTATACTGCCTATAAAAAGGGGGAGCAACTCATCTGCATCTCACTTTCAGAACAGCAGCCCAGTGGTGCAGACCTCTGCAGCCTTCATCTGGCTCTTCCTCTTCCACAGCATCCAGTCATGTCCACCGTGGATTGTAACAAAGTCCTTTCAGCAGCCACCATCGTTCTGCAACAGTGCGAAGCCATCTGCAGGCTCTGTGAACTCTACTGCAAGAAGAAAAGGAGCCACCCAAAAAGAGTCTGGATCCGAAGATGGTTCGCCAGAAGAGCAGAGGACGGACTGTACAACAAGCTGATGGTGGAGCTCACAAACGAAGACACTAGGGCGTTCCAGAACTTCATGAGGATGCCTCCAGCCATGTTTGACGAAGTTGTGCAGCGGCTGACACCCAGGTTGACCAAGACAAACACCAGCTTCCAACCCAGCCTGGAACGTGGGCTCAAGGTGGCACTTACTCTGCACCACCTGGCCTCAGGGACCTCCTACAGGAGCATGCAGTACGGCTGGAGGGTGCCATCCAACACCATCAGCATTGTGGTCAGAGAAGTGGTGCAGGCCATCATCGAATAATACAAGGAGGAGCCCTCCACTGATGAAGGATGGAAGAAAGTTGCAGAGCAGTGGTATCAGAAGTGGAACTTCCCACACACCGTTGGAGCCATAGATGGCAAGCACGTGGCCTGTAAATCTCCAGCCAAGTCGGGGTCCACTTATTTCAACTCCAAGGGCTTCTTCAGCATCATCCTCTTCGCCATGGTCGATGCTGACTACAAGTTCATGTACATCTATGCTTCAGGCAACGGCTCATCTTCAGATGCCCGGTATACAATGCCAGTCACCTCAAGGAGGAGCTGGAAGGCAACCTAATCGTGGGCTTCCCAGATCCAGAACCCCTGCCCAATGACACACAAGATGTGCCCTACTTCATTGTGGGGGATGACGCCTTCTCCCTCAGAACCTACCTCATGAAGCCCTGCACTTCCAGATGTCTCACCCGTGAAGAGAGGATCTTCAACTACAGGCTGTCCAGGGCCAGGCGGGTGGTGGAGAACGCCTTTGGCATCCTGGCCAACAGGTTCCAGGTACTTCTCACCACCATGCAGCATTGCCCAGAGACCGTGAGGAGGATCATGGAAGCTTGCTGCATCCTGCACAATCTCATGCGCACCCGTGACCCAGTCTTGCAGAACAGGCTCATGGACCTCAAGCAAGGCAATGGGGACATGGAGCCTGGGGAATGGAGGCAAGGGCGAAACCTGATTGACACTGAGGATGTGCAAGGCCCCAACAGAGCCTCAAATGAAGCAAAGAAGCAGCGCAACTTCCTGAGACACTGGTGCAACTCCCCAGCTGGAGCAGTGGAGTGGCAAGACAGGATGGTAGATGCTTAATGGATTCTTCCTTCAGCCTGTCTCATCACACGGATGAGATTGTGCCATGTATGTTTGGTTGGCCTACAATGAACAGGGCGTTTAATAAAGAGTTGTTTTTGTATTGACATGTGTGGATAATTATTACATTATTATTGATAATAAAGGGCCGTAGGGGTGGCACCTGGGAGGGTGAACCATACAGTCCCACTATGCTTGCACTGGAGGTTTATCTGTCCCACAGCTATTACCAATCCCACAGGTATCCCTGACCATCCCACAGCTATCTCAACCCATCCCACAGCTATCTTAACCCATCCCACAAGCATGCAAAGGCTTAAACCATTTCTAAAAGTTTCCACCAAGACTTTATTAAAAAAAAGAAATGAAGCAAGTGTGTGAATCAAAAATAGACTTTATTAACAACAAGCTATAAGACAAAAATAAGTCTCTGGCACTCCTCTTGGTCACTCAGTCTCAGGGGTGAAGGGTGCAGGTGCTGTGGAGGTGGCTGGTGCTGGAGTGCTTGTCATCAGCTCCTCCAGAAGCAGAAGCAGCAGAAGCCCCAGCCCCAGAAGAGCGAGCTCGTGCTGCAGAAGCCCCAGCAGAACCAGAGTGAGGGACAGGGGGCGGGATGGTAGCCCTGTCCCTCTTTCCAGGGCTGGCAGCAAATGGCTGAGGTTTGCTGTGCTTCCGCATGGTTGTGGGGTTGCTGGCTGGCAGGGAGGCTGGCAGGAACCAAGGCTGGCAGGAAGGCTGGCAGAGAGGCAGTCACCAAGGCTGACAGGAAGGCTGGCAGGGAGGCAGGCACCAAGGCTGGCAGGAAGGCTGGCAGGCAGGCAGGCAGGCACCAAGGCTGTCAGGCAGGCAGGCACCAAGGCTAGCAGGAAGGCAGGCAGCAAGGCTTGCAGGCAGGCTGGCAGCAAGGCAGGCAGGCCAGGCAAGTCAGCCAATCCGTCCGGCAGCAGGTCTTTCCTCTGAATGGTGACCTGCTTCCGAGCTGCTTCCATTATATCTATGGGGCTGACGCAATGCATCCTCCCCGCATGCACAATTAACGCCAGGCATCCATTACGCTTCCGCTTTGCATCGGCTGTGCATCCGCATTCATCCGTTCGGCGTCCGCTGTGCATCCGCTGTATCCGTTCCACGTCCGCTTTGCTGATGTCCCCCGGAAGCCTAGCAGATGTGCCATCCGCTCCCATCAGCTTCCATCCGCTGGGCTTCCGTTCCGCATCCGCTTTGCATCCGCCCTGCGTCTTCCCCGCGTCTGTGTTATCCGCTCCAGTTATGCAATTTTTTGCCCCTTTTGAGAGCGGATAACAATGGATGGAACATTTTGCTTGTCCGCTGTGTCCTTTTTGCATCCGTTGGGCAGTGTGACATGGGCTTTACTTTCTGTTTTTATTTTAAGTCTTAAATTTACCTAAGAAATAATACGATAGGTGAAGATCCATAATACCATTCCAAACTTAGAATTGGTATTTTGTGCTGGTAAAGATCACACAGAGGAAATTTATCTTTTGTGAATTTATCCTTATGATTCCTTCTTTATTACTGGATAAAGAGCAAAATCTGAAATCTCAACCCTACTACATTTTTAAGGCATCCTGGAAGCCTTTTCACTAATATGTTGTTATACTTCTTTGGACTGATTATGTGTGAGAGAAAGGGAGGAGGGGGTGGGAGGGAGGGAGGGAGGGAGGAAAGAAAAATTGATCACTTGACTTTAAACCAAAGCATTAGACTTATGTAAGCATTTTTTCAGATTGTTTTTGCAGAATTTGGAGATTCCATCATAGATTTAAAAAGAGATGGGAGCAGGAGAATGAAAAGAGAGAGCAGAGAAGAGGGGATGTGTTTGTTTTATTCCTCTTATGTAAATGCATTACAAAACTGAAATGGTGCTTTGAGACAGAAAAATCTGCTAAATTTATATATAGAGATGCATGCAACAACATGCTGGACTTCATATTCAGTTAGAGGCATTATTTCTGTCTCCTGATGTTCCCACATCCTTTCTTAATATTTAGAGAAGTAAAAGTTTGTGTTTGTTTAATTGCTTATTAATTCACAGATCGATCTAAAGCCCCTCTCACACAGCACCAACGGATGCAAAGAGGATGTAAAACGGACAAAAAACCTTGCCATCCATTGGAAAACGTGATGTACTCACTGCCTTTTGCACGGAAAATGTATCCAATTCATCCGTTCTGCATCCGCTACGCATCCACTACGTATCCGCTACACATCCATTCTGCATCAGTTACGCATCTGCTATATACGCTAGGAATCCATTCTGCATCCGCACAACTCGCATCCGCTCAGACGCAAGGAGGAAGCGGAACGGATGCAGAATGGATGCAGAACGGATGCCTAGCGGATGTAGCACAGAAACAAAGCATTTAAAATGGAAAAATCTTTTGCAGAGGGGACCTATCTCGGATATTAATGATGCCTAGAGGATGCCTAGAGGATGCAAAGGGACAACCATACTGCCTATAAAAAGGGGGAGCAACTCATCTGCATCTCACTTTCAGACCAGCAGCCTAGCTGTGCAAACCTCTGCAGCCTTCATCTGACTCTTGCTCTTCCACAGCATCCAGTCATGTCCACCGTGGATCGTAACAAAGTCCTTTTGGCAGCCGCCATCCTTCTGCAGCAGTGCGAAGCCATCTAAGGCTCTGTGAACTCTACTACGGGAAGAAAAACAGGCAGCCAAGAAGCGTCTGGGTATGAAGATGGATCAGGAGAAGAGCAGAGTATGGACTGTACAACAAGCTGATGGTGGAGCTGAGGAACGAAGATACTCGGGCATTCCAGAACTTCATGAGGATGCCTCCAGCCATGTTTGATGAAGTTGTGCAGCGGCTGACACCCAGGTTGACCAAGGCAAACACCAACTTCCGGCCAAGCCTTGAACGTGGGCTCAAGGTGGCATTCACTCTGCACCACCTGGCCTTAGGGACCACCTACAGGAGCATGCAGTACGGCTGGAGGGTGCCACACAACACCATCAGCATTGTGGTCAGAGAAGTGGTGCAGGCCATCATTGAAGAATACCTGCAGGAGCTCCTCCAGTGCCCCTCCACTGATGAAGGATGGAAGAAAGTTGCAGAGCAGTGGTATCAGAGGTGGAACTTCCCACACACCATTGGAGCCATAGATGGCAAGCACGTGGACTGCAAAGCACGACCCAAGTCGGGCTCCACTTATTTCAACTACAAGGGCTTCTTCAGCATCATCCTCTTCGCCATGGTCGATGCTGACTACAAGTTCATGTACATTGATGCTTCAGACAGCGGGTCATATTCAGATGCCCAGGTATACAACGCCAGTGACCTCAAGGAGGGGCTGTAAGTCAACATCATCATGGGCTTCCCAGATCCAGACCCCCTGCCCAACGACACGCAGGATGTGCCCTACTTCATCATGGTGGATGACGCCTTCTCCCTCAGAACCTACCTCATGAAGCCCTACACTTCCAGACTCCTCACCCGTGAAGAGAGGATCTTCAACTACAGGCTGTCCAGGGCAAGGCGGGTGGTGGAGAACGCCTTTGGAATCCTGGCCAACAGGTTCCAGGTACTTCTCACCATCATGCAGCATGAGGAGACCGTGAGGAGGATCGTGGAAGCTTGCTGCATCCTGCACAATCTCATGCGCACCCGCTACCCAGTCTTGCAGAACAGGCTCGTGGACCTCCAGCAAGCCAATGGGGACATGGAGCCTGGGGAATGGAGGCAAGGGCGAAACCTGATAGACACTGTGGATGTGCAAGGCCCCAACAGAGCCTCACGTGAAGGGAAGGAGCAGCACAACCTCCTGAAACACTGGTGCAACTCCCCAGCTAGAGCAGTGGAGTGGCAAGACAGGATGATAGATGATTAATGGGTGCTTCCTTCAGACTGTCTCATCACACGGATGAGTTTGGGCCAAGTATGTTGGGTGGGCCTACAATGAACAGGGCATTTAATAAAGAGTTGTTTATGTTCAAATGTGTGGATCAATGCTTACATTGTTATTGATAATAAAGGGCCAAAGGTGTGGCACCTGGGAGGGTTGACCATACAGTCCCACTATGCTTGCACTGGAGGTTTATCTATCCCAGAGTTATCTTAACCCATCCCAAAGGTATCCCTGCCCACCCCACTGCTATCTTAACCCATCCCACAAGCATGTAAAGGCTTAAACCAATTCTAAAAGTTTCCACCAAAACATTATTACAAAAAAAGAAATGAAACAAGTGTGTGAATCAAAGATAAACTTTATTGAACAACAAGCTGTAAAACAAAAATGACCCAAGTCAAGTGTCCAAATAAAGTCCACAGGTAGCCAGCTACCCAGTCTCTGGCACATTTATTGGTCACTCGGATGTCTGCCCATTCTCAGATATGAAAGGTCCAGGTGCTGTGGAGGTGGGTGGTGTTGGAGTGCTGGTCTGTATCGTCACTGGGGTGCCTGGCCCCAAGAGGACAACAGGGGACGGTGTGTTGAGGAAGCTCTCAGACTCCTGGCTCAGACCCGCGATGCTGAGAGGTCCTTCATCCATGCCATGGGGTGTCAGCCCCAGTACTGATGAGAGATGTACTGAGGCTGGGCTTGGCTGTGGGGTGGAGGAAGGAGTAGTGTAGTGGAGCTGTCTGGTCTGCAGCTGGGTGAGGACTGGTGTGGGTGGCATCGCTGTCGTCGGTGGCATAATTGTTGTGGGTGGCATTGGTGGCATCTGTGGAAACGGTGGCAACGGTGTCATCCGATGACTCTGTGCCTGGACTGGGAAGGGCTGCTGCCTTCGCTGCTGGACCTCCTGGTAGCCATAGCCCTGGTAGGTGAGGGGCTGTGGGAAGCTTTGGAATGGGAGGGACATCACCTGGGGTAGAGGAGCAGACCTGGACTGGGTGGGAGCAGGTTCCTCTGGATCTGGAGGTTTGTGAAGCAGCTCGGTGATTCGGTCCTTCACCACCTGGTACTGGGGTTTCTCCATGTTCTTGAGGGTCTGGTTGACATAGGTGAGGAAGGGCTTGCGGTTGGAGGGATGAGGAGTCAGTGATGACCAGCTGAGAGAGAAGATCTATACTGGTGCGGATGCTGTCCCTGATCTCCAACAGGACACTGTGGCTCTGCCCCTCCTGCTGTCTGGTTCTCTGCCTTTCTGTGGAGGTGGAGCTGGGGTGTGTGGATGCGGCTACAACTGTGGTGGACTCAATGTCTCCTTTCTCCCACCGCACCAGGGAGTCCTCTCCGTGCTCCACCACGGTTACAACAGCTGTCCGCAGGTTCTCCACCATGGCACGCTCCACAGAAACCTGCCTGGAGACAGGGACTTACTCTCGGCTGGAAGAGGACTGGGTCTCAGCAGGCTGCCGGAGAGAGAGGGTAGACAGAGGGGCTCCTGGTGCTCCTCGGTGGCGGATCTCACTCTCCAGGAAGCTTCACCTGGCCATGACGTAGGTCTCTTTGTCCGTCAGCTTAACCGTGGTCTGGCCAGATTTCTTCAGGTGCAGCTTCCTGTACCAGGTGTGCATGTGCTTCCACCAGCCGAGGAGCACCTCCGAAG
>BLBF01000073.1:22523091-22534019 GCA_015471245.1 Laticauda colubrina
CTTCCAAGCAGTAATCAGGGATCATCAAAGCCAGAGAGAGAGAGAGAAAGCTGTAGCCTTGCTACATTTATATGGTTTTCATAACCACACCCACAATAGCTATTTTACAGTTAAAGCTGCATACATTAACTACGATTCATAGTTATTATTTCACCTAAACCAGTTAGGGTGAACAATGTTATCCCTAACAAAGAAGCTTATGATACACTTACAAGTGTGTTCAGGTACTGCTAGTTGGTTTAATTTACTTAGAAAAATGTCTGGAAGATGGTATTGAATGCTGAACTGAAGTCTACAAAGAGAACCATGGCATAGATATTTGGAGATTCAAGGTATTGTAGGATGTAATGCAAAGCCATATTAACAGCATCATATGTCTATCTATTTGCTCAGTATGCAAACTGCATAAGATCTAAAGGCCTAGTCCCACTTCACTTACGGATGCAAAGAGGATGTAAAACGTTAAAAAAAGCTTGTCATCCATTGGAAAACGCTATGCATCCGTTGTGTACTCACTGCATATGTGGTTCATACGCTCTATCCATTGAGCATCCATCCACTGCAATTTAATCCATGCAAGAAGTTTTGAGCTGCACAAAACTTTGTGAATGGATGAACTTTCCGCCATGTACGATGTACATCTGCGACATATGCAGGCAACAAATGTTCTATGTCCGTTATCACCCATTAAATGTCCGCTGTATCCTCTCTGCATCCTCTGGCCATCCTCGCAATTCACATCCACTGCAGCTGAAAATGGAAAGAGGGAGGAAGCAAAAAGTACACGGAACATCTACAAAGTGTTAGTAGCACAGAAATAGAAAGGATGTAAGCGTATGCATCTCGTATATAAAGTATTAAAAATGGGCAAAACATTTGTATCTGGGATGTATCTCGTATATTTAGGATGTCTGGAGTATGTCTAGAGTATGTAGAAGGACACCTAGTAGACAACCGATATTTTCTATAAAAAGGGGGAGAAAATCATCTGGATCGCTGGGATGTTGGACCATACAGTCCCACTATGCTTGCACTGGAGATTTATCTATCCTACAACTATCCTTATCTATCCCACAAGCATGCAAAGGCTTAACCATTTTTTCAAAGTTTTCACCAACACTTTATTAAGTAAAAAAAAAAATGAACCAAGCAAACTAAGTGTATTAAGCAAAGATAACCTTTATTAACTTTCTTAGGAAAACTTTATGACTTTATTAAAGAAGCAAAATGAACCAAGCAAACTGTATTAAGTGTGTTAAGCAAAGATAACCTTTATTAACTTTCTTAGGTAAACTTTATGACTTTATTAAATAAGTAAAATGAACCAAGTAAAGTGTCTTAAGCAAAAATAAACTTAACAAGTAAACAACTCAGTCTCTGACACTATTCTCAGTCACTCTGAGTCATTTCCATGGTCTCAGCTGTTAAGCGGGCAGGGACTGTGGAGGTGGCTGTCGCTTGAGTGCTGGTCTGAGGCACCATTGGGGTGCTTGGCCCCGAGGGTACAACAGGGGATGGTGTGTTCAGGAAGCTATATGAGAGTGGACTCAGTCCTGTGAGGTTGAGAGGCCCTTCATCAAGGACTTGAGATGTCAGGCCCAATACTGATGACAGATTGTCCATTGATGGGCTTGGCTGTGGGGTGGAGTAAGGCGTCTGTGGCGTCTGATGAACCTGGGCCTGGAGTGGGAAGTTCTGCTTCTGCTGTGGGAAGTCCTGGTAGTCGTAGCCTTGGTATGTGAGGGACTGTTGAAAGCCATGGAAGGTCTGTGACATCGCCTGGGGTGGAGGAGCAGATCTGGACTGGGTAGGAACAGCTTCAGCTAGGCCTTGGGGGTTGTGCAGAAGTGCTGTGATCTTCTGCTTCATCACCTGGTACTGGGCCTTGGGCAGGTCCCTCATGGTCTGGCTCACATAGGTGATGAAGGTGTTCCGGCCCAAGAATGCTCTGTCCAAGTAGACCAGCTGAGAGAGAAGTTCTGATCTCCAACAGCACACTGTGGTTTTGGCCCTCCAGTCTGCCTCTCTGCCTGCATCCTCTGGAGCTGCGGGTGGGTTGGCCTCTGGTGGCTGCTGCTTCTTCCTCCATTTGTGACAGCAGGGCATTATCCTCCACGGGATCCTCCAAGTCGGCTGGCATGGGGCTTGCAGCTGTCGGGTGGTCTCTGCTGTAGGGCCCTCTGAAGACACCTGCCTAGACAGGGTAGCTGGCTCCTGGATGGAAGAGGACTGGCTGTCTGTGGGCTGTCTGAAGGAGAGGGGTCTCAGAGGGGCTGCTCCTCGGTGGCGGATCTCACCCTCCCTGAAGCTGCACTTGGCCATGATGTACATCTCCCGGTCAGTGAGCTTGACAGTGGCCTGCCCAGATTTCTTGAGGTGTAGTTTGCCATACCAGGTGTGCATGTGCTTCCACCATCCAAGGAGTACTTCTGCAGTGTACCCCAGGCTGTCTGTGCCTTATCTCTCCAAGCTGCCTGCTTCTTCTTGGTGTCCCGATACAGTCTATGGTCCTTTCTCCAGAGGTACTCGTTCTCCCTCAGCCATTCTAGCACCTCATCCTCATGCTCCTCGGAAATGGTGTACTGTTTCCTCTCTCCCTTCTCCTTCCCTTGCCTCTTCCTCCCTCTGGCAGGGGCTCCAATAGGGCCTTCAGGGGCTTGAGCAGCAGGGCCTTCAGCAGCAGGGCTTTGAGGGCCTTGGGGCTGGGTCACCACAACAGCAGCAGCAGCAGCTTCAGAGTCAATGCCAGGGGGTAGAATGCTGGTTCTGGCTTTCTTTACCTTGCTAGGCCTTGAACAAGTAGGCACGGGCTTCCTCTTCTTGCCTGACTGATGAACCATGGTGTTCCTGCAAGATGTATGTGGCAGCACGTCTTTCCCCTGTATGCTGACTGCATGTGTTCTGCATCCTTTTATATCTGCAGAGCTGACACAAGTCATACTCCCCGCATGTGCAGTGAACGCTTTGCATCCGATATACATCCACGCGACATCCCCTTTTTTTCCTAGAGGCGTCCGTGATGCATCCGCTTCATCCGCTATGCATCCGCCCCTTCTGCTTTGCGTCTGCTTCGAAATTCTCCTCAGAACCTCTTTGGAGGTGTTATCCACTTCCATCCACTTTCATCCGCTAGGCTTCCAATGAACATCCATTTAACATCCCCGTTACATACTACCCACGTCCGTTCTTTTCCATTCTTTTTCCATTCTGTTTTTGGAAATTTTTGCCACTTTTTGGAGCGGATGACAACGGATGGAACCACCCGTGAAATTTTGTTCATCCGCTGTGTCCTTTATGCATACATTTTGCGTCCGTCAGCCAGTGGGACCAGGCCTTAACAGCAGATCCGTGATAGTTTTCAGATGGGACAGCACAAGCCTTTCAAAGATTTTCATAACTACAGATGTTAGAGCAACTGGTCTGTCATTCAGTTCCTTGATGGAGGGCTTCTTTAGCACTGGGATGATAGTAGACTGTTTGAAGCAGGAAGGAACATAGCACTTCTCTCGTGATCTATTGAAGATTCGGATGAAGACGGGACCAATTGGTCAGCAAAGACTTTTAAGCAAAAAGGAGTTATCTTGTCCTGGTGCTTTTCCTGGCTTTTGTCTTTGAAATAGATCTTGCACATCTTTTTCTGTCATCACCAGGTGTTGTGAACCCAATGGATTGAGGCCAGATGTAGGAGGCTTGGCTGTTGTTGGTGTGTTTGAGATGGGGGTTATGGAGATATGTGGCTGTAGTTTCCTTTCAAACCTGCAGTAAAATACATTCAGGTCATTTTCTGGTTGTTGATTTCCTTCTGCCTGAGAAGGAGGTTTGCTGTAGCCAGTGATATTTTTAAGAGTTTTCCACATGTTTCCTGGTTCATTTGTTGAGAACTGATTCCTTAGCTTTTCAGAGTAGCTTCTTTTTGCTGCTTTGATCTCTCTTAATATGTTTCTGGCCTGATTGTATAGCATTCTGTCACCTTTTTCTGTAGGCTTCCTCTTTGGAGCGACGTAACTGCTTAAGTTTAGCTGTGAAGCAAGGTTTCAGTGATCCGCATGTAGTTTTTGTTTTCAGTGGGATGTTTGTTGTTCCTAATGCTCATTTGATCTTTATATACTACCCAATAATTCACCTTTGCTCATTCATGATGACTTTGAAAAAACACTGTTAAATATATATATAAAAGAAAACAAATTAAATGTTATTGTAATGGGATCCAGTTAGATCAGGTTTCAACCATTGGAGTGTCATCAGGCTAAAAAATGGGAGTTTGTGAGTTCTCGTTCTAACCCTAGCCAATGAAACTGTGTCACCTTGGGCCAGCCATTCTGTCTTAGCCCAACCCACATCAGAGGTTTGTTGCTTTGGGGAAAATAGGAGGAGGAACGTGTGTTGTATATGTTTGCCACCTTGAGTTTTTTGTGAAAATAATAAAAGTGGGATACAATTAAATTAATAGATAAAAATAAAATAAATGAAGATGCAGCAGTGGCAGAAATAAGAAAACAAATAAAAACTACAGTTTTGTTTTAAAAAAGCAAAATCTATTTTGGACACTACCATGTTTCTCACAAAATAAGGCCAGGCCTTATTTTTTTTTGACCCCTGAAAAAACAGCTAGGCCGTCTTTTCAGGTGTGACTTAATTTCCTCCCCCAACTAGAGCGGCCCATACGCATGTACCTCACCGCGAGGCCGCTTCTATCAATCAATGAAAGCTCCCTAAAGGCAGAGTCCCCAGCCACTTTGGGGCAAGGTGTGGCTACCCGTGTCCCCTCGCTTTTAGGCAGTCTCTTTCAGGTGATGGAAGCTCCCCAAGTGCAGTCACCAGCCACTTCAATTGGCCAGTAGAAGAGGCCTCGAGGCAAGCGCACACTCACACTCCCCTCACCGCAAGGCCACTTCTATCAGCAGACGAAAGCTCCCTTGAAGCAGAGTCCCCAGCCACATCAGGGTGAGGCATGGCTGCCCGTGTCTCCTCACCTTTAGGCAGTCTCTTTCAGGCAATGGAAGCTCCCCAAGTGCAGTCACCAGTCACTTTGATCACTTTACCAGTAGGAGCAGCCTCGGAGAGAGGGAAGTGTGTGTGTGCGCTCGCTCCATGGCCACTTCTACCGGCCAATCGAAGTGGCTGGTGACTGCACTTGGGGAGCTTCCATTGCCCAAAAGAGATTGCCTAAAGGCGAGGGGACATGGGCAGCCACGCCATGCCCTGAAGCAGCTGGGGACTCTGCCTTCAGGGAGCTTCTAACGGCTGATGTTCTATTGGTAGATCAGGGTATTCTAGCCTAGGCTACCTGCAGGGCACCCCTAAAGGCAAGTTTTCTCCCCATCCTCCCCACCCTTCTCCCTCATTTCTCTTCACCTCGTGTAGTTCTAACGAACAATGTGAGAAATGGCGGGGAAACACATAGTTTAAATAGGCCTAAATTTTGGAGGTGGGGCTTAATTTCACCTCATGCCGAGAAATCATGCTGGGCCTTCCTATTGGTGAAGGCCATATTGTTGGATAAACACGGTATGCATATATGTATTGATAATATTTTTATGTATTGTGTGTACACAACTAAACATATCCACTGAAGCCGGAAACTTCAAAATACAGTGTTTCAGAAGTTAATTCAATAGATATTATAGTTAGATTTGCTGAGACCTAAAGGAATATTGGGGGTATGTAATCTCAGGAGATTATACACCCAATTGATAGTTGGTGACCCTTCCTATGGCTGAACTTTTAGCTGAAAAACAGGAAAAATGGATCATTATAGAGGAAGCATTCCACGGATGATACGGTAGTGGTGTTTTACTTTAATGAAGCAATTTGCTGAAGAAGATTATGAGAATTCAAAGAAAATTGTTCAAAGCATGGCCCAGAAGATACTGCAAGCATATAGCTGATTTGGAAAAGAGAAGATGGCTTTCTCAGGTTCGATGCCCCCTGTGTTCAACATTGCTACTTTTTTGATCTTGTATCTGACTAGTATATTTTTCTGGAGGTCAGAAGCAAAGCCAAGAAATTATCTATTTTCCCTGATGGCAAAAAATGTGGCTAATAATAGACATTCCAATGATCAAATTGGAAAAAAAAACCTCCAGTGGTACTTAAAAGGATATTAGCAGATGTATAGCATGGGAATCTTAATGAAAAGAAAGCATCTGCTTATACCAAAGAAGGCTTCATGGTATTCTTAGCTAAGAGAAGGGAACAAAATATGGTCCAGTGTTTTAAATAAGCATTTGTCTCATGTAGTTTTGCATCAGGGACATGAATTCTTGAGGAAGCTCCCATAATTAATATCCCAAGGCTCACTTTGCTTTAATGTGAATAGATCAGTTGCTGAGGCTGCATTTTATATCACTCCAGGCATAAAGTGAAGCTGAACTGAATTGTTTTACTGTTAAGAAGCCGTCGGAGAACAACTATTCATCCAAAATGAAAGTCATTTCCCAAGTTACAATTTCTCATCTCTTAAGTTATATTTATAGTAACCTAAATCTGTAAGATACTGACTTGCCCAAGGCCAAAATATTGAAATGCTATCATTTGAATACAGCTTGCCTCAGCCATGTCCAATACCATTTTTCCCACTTGGTCATATTACCCTTTAAAACGTAGACATTGTATTTCTTCTTGGCTAAGAGAAAATGCATCAAGTAGAGGCAATATGGTATATCCTGAATCTTCATATAGCATAGAGTAGGAAAATGTATTTGAGATGAAAAGTCTTATCTCTGAAAATAGAATCATCAAATAATGGAATTATGGAATTGGAAATGACCACTTCCAGCCCTGTGCAAAGCAAATTAAAATCTATATGAACAGACTAATTTCTTCTTAAAAATCACCAAAAGTAGACAGTTCCACTGCTGTCTTATATTATCTCTGGGAAGTTCTCTCTTATATTTAAACACTTTCAACTTATACATATTACTTCTTTGGCTATAAAAAGAATTCATGGTAAAATACCCTATAGCAATCTGTTATGAACCTGAGAATACAGATATTACATTTTCCCTCAGATTTCTTTTCTCCAGACTGAACATCCCAAATTATGTCAAACTGTTCTTATGCCTTCAGGCAGGGGTGGGTTTCTAACAGTTCTGTCCATCTCTGTAGAACCAATAGCTCTGAAGAGCAGCAGACATAGAACTGCAGCAAGGCACAGCTGCAGTTTAAAAAGCAGGAAAAAGGGGCTTTTTGAAAGGCTGTTTCTCTGCACACAGCATGCTGATGACGATTTACAGGTGCGCACTGGCAGCATGCAGGATAGGATCGTAAATCACCCAACCTCGTAAATGACCGAACTGGTAGTTAACCCTGTCAGATCTCACTCCTGCCTTTGCATCATCTTTGCATCATCTCCTCAATATGTCTATCCTGTCAGATATAATTCTAGTGCAGGTGTCTCCAACCATTTGGACCTCAGGGACCACCAAACTCATAATTTTAAATCCCAGGGACCATTAATATGAATTTTGGCTGATGGTGGTTTGCTGTCATTGGTGGGGGAGAGAGAGAGAGAGATCTGATCAAACCACTCTCTCTCTCTCTCTCTCTCTCTCTCTCTCTCTCTCTCTCTCTCTCCCTCCCTCCCTCCCTCCCTCCCTCCCTCCCTCTCTCTCTCTCTCTCACACACATAAACACACACACAGACGCACACAGAGGCAGGGGTAGGATTCAAATTTCTTAACAACCTGTTCTTGGGCATGGCCTAATTTGTGGGTGTGTCTTGTTGGTCATGTGACTGGCTGGGCATGGCTTGTATGTAAATATTATAAATATTGATTTTTTTATGAAAAAAAGAGTAACTTTTACCCAAAATCAGGCAAAGCAGGCAGGCAGATTGAGTTGCTCACAGAATCACAGATTCAGAGATCCATCTTTCTGCCATCAGCTACCTGAGTCTGTCACATAAAATTTGCTAGCAAGCAAACTCATAAAATTAACTTATAATACACCATGTATGTACATATTGAATTTTTATTAAAAAAAAAAGAGAGAGAAACTTTTACCCAAAATCAGGCAAAGCAGAAAGGCAGATTGAGTTGTTCACAGAATCACAGACTCACTTAGAAATCTATGTTTCTGCCATCAGTTATCTGAGTCTGCACTGAATAATAGAACCTTCAGTCCTAAGGTAGGTTCGGTTCTGCTTAAAAGCTGAGCCAAAGTTCTAAAAATTAGTTAGAAAGCAAAAAATACAACTATTTCCTGCTTTCCAGCACAGCAGAACAGCTGATAGTTGGGGAAAAAAGGAAAAATAGCAGCTTAGCAGGCAAGTTTGCCAGGTAAGGAGTGAGTGGGCGTGGTGGGTTTCCGCGGGTCATGTGGGCAGCATAGCCTTGTGTTTCTGTGCAGCCTGGATTAATTGCTTTGGGAGTTGCTCTGAGGGTGACTTTTCTCTGCAGACCACCAAAATTTTCTCATGGACCACCAGTGGGCCGCGGCCCACCGGTTGGCAACCACTGTTCTAGAGAGGTGGTGCTTAGAAATAAGACATTCCAAAGTAGCTAGATGAACTTGCAGCTTCACTAACAATTTATTGTGGGATGCATAGTAACAGTAATCGGGATAAGAAGTCATATTGCTGCATGAGATAAACAGCTCTGATTATTTTGGATAATTATTAAAAACGCACATAGAAAGAAACACACAAGTTGTTTTATTGTCAATGAGAAACCAACCATTATTTTATAATGCTCCTAATCTGATTATCAAGTCAATATTCATCTCCAAACTTCCAGCTTTGTGAGATAGATAGACAATATTTATTTTGGCCAATGATCAGATAAAACAAAACATATTTAAACTAATTATATCAGAAAGCGAGGAGAAAACAAACAAAATAATTATATAGCCATAAAATGAATAAATATGGTTATGAGAAGTCTTGTGCGGTACTCATTTTTTTGCGCACATTCACAGCAGCTACACCATATATAAAAAAGGAAGCAGTAAGATTACTAGGCATAATTCAATGAAACAGAGGTGCTCTTAGCCTCCCCCTGTCCCTTCAGTAGGAGAAAATCAATTTAATATTTAACAAGCTGTTTTGTGCTACTTCTTTTTCATACCATTTAACTGTCCAAATTTTTGATTATTGATCAGAAATCAATGATACATTCATTTTAATTTAACTTGCAGAATATTTTAATTTATACCATCATGATCATAATTTAACAAATGCAGTAAGTCCTTGATTTAAGACCACAATTGAACCCAAAATTTTTGTTGCTAAGTGAGACAATTGTTAAGCACGTTAACAACCCCCATTTTACAACCTTTTTTTGCTGGCTACAAGAATAAACTTTATGGTTAATAGTCTGATGGAAGACACTGCATGCAAATGTCAGCTTTAGAAGTCATTTAGAAGTCATATAGCCACATAGCCTAAGAAAGTGGGAGGGGGTGATTTCAATTGAGTAGTTCTAAGTACACAAAATAAAATTCTGTTCTTAGTTCAAGGTTATTAAGTGTGGCACAGCAGAGAAAAAGGATCTTACACTGGGACAGATAATGATTGGTCCATCTGATATGATGATGGGAGAAAAGGGGATGGATTGTAGTTTGGGACATTGTAGGAAGTCAGGGAAACTTGTAGTTTTGAGATTCCACAGATGTGCCAGGTGCTATTCTAATAAAAGTACTTTTGAGATTATGCTTGGAGTTACTGATTGGAATAGAAGTTTGCTGGAATGCTGACAGCAAAATTATTTGAACCTTTTAGGTATAGGACAAGGAGGGCAGCTCTAAATTTTTGATAAGAATCTGTATAGTATAAACATTGTTTTTATACTTCAGTCATCATCTTCGTTTTTCTTTGGTCTAAAATTATTGATTTAATAATTTCTACTTTAGTTTTTTGGCCCCTGTTGCAAATATACTCTGGGGGAAAAATCAGCCAACAGTTTACTCTTTAAGCCTTTCTTCCCTGAGATTTGAAGACCCCATTAAAAATAGTCATAAAATTATTAAATTATCTTGAAAGGGGAGTTGTGTTTTTCAATGCATATTTAAATAGCATAGAGGAAGTGAGCCATGGCTTCTGTGCAGAACACCATAAGAGGTCAAAGTAAAATTTATCAGATATTTCTGATGGACTTTTTTTGGCTGTTATATGTTTATCATCTCTATCAGCTGGAGAGGGTTTCAATAATTATTGCTACATCTTTAGACTAAATGGCAGAATGAACTTTCGGTTCAATGTAGTTTCTGCCTTGCAAGTGCAATTTAAATGTATGATAGAGATGAATGTGTATTATACTTTTGGTCCAGTAATATTCATAGCAGAAATTAGATTGTCTAAAATCATCTGTCATTTTATACCACTACTGCCACTATTGTTGCTACTGTTAGTATTTAATGCCCACACTGAGCAGTAGTAGTAATGGCATTTCATTAATATTACAAAGGAAAGCTTTATACTGTAAAGATAACCAAGTGAAACTTATGATACTTTCATCAGGAAAATCATAAATTCAAATACATTCTTAAATGTACCTTCCCTTTCTTTTAATTATAATAGTCCTAATAAATGCCTCATGATCATAATTGAGAAGAAAATATTCTTTTCTTTTTTTTTAGGCTCACCGAGAAAGAAAAAAAACAAACTTCCTTGATTCTATAAAAAGGATAATTATTTCACCCTAAGGCTTTATGGATTTAATTGTGTAAGCCTAATCTGCCTAACTCTATATTTCTCTCTCTCTCTTTCTCTCTGTCTCTCTCACACACACACATACACACACACACACACACACTTATATATCTCTCTTTACCATCTCTGTATCTATCATCTCTATCTCTATCTGTCTCTCTCATCTCTCTCTTTTTTATCATATCTCTCTCTCATCTCTCAACTCTCATCTATCCATCTGTCTATCTGTCTATCTATCTATCTATCTATCTATCTATCTATCTATCTATCTATCTATCTA
>BLBF01000073.1:22534029-22562712 GCA_015471245.1 Laticauda colubrina
CTATCTATCTATCTATCTATCTATCTATCTATCTATCTATCTATCTAAACTTGTTGCAAGAGCATTTGCTGGACAGAGTAATTTGCTTTTCCCAGCAGCCTATGGTGCTGGGAACAAAAAAAGAAAAGGAAGCAAATGTATGACTATAGCAATAGCACTTAGACTTATATACTGCTTCATAGTGCTTTACAGCCCTCTCTAAGCTGAGAGTCAGCATATTGTCCCCAACAATCCTCATTTTATCCATTTTGGAAGGATGGAAGGCTGAGTCAGCCTTGAACCTATAGTCAGTTTGCCCCAAGGCTTAGTCATCACATTATTCAGCATTGTCTACCAAATGCTTGCACATAATGAGCCTTTGATGACAGCTTGCCTAGACCTACTTTAAAACATTTTCAAGGACATATCTGATATCTATAAAGTATGCCAAGCATTAGAAAACAATCATTTCAGAAGCAATAGAACACAAGATCTGCAAGTGGCATCTCCTACTGCCCAGAGGCTACCATACAAGGACAAATCATCCCCTATAAAGATTGTTTGGAGATGGGAGAAACTTCAGATGTAATTTGCTGGATTCCCTGTAAGGATTGTCCCCATGACTATAATTACCAGATGAATAATTACAAGATTATGAGAACACAAGCAAGCAGTTAGACAAGGACACCTGAATTCATTGATAGTTTTACACTGAAATGAACAAAGACATGCATTTGATTTTGCAGCTACTATGATTGTTGACCGAGCAGGGACAAAAATAACCTCAAAAATAATTGAAGCCTGGGAAACAGACTCTTGTTCATCAATAAGAGTGCTGATTTACCACCAACCTATCAAGAATTTAGGAGCCAACAGAGTGATGGCACAGGGAAACAATGACTTAATAGCCAACCATCAAAACCTTAATTAACAACTAAAAGCTATACACAACCAGGAACCATATAATACAACACATAGTATAACCCGGTGCACACATTCTGGAGAGACAGGACTTTCTTGATGATGGGCTCCAGCACAAGTCAGAAAGCTTGGAGGAATAAACCTTTTGTCCTAGTGACCAACTTATACTGGATCCTGTAACATTATCTTGGGACATGTATATTTTCCTTCATTTGCAACAATTAATATATGTCAGAATCCTTTGGTTATGTCCAACAGCCCCAGTTTTTGAATACTGTCATCTTAGGCAAGGTAACTGATTCAAGATGGTGGTTCCAAATTTTCCCATAACATTCCAAAAATTGTTTTAATTTCCCATAATGTGCCAGTGCAACGAGAGCTAAAGGAACCAATTATGCAAGATAACATGGAGTGCTAGATCAGAAAAGAAGCTGGCATAAAGACTTGGTTTCATCCCAGGAAGATTGTTTCCAGGAAATTCAATTATCCTTTATAATATCTAGAAGTTTCAAATGATCACACATTTTGGTAGTTAACCAGACACCCTGTATTTGATATCACAATCACAACTGCCACAAAGAAGAAGGAGTCAAGCTATTATCCAAAGCACCTGAGGACAGGACAAGAACAGAGGTGATATTCAGCAGGTTCTAACCAGTTCTGAAGAACCAGTAGTGGAAATTTTGAGTAGTTTGAACAACCGGCAAATACCACCTCTGATTGGCCCTGGCCACATCTATTCTCTGCTTCCTGAGTCCCATCTGATTGGCTGGGTCTTCTTTTGTTGCCCTGCACAGGAGAATGGAGCTGGAAAGCATGTGGGAAGGGAATGGAGATTTTACAGTATCCTTCCCCGGCCACGCCCACCAAACCACACCCACAGAACTGGTGGAAACAAATTTGAATCCCACCACTGGACAAGAAGCAATAGGTGAAAGCTAGTCAAGGAGAGAAGTAACCCAGAACTAAGGATTCATGATAGTTAGAACAATTAATCAGTGGAACAAACAGTTTTTGAATAAAACTTGGATTGATCTTCATCAGTAGTAGGATTCAATTTTTTTTACCACCGGGTCTGTGGGCATGACCTGGTGGGCATGGCTCAGGGGTGTGATGCAACCGGGGTAACAACCAGTTTGGTGAGTGCATGCTTTGCACACGCACGCAGAGGGTTTGCTCCTTACCTTCTCCTGCAATCTCCATGTGTATTAAACAGCTGATGCATAGCGATCTGCTGTGCCTTGCGAAGCAGCTGAGTTTGAAATCCAGGAAATAAAGGTCAGGTGGGGCAAGTGGGCGGGCCCAGCAGCTGACCATCAGAGTGAATTGGTTCATTCCCAGATGAACCTAGGAGCTATCAGTTCAGTTGAACTGGGCCAAACCAGGCCAAACTGGTAGAATACCACCACTGATCTTCATTCATCAGCCTCTGATGAGTATTCTACAGAAGAGAATAGCAATAGCACTTAGACTTTTATACAATTTCACAGTGCTTTACTTAGCCATCTCTAAGTAGTTTACAGACTCAGCATATTGCCCCCAACAATCTGGGTCCTCGTAATACCTCATAATAATATATTTAAGGCAGAGACATAAGGTTGATAGAAGGGTCAAGCAAGATCTTCTTTGTGAGGACTGCAACTTGTAAAAGAAAACAATTAAGACCTACCTTTGCTTGCTGTCTCTGTGAATAATGGCTCTTTTCTGGCACATATTTTTACTAATCATTTTAAATGATTAGTAGTTCAATTTAGCATTGCTGATTCAGTTGACCCTGCCAGAGTTATTGTTGCAATCTCTTTAGTTTTGATTTGCTTGTTTTAATTGTTTAATATTTAAACAAAGATGAGATGGTAGTTACACTTTTTATTTAGTCGATGCCTTTTATATTTTAATAAATCACCCTCACTATGTGTTTCCTATAAAACCATGGCTGATCAATTTTTGACATGAGCAACCAAAGGTTCTGCATTCTTAAAATGTAATCAGTAAGAGAGATTTAAGTATATGATTCTTGTAGAAATCAATAGGACTTAAGTTTGGCTGGATGGCCCCTTAATTATAATCACAAGTCAATGTCTTTCCATATTTGTATTTTCTATTGCTAATCTAGACCCAGCCTCTAATTTGAGATATGCTGCAGTCTTCAAAAAAAGTACCACATATACCTAGCTGGTCAAGTTTACAAAATGTATTACTACTTGAAACAATATAGTGGAATGCATTATCTTTTTTTAGGGAAAAAGAAACTCCCTGTAGTATAAGTCTCTTGCCTTACATTGTGCTAAAATACTATAAGCATGTTGTATCCAAAATGATATAAAATGTGATAACATCGAAAATGACAAAAATATGATGGTATCAAAAATTTACACAATGTGTAAATATGAAAAATTACCAAAAATATAAGACCTACAATTATGTAAAGCACATCTCTATAATAGGAACTTGGCCCATCAAGGCCCAGCAGATCTTACTATCATTTTAGTATGAGCCAGCAATGTGCTGCAGCTGCTAAAAAAGCCAGTGCAATTCTAGTCTGCATCAACAGAGGGATAACATCAAGATCATGAGAAGTGATAATACCATTTTAAACCTCAGTAGTGGGGTCATACTTGGAATGTTGTGTCCAATTGAACAACAACAATAACAACAACAACAACTTGGAAACTACTTCCATCCTGCGATTATATCTGTAACATTGCCAAACATCCAGATTTGCTTATCCCAGGTCCTTGGTAAGCACTTGATAAAATGCCAAACCCAGTCTGAACATCTGACCGACTATGTGATGATTGATGATGATGATGACTGAGACTCCAGAAAATGTGCAATGAAGAGCAACAAAGATTATAAAGGCTAAACTGCATAAGGGATGGAGGTATGTCTAGTCTATCAAAGAGAAGGATTTATGGGAACATACTGCCTTCCAGTACTTGAGAGTCTGTCATAAAGAAGAGGGGATTAACTTATTCTCAAAAACATTGGAAGGCAGGACAACAAGCAAAGTGAGATCCAACTTAGAAATAAAGAGAAATTTTTTTACAGTAAGAATGATTAATGAAACAGTTTGTCTCCCAGATTTCTGATTGCCCCGTTAATGGAGGTTTTCAAAAATAGACTGGACAATTTTTGATTGGGGTGGTAGAAGCCAGTGGTGGGATTCAAATTTGTTTACTCCCGGTTCTGTGGGCATGGCTTGGAGGGCATGGCAGGGGAAGAATACTGTAAAATATCCAGTCAGAGGTGGTATTTGCCGGTTCTCTGAACTACTCAAATTTTCTGCTACTGGTTCTCTAGAATTGGTCAGAACTTGCTGAATACCACCTCTGATATAAGCTCTCCTACCTTGAGCAGGGGGTTGGACTAGAAGACCTCCAATGTCCCTTCAAGGCCTTTCCATGTTCAATGTCTTTTGAGTGGCTGTTAAATGGTAAATAAAGAGTATTTTTTATTGTTTCATTTGTTGAGCCAGATTCTGAACAGAGACAGAGAAACTTCCTCTCAAGTGTCAATGGCCTCCTAAGTTTTTGTGATTAAAGTTTCTTCAATTCTGTTGCTAAGTAACAGTAAGAAGCCACAGTCACAGCTTTCAAGTCTGCTTAAATTGCAGCACCTTCAGCTGTGATTTTTTTAAAAATGCTCTGAAGTTCAGAATAAAAATGTGAATTGTTCTAGCTGCTGGAATGAAGTGCAGTACATTGATCAGAGGTGGTATTCATCAGGTTCTGATCAGTTCTGGAGAAGCAGTAGCGGAAATTTTGAATAGTTCAGAGAACTGGCAAATACCAACTCTGACTGGAGATTTTACCGCCAGTATCCTTCCCCTTCCACGCCCACCAAGCCACACCCACAGAACCGGTAGTAAAAATATTTGAATCCCACCACTGACATTGATATATATTATAGCTTACACACTTCTCCTGAAGCTATTTGGCTTCTGATTTGTTAAACAAGGACATATAAAGCAGCATAATAATCAAAGAGTGAAGATTTGATACTACTCAGCCTAATGAAACATTAGCTGTGCTCTTTGAACACATACAAAATATTTCACCAAAGCACAGATAATTTTTAAGATAAACATGATTTGTGAGTGAATCACCGTACTATGAAATAAAAACTCAAGTACATTACTTAGTAAAGATTGTTATCTACTGCTATTATCACAAACTTATGAGCCCAATGCCTAAATTTCCCAATACAATTCATCTTTACAAAAGCAAAAATCAAATTACACATACGCACATATTTCTCTACCACTTAAAATTTTTGAATGTGGCTTCTAATGTTAGAACAAGAGGGAATGAAAAAAAATTGTCACATGTTTATCCCATGACACCTCAGTGTCTTAGACAGTCTACTACTACCACCTGCTACCGCAATTCCTATAGACCACAATTACTTTTTTCTTTAAAAATAAAAGTATATTTTGTCTAGAGTATATATGTAGAATAGAATAGAGTATATAATGTCTATAATATTTTCCTTAAAACCTTTCATAGTTGGTTCAGAGTTAACTGATTTTGATTTATTAATGTATCTATTTTTTCATTGTAAGGCCAGATTTAAAGGATACAATAAACACCTATATAAGACAAAATAAATTTTAAAATGACACAGTAGATGGAAAAATAACCAAAATACAGATATATAGGATTTGGTACAAAGGAACATCCCTAAAAGTAGTGTGTTCTGATTCCTGATTTTTGTTTCAGGTTGTGTAACTTTCAGTGCCTGCTATTGTCATATCAGAAGGACTAGAAAAGTCATCTATGTACTTAAGGAAAGAAGGGGAGAGATAAAATGAATATGCTTGTGTTTTGCTTCCATAACTTCTGCATGTGTTGAATATTAGGTAAAATTTTTTGTCTTCTTCAAAAAGGTTTATTTGTATGCTGCAAATAACAGTGGAGTTTTGTTGGTTAAGGCCCTGTCACACTGCCCAACGGATGCAAAACGGACACAACAGACGAGAAAAAAGTTCCATCCATTGTTATCCGCTCTCAGAAGGGGCAAAAATTTGCATAACCGGAGCGGATAACATGGACGCAGGGAGGATGCAGGGCGGATGGAAAGCGGATGCGGAACGGAAGCCCAGCAGATGGAAGAGGATGAGAGTGGATGGCACATCCACTAGGCTTCCGGGGGGCCGCAGCAAAGCGGACACGGAACAGATACAGCGGATGCAGAACGGATGCACAGCGGATGAAGAAGATGCAGAGCGGAAGCCTAGCAGATGCACAGAGGAAGCCTAGCGGATGCCTGGCTTTAATTGCGCATGCGGGAGGGATGCATTGCGCAAGCCCCGCGGAAATACCGGAAGCAGCTCGGAAGCAGGTCGCCATTCAGAGGAAAGACCTGCTTCCAGACACATCGACTGCCTTGCCTGTCCTGCCTGCATGTCTGCCTGCATGTCTGCCTGCAAGCCTTGCTGCCAGCCTTGCTGCCAGCCTCCCTGCTAGCCTCCCTGCCAGCCTTGCTGTCTGCCTGCCTGCCAGCCTCACTGCCAGCCTTGCTGTCTGCCTGCCTGACAGCCTTGCTGCCAGCCAGTCTGCCTGCCAGCCTTGGTGCCTGCCTGCCTGCCAACCTTGGTGCCTGCATGCCTGCCAGCCTTCCTTCCAGCCTTGGTGCCTGCCTCCCTGCCTGCCTGCTTGCCAGCCTTCCTGCCAACCTTGGTTCCTGCCTGCCTGCCAGCCTTGGTGCCTGCCTGTCTGCCAGCCTTGCGGCCTACCTTGCTGCCTGCCTTCCTGCCAGCCTTGGTTCCTGCCAGCCTCCCTGCCAGCCAGCAACCCCACAACCATGCTGAAGCATAGCAAGCCTCAGCCATCTGCTGCCAGCCCTGGCAAGAGGGACAGGGCTACCATCCCGCCCCCTGGCCCTCACTCTGGTTCTGCTGGGGCTTCTGAAGCACGGGCTCGCTCTTCTGGGGCTGGGGCTTTTGCTGCTTCTGCTTTTGGAGGAGCTGACGACAAGCACTCCAGCACCAGCCACCTCCACAGCACCTGGACCCTTCACCCCTGAGACTGAGCGACCCAGAGGAGTGCCAGAGACTCATTTTTGTTTTATAGCTTCTTGTTAATAAAGTCTATTTTTGATTCATACACTTGCTTAATTTCTTTTTTTTAATAAAGTCTTGCTGGAAACTTTTAGAAATGGTTTAAGCCTTTGCATGATTGTGGGATGGGTTAAGATAGCAGTGGGTTGGGTAGGGACACCTGTGGGATGGGCAGGGATACCTTTGGGATGGGTAATAGCTGTGGGATAGATAAACCTCCAGTGCAAACATAGTGGGGCTGTATGGTCAACTCTCCCAGGTGCCACACCTATGGCCTTTATTATCAATAACAATGTACTCATTGATCAACACATTTCAACATAAACACAACTCTTTATTAAATGCCCTGTTCATTGTCGGGCCACTCAACATACATGGCCCAATCTAATCAGTGTGATGAGACAGGCTGAAGGAAGCATCCATTAAGCATCTATCATCCTGACTTGCCACTCCACCGCTCCAGCTGGGGAGTTGCACCAGTGTTTCAGCAGGTTGCGCTGCTTCTTCCCTTCACGTGAGGCTCTGTTGGGCCTTGCACATCCTGAGTGTCTATCAGGTTTCACCCTTGCCTCCATTCCCCAGGCTCCATGTCCCCATTGCCTTGTTGGAGGTCCACGAGCCTGTTCTGCAAGACTGGGTAGCAGGTGCGCATGAGATTGTGCAGGATGCAGCAAGCTTCCATGATCCTCCTCACGGTCTCTGGGCTATGCTGCATGGTGGTGAGAAATACCTGGAACCTGTTGGCCAGGATAACAAAGGCGTTCTCTACCACCTGCCTTGCCCTGGACAGCCTGTAGTTGAAGATCCTCTCTTCACGGGTGAGGAGTCTGGAAGTGTAGGGCTTCATGAGGTAGGTTGTGAGGGAGAAGGCGTCATCCCCCACGATGAAGTAGGGCACATCTTGTGTGTCGTTGGGCAGTGGTTCTGGATCTGGGAAGCCCACGATGAGGTTGCCTTCCAGCTCCTCCTTGAGGTGACTGGCGTTGTATACCTGGGCATCTGAAGATGAGCCGTTGCCTGAAGCATCGATGTACATGAACTCGTAGTCAGCATCGACCATGGTGAAGAGGATGATGCTGAAGAAGCCCTTGTAATTGAAATAAGTGGACCCCGACTTGGCTGGCACTTTTCAGGCCACATGCTTGCCATCTATGGCTCCAACGGTGTGTGGGAAGTTCCACTTCTGATACCACTGCTCTGCAACTTTCTTCCATCCTTCTTCAGTGGAGGGGCACTGGAGGAGCTCCTCCTTGTATTCTTCGATGATGGCCTGCACCACTTCTCTGACCACAATGCTGATGGTGTTGTGTGGCACCGTCCATCCGTACTGCATGCTGCTGTAGGTGGTCCCTGAGGCCAGGTGGCGCAGAGTCAGTGCCACCTTGAGCCCAGGGTCCAGGCTGGGCCGGAGGTTGGTGTTCTGCTTGGTCAACCTGGGTGTCAGCCGCTGCACAAGTTCGTCAAACATGGCTGGAGGCATCCTCATTAAGTTCTGGAATACCTGAGTGTCTTCGTTTCTGAGCTCCACCATCAGCTTGTTGTACAGTACATCCTCTGATTTCTGGCAAGCCATCTTCGTACCCAGAGGCTTCTTGGCCGCCTCTTTTTCTTCCCATAGTAGAGTTCACAGAGCCTGTAGATGGCTTCGCACTGTTGCAGAAGGATGGTGGCTGCCAAAAGGACTGTTTTATGATCCACGATGGACATGACTGGATGCTATGGAAGAGCAAGAGGCAGATGAAGGCTGCAGAGGTCCGCACTGCAGGGCTGCTGTTCTGAAAGTGAGATCCAGATGTGTTGCTCCCCCTTTTTATAGGCAGTATAGGTGTCCCTTTGCATCCTCTAGGCATCCTCTATGCATCCTTTAGACATCCTTAATATCCGAGATAGGTCCCCTCTGCGGACGTTTTTTCATTTTTAAATGCTTTGTTTCCGCTTGGCATCCATTCTGCATCCGTTCTGCATCCATTCTGTGTCCATTCCGCTTCCTCCCTGCATCTGAGCGGATGCGAGTTGCGCGGATGCGGAACGGATGCCTAGCGGATACAGAGGATGCATAACGGATGCATAACGGATGCGTAGTGGATACGTAGCGGATGCATAATGGACGAATTGGATACATTTTCCACGCAAAAGTTTTGGGCAGCTCAAAACTTTCTGAGCAGATGAAACGTCCATAAACAGATGCTGGACAGATAAAGAGGAAGCAAAACGGAGGCAGTGAGTACATTGCGTTAACCAACGGATGGCAAGCTTTTTTGTCCGTTTTATATCCTCTTTGCATCCGTTGGTGCAGTGTGACATGGGCTTTAGTTGGTTTCCCATATTGCTGTAGACTTCACAGTATATATGTATGTTGAAGGAAAGGAGGGGAGAGGAGAAAAGAGGAGAGGAAAGGAGAGGAAAGTAAAGGAAAAAACAGAAAGGAAAGGAAAAAATATTCACAGCTTCTGTTCATGGAGGTGGAACAAGCACTATAATCCAGCTGTGGTGTCTGTCATCTGCTTTTGTCATGTGCATTTCTCAAGAGTTCTTCTCAGCATCTTTCTCATTTTCCCCACTATTAAAATGACAGAATCATACTGAGTGGATTCCATCTGTCCAGTTTCATTACCCAAACTATGATTTATTATTAAATATTCTATAATAATAACCCAAAATCATTTTTCGCTCCAAGTTCTTTGTATACAGCTCGTAGCCCAAGTGCTAGGTTGATGAACATCATGTATCATCTATCATGCAAGGTCTCCATCTGTTTTTAGCAGGCATGGCTGACATTTTAGGATGAGCTCTCCTTAATGATTTGCCTGGGGAAATAGAACAATAGCACAAAGTGAACAGAACCAGGTATTCTAAATTTTAATGGATTTTTTAAAACACTCTTTCCTTTCTAATCATCCCAAGGGTTTTGAATGATATTTAGGATTACACCACTAATTTTCATGTGTTTTACAGGAAAGCAGAATGTAAACATGCACTTACTGTAGAGAAGATGCTGTGTGTGTATATACAAAAAAAAAAGAGTTAGTAGGTTGTCCATACGAGATACCTTACCTGTTATAGATAATGAAAGATGAAAATAATATATCTATGAGAGCTACACATTGAATATAAGCTTTTTCCAAGGTGTCTTGTGCTATTCTTTTTCCAGCCACATTTAAAGCTATCTTCCAAATTTTCCATAAATGTTTCTTTGAATATCCATTTTTCAGGTTCAACTCTCAATTCAGTTACTTCCTTAAAAACCTAACTGAATTAATTGGATGTAGTTATTGTCTCGGACTATTGTTTTTCATGCTTTAATTTAAAAACTGTGAGTAAATGTATGAAATCTCTCAGATTCATTTTTCCACCTTCATAATAAAGAGTTACAGTATTCTAATGGATCTACATTCATATTATATAGTTTAAGCCTAAATGATAACAGTATTAAGATAAGGCTAATCTCCTCCTCCTCCTCCTCCTCCTCCTCCTCCTCCTCCTCCTCCTCCTCCAAAAACATTATTTGAATAAGTGGAACCAGCCAATATTTTATTTATTTATTTATTTTATTTATTTTTGTCAATTGCTTACAAAATAATAGGTATAAGTAATACATAGTTATGAATGCATGAATACATATAAGAAAAATTAAAAATAAAATGAGTATGTTTCATAGTAGTTTAGAATGGGAAGAGATTGAAGAACACTAACAAGCAAAGTCATTCTTTAGATAAACAATTCCTAGGGCTTTTTAGAAAACTGGAATATAAAAGGAGGCTTTTATATTCCTGGCTCACATCAAACTGTTAGAAGAGACAATTTCCCAATCAAAATCTAGTTGAAACATGTGCTCGTTACAGTGGTAAAATGAAAGGCCATGTTGTTATATCTGGTTGCTCATTTACTGCGCTTAGGTTATTACAATGCTGTATTTTTTCTTATGAATGACATAAGATAATCTTTAATGTCACTTTTTTTCTGTGAACACATTGGCACACATTAAAAAATGAAATTCTTATGCCTGCTTTTAAAAGAATATATAAGTTTTCATTTTCTCTTGGAGGATTAAAGGGGAAAACTACATCATTATCTGTCCAGACAAGTAAGTTATAATTAAGGAAGGCTGAAGCTTATGTTCTTTGTTTTATTTCTTTGTAGTATATGTATATGTGTGTGTATGTATGTGTATATATGGATGGATTTATATTTATGCGTGTGTGTGTATACAGACACACACACATATATACTGTATGTATACAAAGTAACCTTAGATTTCTGCTGCGATTCAACAATTAGACCAAAGTCTCAGGAAGCCATTGATAAAAATGACATATAGAGTGGCTGCTAATATATCACATTTCATTTTTAAGAGCTGCAAGAACAATTACACAAGTGGCTATTGGAATTAATAGGAATGTGTGTAATTATTAAAATAGTTGCTAATAATTCTTAATAACATACCTGATGAAACACATCTCATGATCTTGCCATCTATCTATCATGTAGTAGGTAGGTAGATAGATAGATATCATCTATTGATCAATTGATCTATCTGACCGATCAATTGATCTGACCGACCTACCTACCTACAGTATCTATCTATCATCTACCTATCTTCCAAAATATACAGAGCACACAGAACTAGCAAACAATAGACAAAGAAACAAATAATGGCAGATGAAAAAATGTTGTATTTTTATTTTTTAAAAAAATAACTGTTAATTTCTAAAAAAAACAACTTATTGGTTCCCTTCCAATACTGTGTACCTTTGTATAAAACAAACAATAAACATGTTGTGAACTCCTAAAGAATGACAAATTCTTGTGCATTGCAATGTGCGCTGCAGTTCTTTATTTTCAATTTAGATGCTCAGATCATTCTGACCATAAATATCAAAGGCAAATTCAGTTTGCTCAACACAGCACAGACAGAACAGGACAATTATTTTAATATAGGTAATTGGAACAATAAATCAATGGATTTGCATAAATGAACTCCATCCTCCTGAAGTGGGAAGAGTATATTACTTACTTGTAAGTCTATATTTTACACAACAATAAAGGACACAGAATTAAAAAAAAAAAAAAACCACTGGGGGAAGTTTTTAAAGGGTATCCATTTCAATGCAGAAACTCAACATTGTCTTCTTCCCAAGAGCCAAATGAACCTCTAACCTTTTCCCAATCCCTGCCTCTCTTCCTCTTTATTCATCTTCAGTTGTGAACCACCAAGAGTTCAGTTTTGACACCCTTTTAGTATCAAAATTTATGCACATGAGGATGTCTTTCCTTTATTTTAATCAATGATTCAAAGCAACCATTTTGATATGGATCTGATCATCAGTAATAAAAAAGGTCACAGAATAAATATTAATGTCAATGGAAGCATTATTTTTCTCAGTACAAATATGAATTCCCATTTTCTACATTTTAGTGACAGGCATGCCAAAGTATCATTTACATGCCATTCATCTATTAAGATCTAACTTTATAAGATTGCGGCAAGTGACAGCATCTAACTGACTGTTGTGGTTAGCTGGCAGCAGGTGCGGACAGCTGAGGAAAGCAAGGACTCAGATTAGGGGGCAGGACCATTAGGGAATGGACTGCTGCCTTCAGAGATTATGGGGGCTGGCAGCAGTGATGAGGAGGTTCCCAAGGAGCCTGTACGAAGTGCGAGTGTCGGCTGGATTGCTTGGAGGAAAGAGCAGTTACAACAGCACGGGTGACTTGGGAGTAAGGCTGCAAGGTAATGGCCCCTCCTTCAAAGAAGATAAAATCCAGCTGTGCGACGAATGTACTTTGCAGAAGGCAAAGACGTTTTGAAACCCCAGCCTCATGGACATTCCAACATCCTGCATTTGTATTTGAAAATTCTTATTTTGCAAATTATTTCTTGTCTGTTATCTTTTGGCAAGTCTTGCACAGTTTGGCAAGGCTTGTGCTTATCACAGCTAATTATTTAGAAAAAGCATTACAAGGTTTCTGTTCCTTTCGGATTGTGTTTGATATGTTGGAAAAGGGTGTGGGTCAGAACAATGACCTTCTTGTGAGAAAATAGAAACTTGGTCCGCATTCTTCTGGAAAGTCTATCTTCTCCTTCCCTCCTTCCCTTCCTCCCTCCCTCCATCTTCTCTCTCCCCTCTACCTTTATATCTCTATTGTCTCTACCTCTACTTCTATCTCTCCCTTACTTCTGCCTTTCTCTTGAAAGATGGTGATGTCAGACCTCCCCAAGTCATCAGAAATTAAGCTTCTCCTGATGAAATATTTATTGTTATTTCTCCTCCTCTCTTCCTGGCATCATGGATAATGAGAGAAGCGCATGAAGATGCTAAATCAATCAGGATTGCCTTGTATAAATAGGAATATTTTCCTTCACATTATTTTTTTATCAGTTATGCTATGCACTTCCACAACTTGGTGTTTTCCAGGTGTTGTGTGAGTAAAACTTTCAGAATTTCCAACTAGTATAGCTTAAAATTATGAAGATTACCAACTTCCAATATGTCTTAGCATAAGCTGGTTGAGAATGAACTAATGATAAAAAAAGTCAACGTGCAATGAAAAAAAAAACATACATAACAACAATTTATTTGTAAGCCTGAATGTGTACTCAATACTATGAAAAAAAATATGTGAAGAGTCTGCTAACAAAACAGTATTAACTTTATTTTGTGTTAAGATCATAAGAAGATGTTTGATTTCATACAGCTATAATAAATTATCTATTTAGTTGGACTAATTAAAAGAAAACCTGTAAATTGTTCATCAAAAGATTAATTTTAAAATAATGGAGAAAAATGCAGGATTCCTTAAATATTTACTCACATATTTTCATAAAACATAAACCCGTAAAAATATGTTGATGAAATATTTTAACAATATATTATATACTTCACTTTATGATTTAAGCAACCCCTCCCAAATTAACATTTTAGTATTTCAGACAATAGCAAGTTGCTCCAGTTGATTTTGCTGGTTCTGTCACAACTAAGCAAGAGTATCTAACATTTTGCAAGGATTACACTGGCAATATTTTCTGCATGCAAAAGTGTTTCATCATTGTATCACATTTCTTCTAAAGAAAATAAACAGAACTAAATTTGTTCGCAATATATCATTGTGTCTGGTTGCGGACTTTTTACATATGCTGCTGTTTTTTTCCCTTAGTGCCTTTTACAATAAAATATCTATTGCGTTACAGTTAATTATGAGCAATAGACATAGTCAATTAATTTGACTATTTTTGAATAGTGGTAAGGAGGGGCAAACTTTCTAACTATGAGATGGTTATGAACACCACCTTTATTTTATGTACATCAACAGTAAATTTAAAACAGTGATAACCCTTCTTTATATAATAATTATTTCACTTTATAAAGATAGAACATATAAAGAGGTAGAAATACTGTGGACAAATACTTTACCGATGGGGAAATATTTTATGAACTTGGAGAAGTTATCATTCACTAGAAAGTGAAGGAAAGAAGGAAAGAAAGAAGGAAGGAATGAAGTATGGAAAAAAGGAAGAAAGAAAGGAAGAAAGAAAGAAAAAGGAAATAAAGAAGAAAGAAAGACTTTTCATATCCTCTCTAGTTCCTTCTTTAGGTCCTGATACTTCTCCATATTCCATTTTTCCTCATTTGCTGTCAATTGACACTTCTCATCTATCATGCAGTGGTCTTCTGGTCCTTGTTTACTCCCAACAATATCCGGTTGCTTGACTAGCCTGCCTTCTGTATCCGGAAATCCCACAAGACCTTAGGTTTCATATTCTCCAGGTCTTTCATTGGGAATTCTCATCTTGACTTGGGAGAGCCTGTCCCATACACTATGCAGCCATTCTTGTGCATAATAAAAGTTACTTGGTCATGCTCTATAAATCTTTCCTTTTGAACAGTATTGCTAAACAGGTTCAACCAAATATACTTTGAAGTCTTCATGTTAACTGAGAGATCATAGTTATTTCATGAAACAATGTCCATCTTTTGCAGTAGATAATAGTTTTATCGGCTACCAAACCACAAATGATTCTGTGTTAATGTAACACAAATAATTCATTTCATTTGGCATATGCTGCTTCTGTTCAAATAGCTATATGCCTGCAATTTTTTCTTACAATTCTTTTACAAAAGTCAGCATAGAAGAAGAGTAAAAAGGACCTATTTCTTTATATTTATATGCAAATGAATAATTCATTTGAGTGCTTCACAAATAATACGCAATCATTTTCTCCTTGGAAAATGCAGAATTTACTTTTTTTCTTTATTCATGCATGTATAATGTTCATACTTATTGGTTAGAAAATGATATATAAAAAGCTGCCACAAGGAATACCAACCTGAATATCAATTTACTGTGAATCCAGGGATATTTAAAAACAAACAAACCAGAATCAAAATCAGAATAGTTTTGTTGAACTAGTTGGAAAGTGCAGTCCAAAACCACATTCCTTGTTGTTATATTTCATTTTCCTTATTTATTTGCAAGCTGACAATAACTTCCATAATGGTCATAGAATCTGTCAGAATTACAATATTGGATTTACAAGTAATGACACACAAGTAAACTTTCAAAGTAGTGCTTTTAATGAATCAGTTTTGTGTAATTACAAAACTCCCTTCTAAATTGTGTAGCAGGTGCATTATTTTACTTTGCAAAAAAAATAAAAATCTTGAAATTTAAAGAACTGATGAAAAGCACTTATAGGTAGTCCTCAACTTATGATCACGATTGAGTCTTGTTGTTAAGCAAGATGCTTATTAAGTGAACTTTGTCCCATTTTACTGCCTTTCTTGCCACAAGAAAGGTTAAATTGTTAAGTGAATCACTACAATGTTTAAGTTAGCAACAGAGTTGTTAAGTGAATCTTGGTTTCCCCATTGCCTTTGTTTGTCAGAAGGTCAGAAAAGAGGATCACGTGTCCCAGGGACACTGCAACTGTCATAAATATGAGCTAGTTGCCAAACATCTGAATTTTGATCATGTGATGATGAGGAACACTGTGACTGTCATAACTGTGAAAAATGGTCATTAATTACTTTATTTAATATCATTGTAACTTTGAACAATCACTAAATGAATGGTTGCAAGTTGAGGACTACCTGTACTTAAACTAAAAATAGGAATCAGGTGAGATGCCTATGTGATTCACTCTAAATATATGCTTAGTCTTAATAAATAGAAAATTATCATCCTAATATAACTTCTTTGTCCAAAATGTCCATTTTGAATGGAAACTTAATAGATGCGATGAAGTCTCCTACTGAAGTAGCTGGTATCCGTGGATATGGAAACTCCAGGATTCCTATCTCCCTGTCCTTGCCCAGATCCTCAAAATTTACCTAGAATTAAATTTCCCTATCTCTGTACTGCACATGAAAACAAGTAGATTTATTTAAATTATATGTAAATGCCTATTGTTGAGAGAGAGAGAGAGAGACAGAGAGAGAGAGAGAGAGAGAGCCTGGTAAGATTCGAACTGCCAAATTGCAAACAGCTAGAAGTGATCAGAGGTAACCTGCAGTACTGCATTCTAATCACTTTGCCACCATGGCTCACATACTTTTGCCTAACATATACTTTGTCCTGAGCAATTTTCTATAATGTATTGTATTTTTTGTATATATTTTGCCCCTTTACTAATATAACCTATATTGAACAGTTCCTACTTTTCTTCCTCCCTCCACCCCTCCCAACCGTCCTCCTTTCTTCCATTCTTTTCCATCTGAAAAACTGCCTCAACAAATTATGAGCAGTGCAAAATTTAAGGGATAGTCACATACTGAATTAATTTGTGTTTTGGTTGGAAAAAATATAAGATCAACAGAGTTTTCCTTCCTGACTTATTTTCTTTCCCATAACTTATATAATTCTATTCTCAACACCATCAATTTCAACTCTGTCCTATTTTTTTCTATCAACTACTCACAAAGATTAAGATTTATCTGAAGATCACTAGTTCAGAAAATTAAGATTGCTAAACAGACTGAACCTCCCCAAAATCTAAGCCTTAAATGTATTACAGTCTCCAAAATAAACTTCAGTGAGATTTTAGCCTGGCTCTGAATTTGTTTATGTGTTTTCTGTTTCTAAATAAACATTCATTTTACAGTATAAACACATTCATTTTACTTATTTCTCCAGCAGTTCTGTTGAGAGTTAAGGTATTGACCAAAAAGGCAATTGTCCTACTTAGTTTGAAAACATTTCTTCGCATGTTTTGCTTTCTTCGCTTCCTTTTTTTTTAAAAAATCTTTGTTTGGTAATTCATAAAAAAGGTCAAACAACAAACCAGAGGTAATCAACAAACCAGAGCATCTTATGAGAAAGGCTGTTTATTAGAAGTAATACTAACTTTTGAAACTTCCCAGCATCAATAGGTGCTGATGTTCTAGCTTGCCTGCTCATTCCCTTTTACAACTGTGTGTTTTATAACAATTTTAAATATTGTGCATTTTATTTAAAGCCCATCTCCCACTGCACCAACGGATGCAAAGAGGATGTAAAATGGACAAAAAAGCTTGCCATCCATTGGAAAAAGCGATGTATCCGTTGTGTACTCACTGCATACGTGTTTCATACGCTCTATCTGTCGAGCATCCGTCCCTGAGATTTCATCCACGTAAGAAGTTTTGAGCTGCACAAAACATTTTGAACGGATGAACTTTCCGCCGCGTATGATGTACATCCGCGACACATACGGGCAACAAACGTTCTATGTCTGTTGTCATCCGTTAAACATCCACTTTATCCTCTCAGCATCCTCTGGACATCCTCGCAACTCACATCCGCTGCAGCTGAAAATGGAAAGAGGGAGGAAGCGAAAGGTACATGGAACGTCCACACAGCATTAGTAGCACGGAAATAGAAAGGATGTAAGCAGATGCATCTCATATATAAAGCATCAAAATGGACAAAACACTTGTATATGGGATGTATCTCAGATATTTAGGATGTCTGGAGTTTGCCTAGAGTATGTGGAAGGACACCTAGCGGACAACCGATATTTTCTATAAAAAGGGGGAGGAAATCACCTGGATCTCAGTATGAGTCCAGCAGCCGTGGTGAACAGACCTCTTCACCCTTGGTCTTGCTCTTCCACATCATCCATTCATCTCCACCATGGATCATAACACAGTCCTTATGGTAGCCGCCATCATTCAACACCAGAACCAAGCCCTGTTCAGACTGTTTCATCTTTTCTATGCAAGGAGAAGAAGGAGATGTTCAAGAGCTGTGTGGGTCCGATGATGGATCGGGAGAAGAGTGGACTTTGGACTGTATGACAAGCTGATGGTGGAGCTGAGGAATGAAGACCCTCGTGCATTCCAACACTTCATGAGGATGCCACCAGCCATGTTTGATGAAATTGTAGAGCGTCTGAGACCCAGGTTGACTAAGCCAAGAACCAACTTCCATCCCAACCTGGACCCTGAACTGAAGGTGGCACTGACTCTGCAGCACCAGGCCTCTGGAACCACATACAAAAACACACAGTATGCCTGGAGGGTGCCAAACAGCAGCATCAGCAAAGTGCTCAGAGAAGTGGTGCAGGCCATCATCGAAGAATACGTGGAGGAGCTCCTCCAATGTCCCATCACTGAAGAAGTCTGGAGGAAAGTTGCAGAACAGTGGTATCAGAGGTGGAACTTTCCCCACACCATTGGAGCCATAGAAGAAAAGCACGTGGCCTGCAAAGCTCCAGCCAACTCAGGGTCCTCTTATTACAACTACAACGGCTTCTTCAGTATCATCCTCTTTGCCATGGTTGATGCTGACTACAAGTTCATGTACATCGATGCTTCAGGAAACAGGTCAGCTTCAGATAGCCAGGTATACAACGCCAGTGACTTAAAGGATTGGCTGGAACGCAATCTCATCATGGGTTTTCCAGATCCAGACACACAAGATGTGCCCTACTTCATCGTGGGTGATGATGCCTTCTCCCTCAGAACCTACCTCATGAAGCCCTACACTTCAAGACACCTCACCCGTGAAGTGAGGATCTTCAACTACAGGCTGTCCAGGGCAAGGCGGGTGGTGGAGAACGCCTTTGACATCCTGGCCAACAGGTTCCAAGTACTTCTCACCACCATGCAGCATCACCCACAGACCGTGAGGAGCATTGTGGAATCTTGCTGCATCCTGCACAATCTCATGCGCACCCGCTACCCAGTGTTGCAGAACAGACTTGTGGACCGTCAACAAGGGAAAGGGGACATGGAGCCTGGTGAATGGAGGCAAGGATGAAACCTGATAGACACTGTGGATTTACAAGGCCCCAACAGAGCTTCACGGGAAGTGAAGAAGCAGCGCAACCTCCTGAAACACTGGTGCAACTCCCCAGCTGGAGCAGTGGAGTGGCAAGACAGGATATTTGTTAATGGATGCTTCCTTGAGCTTGTCTCATAACACTGATGAGATTGTGCCATGTATGTTGAGTGGTTCTACAATGAATAGGGCATTAATAAAGAGCTTTGTTTATTTTGAAATGTGTTGATCAATGAGTAAATTGTTATTGATAATAAAGGTCCATATGTGTGGCAGCTGGGAGGGTGGACCATACAGTCCCACTATGCTTGCACTGGAGGTTTATTTATCCCACAACTATCTTTACCTATCCCACAACTATCCTTACCCACCCCACAACTATCTTTACAAATCCCACAACTATCCTTACCTATCCCACAAGCATGCAAAGGCTTAACTATTTTTTCAAAGTTTTCACCAACACTTTATTAAGTAAATAAAATGAACCAAGTGTGTGAAGCAAAGATAACCTTTATTTATAACTGTTTTAAGGAAACTGTATGACTTTATTAAAAAAGCAAAATGAACCAAGTAAAGGTCTTAAGCAAAGATAAAGTGAACAGGCAACAACTCAGTCTCTGGCACTATTTTCAGTCACTCTGAGGCATGTCCATGGTCTCAACTGTCAAGGGGCCAGGGACTGTGGAGGGGGCTGTGGCTGGAGTGCTGGTCTGAGGCACCATTGTGGTGCCTGGCCCCGAGAGTACAACAGGGGATGGTGTATTCAGGAAGCTCTCAGAGAGCTGACTCAGTCCCATGAGGTTGAGAGGCCTTTCCTCAAGGACCTGGGATGTCAGGCATAGTACTGATGACAGATTGTCCATTGAGGGGTTTGGCTGTGGGGTGGAGGAAGGAAGAGTGTAGTGGGGCTGTCTGGTCTGCAAATGGGTGAGGTGAGGCATCTGTGGTGTGCGATGAACCTGGGACTGGACTGGGAAGGTCTGCCTCTGCTTTGGGAAGTCCTGGTAGTCGTAGCCTTGGTAGGTGAGGGGCTGTTGAAAGCCGTGGAAGGGCTGTGACTTCGCCTGGGGTGGAGGAGCAGACCTGGACTGGGTCGGAGCAGGTTCAGCTGGGCCTGGAGGGTTGTGTAGAAGTGCTGTTATCCTCTGCTTCATCAGCTGATACTGGGCCTCGGGCAGGTCCATGAGGGTCTGGCTCACATAGGTGATGAAGGGCTTCCAGTTCGAGGATGGTATGTCACTGTGGACCAGCTTAAAGAGAAGATCTGTGCTGGTTTTGATTGTGTCTCTAATCTCCAACAGTACAGTGTGGCTCTGGCCCTCCAGTCTGCCTCTCTGCCTGCTTTCTGTGGAGGTAGAGCTAGGTGTGGGTGTGGGTTGGTCTCTGGTGGCTGCCGCTTCTTCCTCCATTTGTGACAGGGGATCCTCCATGTCCTCTGGCATGGGGAGTGCAGCTGTTGGGGGGGTCTCTGCCATTAGGCCCTCCGAAGACACCTGCCTGGACAGGGTAGCTGTCTTCTGGATGGAAGAGGACTGGCTGTCTGTGGGCTGTCTGAGGGAGAGGGTTGTTAGAGGGGCTGCTCCTCGGTGGTGGACCTCACCCTCCAGGAAGCTGCAGTTGGCCATGACGTACATCTCCTGGTCAGTGAGTTTGACAGCGGCCTGGCCAGATTTCTTCAGGTGTAGCTTGCCATACCAGGTGTGCATGTGCTTCCACCATCCCAGGAGTAGTTCTGAAGTGTAGCCCAGGCTCTCTGCCTTGTCTCTCCAAGCTGCCTGCTTCCTCTTGGTGTCTGTGGCCCTTTCTCCACAGGTACTCATTCTCCCTCAGCCATTCCATCACCTCCTCCTCACCTCCTCGGAAAGAGTGTACTGTTTCCTCTCTCCCTTCTCCTTCCCTTGCCTCTTCCTCCCTCAGGCAGGGGCTTCAGCAGGAGGGCCTTCAGGGGCTTGAGCAGCAGGGCTTTGAGGGCCTTGGGGCTGGTCCACCACAGCAGCAGCAGTAAGAGCAGCAGCAGTAGCAGGAGAAGCACCAGCCGCAGCAACACCAGCAGGAGAAGCACCTTTTGCAATTGACTGATGGTGAATTTGTCAGTGTCAATGGTATTTAAGTCATGCTCCAATTTGGGATTGCATTCAAAGTAACTATTATTTATGGTACCTTCTTTTCTTTCTTTGTCACAGACATTCTATTGGCATTTGTGCCTTTTTTGTTTTTTTCTCATCTTCTATAGTTCCTTCTCTTCTCTTATTCTGTCTCCACTTACTGCCATGTCCACTATCCAGACAATTTTTGTCTTTCTTATTGACAATCATCAATTGTCAATAACAGTGTTGTGGGGTGTTATGAGGCAGGTTCCGGTCTATCTGAATTCTAAAGTTCCAGAGTATTTTAGCTTCTTCATTTCCTATTATTTTCTCTATTTTATGGTCCTGCCTGTTCTTGCTTGCAGACAAATGTTATTTCTTGCAGATCTTTCAGTGTACCATTGCTGTTACTTTGTCATACTATTGTTTGTAGTCAATTGTGTGATTATTACTAGCATTACTTTATAGTATCCAGTTGCTTCTTGGAGGAGAGACAACAGAACTGAATATATTGTATGTATTGTTTGCCATCTGGAAGTTGCAAGCATCTACACAAACCCATTTTTGGACAGGTAGTCCTTGATTTACAGCAGTTCATTTAATGATTGTTCAAAGTTACAACAGCATTGAAAAGGTGACTTATGTCTGTTTTTTATACTTATGGACATTGCAGCATCCTCAGTCACATAATCAAACTCAGACATTTGACAATTGACTCATATTTATGATGGTTGCAGTGCGATCACTTTTTTCAAGTGATCTGACAAGCAAAATCAATGGGGTAGCCAATTTATTTATTTTATTTATTTATTTATTTATTTTGGTAAAAGCTTACAATACAGTAGAAATAAGAATAAATGAAAGTTTAAATAAAAGAAATAGGAACTAATAATTGGGGACAATAGGACAGGGATTGTAAGCATGATTGTGGGCTTATGCACGCCCCTTACAGACCTCTTAAGCTCCTGTCCCACTGCACTAATGGATGCAAAGAGGATGTAAAACGTTAAAAAAAGCTTGCCATTCTTTGCAAAATGCTATGCATCCGTTGTGTACTCATTGCATACGTGTTTCAAATGCTCTATCCGTCAAGCATCTGTCCACTGTGATTTCATCCATGCAAGAAGTTTTGAGCTTTCTGCTGTGTACGATGTAAATCCACGACATCCGAGCAACAAACATTCTATGTCTGTTTATCATCTGTTAAACATCCGCTGTATCCTCTCTGCATCCTCTGGGCATCCTTGCAACTCACATCCGTTGCAGCTGAAAACGGAAAGAGGGAGGAAACAAAAGGTACACGGAACGTCTACACAGCGTTAGTAGCACAGAAATAGAAAGGATGCGCAGTGAATGGTTTGCATCCGATATATATCTGCTAGGCTTGCTATGAACATCTGTTTAACATCCCCGCTACATACTACCCCCTTCCGTTCTTTTCCGTTCTTTTCCGTTCTTTTCCATTCTGTTTATGCAAATTTTCACCACTTTTTGGAGCGGATGACAACGGATGGAGCCACCCCCAAAATTTTGCTCTTCCGCTGTGTCCTTTTTGCATACGTTTTGCAGTCGGCCAGGGACTTAGCCTTTAGGAATGGAATGAAGTCATTAGAGGTTCGTTTGAGGATAAAGGAGTGGGGGTTTGAGCATATGACAACAGAGTCATGTAGTGAGTTCCAGACATTGACCACTCTGTTGCTGAAATCATTCTTCCTGCAATCAAGTTTGGAGTGGTTTACATTGAGTTTATATCTGTTGTGTGCTCTTGTGTTGTTGTGGTTAAAGCTGAAATAGCCATTAACTATTAACTAAGATGTAACATATGATTTTATATACTATGCTTAAGTCCAATCTGGCATAGTTCAAGGTTGTCTAAGCCTAGAATCTCAAATCTGGTAGTATAGGGTATTCTGTTGCGATCAGAGGAATTTAATACTCTTCTGATAAAATACTTCTGGACTCACTCAGTTGTATTTATGTCTGATCTACAGTGAGGATTCTAGAAAGCAAAGCTGAATTCACTTGACTTAACAATAATATTATTAACTTAACAACCCCAATGATTAACAGTTGTGGCAAAAAAGGTTATTAAATGGGACAAAAGTCATTTAACAAATGTCTCACTTAGCAACAGAAACTTTTGGCACAATAATGGTTTTAATTTGAGCATTAATTGTACTCTTTATTAGAAATGAATGTGCTAGGTTTTGTTTTGTTCTTATTTATTTTATTATTATTTATATCTCACCTTTATTATTTATTTATTATTTATTATATTCATATCCATAAAATTGGGTCTCTGTAAACTGAATTAAACTATTTGACCCTCTTATTGCCAAAAATAGAAGGTAATGCATATTCAAAATACAAATGGATTGTGGGTCTGCTTAACTTCTTTTTTAAAATGGGGATTGCCAATATTTGTATGACTCATTTGAGTAGATTTCTTCTTTTTTTTTGCCCAAAATTATAAGAATAGAGTGCCTTCAGTCCAATAAAAATGTACTCGGAGAAAGTTTAAATGGAAAAACTGTCCTATTGATACGAAGAGAAACCTTTTCTCCTAAACATTCAAAGTGTGTTTTTGAGGCAGTTGATTTTAGTTCTAGCTTTGATGAAAAATGAAATAGTCCTTCACCTCTGCTGATTGTATTTATGACAGAGTTCATTCTGCCTTTCTGTACATCAAAGGAGCCCTTGGCTTACTATGTAGTTCAGCTCTAAATAGCATTGTTTATTAAAAAATAAACAATGTAGGTTCAGCTACATCTTGTTTTCTTCCAAAAACAAGAAATATTGTCATAAGTAAAATCATCATAAAAAGAGTTTGGGGGACTGTGGCTAAGTCAAATATTTCCCTTACATGTACTTATTTAGTTATGTTATTTATTTTATAAACATATATGACCACTCAATTTGCAAAGAAAAGAATTTGAAGGGACATTTTATAAAGCCAGAGTTTGCTAAAAATTAGGAGCAAAAATTAGTCACAGTCATGTTTTAAGGTTTTCCAGGATGCCAGTGGAATCAGAGTCAACCATATTTTTAAGGATGTGGTGTTCCTGGAAGAAGGTATCCCAACTTACAATGTAGAAGGAAAAAAAATAGTTAACCAACAACAACAACTTGTAAGTATCAAAAGAACTTTGGAAGTTTCCCTCTATATCTGGCAAATCCAGAACGCAATATCCTTCATTCCATGTAATATATTTTTTTAAAAAAAATCAAGGTCTGAATATATAGCAAGTTCTACTTTCATTGTAGACAATGAAAACAATGTAATTTGGGCAATAAAGAGATTGGCAACCTTCCAGAGAGATGCCCTTGGAAAGAAATTGCTTTGTGTTTCAGAGTTCTGTGGTACTCCTTAGCTGAAGGATTTTGCAGACTCTGAATTGGGACAAAAGATTGTAGTGAATTAGTACACAGCCACACATACTCTTTCACACAGACATTATCAGGGTCTACATGCCAGATTAGAGATGTAACTGCATTAACACCACAAGACCGGTGGTCTTTGCATTTGGTGACATCAGAACTTCATTTAAATGGTACCTTGCAGCTTTTTATTCTGAATCAGTGTGTGTCTCATAAATAGCAGAATGCTAACCATTTCCGTGGAGAATACCAAGAAACACACCAAAACTACCAATTGTAAGAAAATCAGAAGAAGATTATCAGGAATGAAAAGGCTGTTGTGTTGGTTTACTAAAAGAATCTGGATCAATTAAATTTTGGGGTATTTGGAAGAGGGGAATGGATTGAGAATGAGAGCAACATTTTCTAAATTGTTCAAGAGAGAAGACAGAATGAAAACAAAGGAATGGTTAGCTTGTTTTGTTTTAGAACAGGGGTGTCAAAACTCATGGCTCATGGGCCAGATGTGGCATGCACTGGCCATGCCCATCCTCAGTTTAGCAAAGGGGAGGGAAAGTCATGATACATCACATGACAACAACATGACATTATAAGTTTGACATCCCTGGTTTGGAAGGATGGAAAAGATGAGTTACAGAGTACAAATTAGCATTTGTTCATTCATTTTCTAACAAATCTCTGCAATGTGCAGTTGCAATCTATAGAAATTTGCATATTTATAGGACTCTGCATGTGTTTGCTTTGGTCCCTATGGTCCAATTGCCAACCTGACCAGCCTGTTTAAACCTCAACTGTTCTGTAGTAGTAGCAATATTTAATGATTGTTTTGAACAGAAGTAAAGAAAAAAAATTATCCAGATTATTTTTTACTAACAATTTGTTTTAACCAACCAAAGAGAAGTTAATTTAGAAAACTTTCAAAGGAAAAATTAGTTTAGAAAAAGGAATGTGAAATTTTTTTAGTCACAAGTTGGTAAAGTAATATGAATAGATGTCTTTCCTTATATTGTATCCAGACTTCTCTCAGCTCATTTTCCTTCCATAACATTCCATGTAAAGACACCATTACTATTCCTTATTTGTTTGTTTTCAGTAATGGCATTTGTCTTTGCCCTAGATAAAGTGCTGAGGACATTGTCTTTTTATAGATTTCAATGTATCATAAGATCCACTGAGTAGAAGATAGAATTTTTTTTTTTTGCTATCTGTCCAATGTAAAGCATAATATGCTTTTGACTCAGTATCATTTTCTCTTGCAGAATCAGGGAGGTAAATTGCATCATTATCTATCCAGAAAGTTAATTATTATTAGGGAAGGCTCAAGCTTATTTCCTTTGTTTTCTTTCTTTGTTCATATATATGTGGAAGCATGTACGTAATGTATGTGTACATATATATGTGTGTATGTGTACAGTGTGTGTGTGATTTACACATGATATACACAATATGTACTTAATTCTTTGTTTTGCTAATAATTGCTAGATCATCTATGATTTACATTTATAGAGAAAAGAACAAATGAAAAAATTACAAGCTTTCTATCTGCGAAGTTCTTAAATATTTAATGAGAATTTACATGATTGTCAATACTTACATTCAACTGATTGCCATGATTATTAAATATTAAATATTAAATTGATGAATATTAAATGGATGAATCCATAAGAACTGGGGAACATGGAATGGATTCAATCAATGTGTATTATTATTCTTTATAAAATAAATCTAGTTAATGATAAAACCCAAACTTTTTAAAGAATGTTGGTGCTATCCTTTCTACTTATCAAGTCAACATGCACAAAATGACCAAATGATGAAATAATAAAAATAATTATTTATTATTTGAAAACAATCTACATTTTGCATTTAAAAAATTACCAGTTATACTCTCACATTTATAATTAAGGTTGGGAGACACTTTGAAAGATACTATGGAACATTACTGGCATAGTTAATGGCATAGAAATTTTGAGAAGTACCAACATGTGGATGCTAAACAAGATAAATGCTTCCTATGTGACTGTCTTCTAAAATCAATCTAAACAACTCTTGAAATGTTGTTTTGGCTTTAAATTCAGCGATTGGTTTATGTTAGTTTGTTAATTTTCCAATATCATTCAATCTTATAGATAGACAAAGTCAGCATTGTCTGTTTAGAAATGCATCCAAATTCAATACCCTGGGTCTTATTCTGAATTGAGAAGGTAACTTCTATGTGCTGTTAGTAAGATTTACTCTTACTGTGCTGATTCAATTCAATTTCAGTTTATTAAGGAAAACAGAAAAGAGTAAGAGAAAGTCTGTCAGCATACAATATATACATATACACAAACATGCACATGCATAGTCATGCAGACTTCAAATGGATCTGCCACTCATAGTAGCTACATAACAACATGCTGTAACATTATATAAAAAAATCCTTATCGGGAAGAATAAATTAAGCATAGCAATCATCTGACTGTTTGCTAGAAGAAAGAAAATAAATTTAAGGCATTTTGTCCTGTGTTATATAAAACATAAAATAACAAGTTGATTGATTCAATAAACTCTGTGCCATTCATAATCAGATGCTATTCTATAGAAACATTATATCTGACCTGTAGAGACATTATATCTGAACTGTAATGGTAAGAGAAAATTACAAAGTGCTCTTGCAAACAGCTAGCATTATAGTTTATGTACGGGAACACCACATGGACATAGAAAACCATAATTCTTTAATTAAATACTTTGGCATCTTACAGAAGTTGGGTAACTGACTCATATTATACTGCCAACCAGTTTCTAGCAATTGTTGTACAATCATATTTGAGGTTACATAGAGCAATCAGGATAAAAAAAATACTTTCTGCTTGTGGGGTTTTTTCCTGATCGGTGGAAAGCTAACACTTAAAACAGAATGGAGCAATCCAGTGTTTGGATTCCCTTCTATCCATACATTCAATCAGAATTTGTCTTGCTGAATATACAACTATTTTTCTGACAGTTTTATGTGACAGCTTTCAAATATTTAAATGGTGCTATCATATCCTACTGCTAGCCACACATCTGGTGTTTATGGCTGTCCAGATGCTTATCCTTTGACCTAGAATTGATTATTACTGATAGAACAATATAAATTGCAGACAAAAAATGAAATGAAGAATAAGAGTCAACTACCTGCTGCAGAGAAAAGAATTTGGATTAAGCTTCACATTTAAGCACGCAGATTTTCCCAAGTTAACAAATACTTGGATTGAATGGAGATAGATACTGTATATATTTACATATCAATCTTCTGTAATCAAGAACTGTCATTCCTCGATCACCAGTTTTAGTTGTTATGACAATTTCCTTCAATCTGTTTTCATAAGATTTAGTTTCTGGACCCTTGATCTTCTTTATTTTTCTTTTTTCTTTTTTATTTTCCCATTCCAATTTATCTAAATCATACTTAAAGTGTGGTGTCTATAATTGGACATACTCTACAAAAGCATAATATAGAAAGAATCATTTCTAAAGATCTGGAAATTGCAGAAATAATACATACTGTAGATATAAAGCATATGAAAGCCATCTTCTATGGTTGTACTCATGTTTCTTCCAGATGCTACATTCTTCCATGAAAAGTCTTATTTATTAATTTTGCCACCCATCTTGTTGCAGGGCAACTCTGAATGACTTAAATGTATTGAATACATCTCTGTTTCATATATCATCCCAAAACTACACCCCCACACATCTCAGTATTGGCAGTCCCAAAATAAAATTACCTAACAAATATTGTACTGTTACAAAGACCATAGATCTGAATTAAGTGCTCAATATCTTGAATTAAGTGGTTTTTCTCAGCTGTTTCAATCATTTCCACCCATATTTCTGCAAGGCAAAGTCCCAAAATAAAATTACCTAACAAATATAAGACTGGTGAAAAGCTAGTATATTTGACAGGTACAGCTCTTCTTTCTCTTTCTCTTTCTCTTTCTCTTTCTCTTTCTCTTTCTCTTTCTCTTTCTCTTT
>BLBF01000073.1:22575914-22609112 GCA_015471245.1 Laticauda colubrina
TTAAAGCTGCATACACTAACTATGATTCATAGTTAGTATTTTCACTTAAAACAGTTAGGGTGAACAATGTTATCCCTAACAGCCACTATAGAAAAACCCAGCCACAGAATTATCAGAGAAGCCATTAAGATTGAAAAAAGACCTGAAAGCATGAATAGAAGAGATGACTCCGCCAGATTGTCAATTATCTGGAAGCTTGCACTCACAAACAAAAAAATCTCCACACCACAAGCCAGGAAAACACCTGGCACAAACAGATCCCCTGACACCTCCAATCCAAACACACCCCAACCAGACGCCCAGATGAAACCTAGCTTCCTAATAAATGATAGCCGGCCATTCACCCAAAGCCAAGCCACACTAAAAGCCCCCAATACACGAAACACAATGTTGTCAGCTAATCAAGACAAAAAAATGCTACAAAACAGACAGAAGATATTAGAAACACCAATCAAGCAGAACATAGCAAACTCCAAGAACATTAAACACAAACCAAGACTCGCAACCAATCAGGATGAAGAAAAAACCATTCTGACACAGCACGAGGCCAGCACCAAATTTAAAACAGAAACAGCTGTGAAAGCCTGACACGCAGACGAACCCAATACACAAGCCTGATGATGGCAGATGAGATGCTGCCTAAACATTGCTACAACTTTAAAAGCACAACTATAATGGCATGGGAAAATACCCTAACAAAGCTGAATGCCATACGTTTGTGTGTGTGTGTGTGTGTGTGTGTGTGTGTTATAGGTAGAAAATAAGTTGCAAGTTACACCTGAGAAAATGAAAAACAGCAGAGATTCCATGTTTGTTTGATATGTGACCTTTTACAATGATTACTAGACAATTATATAACTATCTAACAAACATGTTTTGTAACTTGTTGTGTTTTAAGAAGTAAATGTCAGGTTTTTGGCTGGAACATGGGGGTTGTATATCTTGGCTTGCAGATTAATGTAAGAGATGCTAGGTCATTTTGACCCAATAGAAACCTGTTAATGTTCCATTGTGTTTGGAAGCCATGAGAATAACATAACAGGAAGAAGCCATGAGGATAAGGGTAGTTTCCAAAGACAAGGAAACAGGGTTGTTGCATAGGAAGATACATAGTTGGATAGACTGTGAACCCAGGAAAGGTGCAGAAACTCTATATTTGAACTTGTATATAAACCCCAGCACTCCTGGGGAAAAATGTATTCTGCTCTGAGCAGAATTCCCTTTTTGCATAAGCTTAATAATAATAAAGCTCTTGTTTACTGTCTCCAGCTGTGTTTTGTGATTATTATCACAATATGGGACCACACATAGAAAATCTGCACATTAATAAAATTTCCATCTTTCTATGGCAAAAGGCTCACTTACCTGGATCTGCACATATACTACACCAATACATTAAGACATTGTTGCATCTCAGGAAGAACATGATATGTATGACAGATAACGCCAGCGAAAGAGCTGGTAGCTATGACTTCACTTTGCTGTGGACAGATAACAATTTATTAAACCCTGGGTGGTTCACAACAATCAAAGGCCTAACAATAAAATCCACAAAGTAGAAGGGGAAAAAAATAGAAAAGTCATGGCAAGTGTGATGAAGTGAAGGGTCTCATTCCGCTTGACTGAAACCTGGGGGAAAAACTTAATGGCTAGTTGGGTTTGGAATCTAAAGTTTAAAACCTGAGGAAATCGTCAAAAAATTCTCATTTGGGAAACAGCAGGGAATCTTTAAGCAACAGTCTTAATGAAAAGAAGGGACACAGTGGCTCAGTGCCTAAGATGCTGAGCTTGTCGATTAGAGAGGTTGGCAGTTCAAATCCCTAGCACTGCATAAGGGAATGAGCTCCTATTACTTGCCCCAGCTTCTGCCAACCTAGCAGTTCAAAAGCAAGTACAAATGCAAGTAGAAAAATAGGGACCCCTTTGGTGGGAAGGTCACAGCATTCTGTGTGCGTTCGGCATTTACTCATACTGGCCACATGACCAAGGAGATGTCTTCAGACAGTGCTGGCTCTTCAGCTTTGTAACAGAGGTGACCACTGTCCCCTAGAGCCATAAACGACTAGCACATATGTGCGAGGGGAACCTTTACCATTACCTTAAGGAAAATAAAAATTTCTTTGTTAAATTCTCATGAACTGTTATTTAAGATGCATGACTATATTCTACATTTATTTTATAAGGACTGGGTTGTGTAGATACAACAGAAGAAAATAAAAACAACATTTTAAGTAGTATGTGTGTTCATGGAAAAGCAGGGATAAATACCACAATGATGCACTTTAAAATTGATATGTTGTGACAAAAATTTTTTTTTTGGAATTATGTTTATATAAGAATAACTTTGGAAATGTGTATATCAACTCTCCTTGTTAAAATGTCTGTCTGCAGGCCTGTATAATGCCTATCTATGTATCTCAGGTCAGTTTATACTAATGAAGATACTTATAGGAATAGATTGAAAAAGATATAGAAATATGCAAATATTTGGGTAAATTTTTTAAAAGCAATAATTCTTGAAAATTCATGAATCAATCAGATGGGTTGAAAAATGAACATATGTGATGTTGATACAAAATAAAAACAGAGAAACAAGTTTATCTTTAAACAGACATTTACTGTTATTTTTAAAGTGTTCCTCAAAGCTAATTCTGTCAATAATAATAATAACATTTTCTAAGCAAAAGAATCCAATAAAACTATCAGAAGCTTCAATATAATCTCAGGCTGAAGAAGCAAACGTTTTTTAAAGAATACAAAATAAATAAATAAATAAATAACAACCCAAGGAAAGAACCCAAATATATTGTAAAATGCAGATCTTGAAATATTCTACAGAAAACTCAAAGATGCCTTTTTTTTTTCAAGGAGCAACTGGACTTTCTGTTTTTTTTTCTTTGAAGATGTTTTGCTTCCCCTCCAAGCAACTTTTTCAGCTCTGATTGGATAATGGAAGGATTTATACTTGTTGGGGTTAGCTGGCAGCAGGTGAAGATGGCTAAGGAGAGCGAGGACTCTGATGAGGGGCCATGACCATCAGGGAGTGGACTGTTGCCTACAGAGATTGTGGGGGCTGGCAGCAGGGATGAGGAGGTTCCTGAGGAGCCTCTACTAAATGCGAGTGTGGGCAGGATTGCTTGGAGGAAAGAGCAGTTACAACAGCATGGGTGACTTGGGAGTAAGGCTGCAAGGTAATGCCCCCTCCCTGAACAGGATAAAAGCCAGGTTTGAAAAAGCATTCTTTGCAGAAAGCAAAGAAGTTCTGAAACTCAACTGGTGGACATATTAATTCATGTTTGGAGACTTCTGTAAATTAATTCTTATCTCTGGGTTTTGGGCAGCCTTGACAAACAACTTGGCAAGACTCTTTCTTGTCGGAGCTAATTGTTGGAAAGCAGCCTTTTATCTGTAAAGGAACAGAATTGTGATTAAACTTTGAAAGGTGGAGGGCTGCTGCCTTTGTCTGTGTTTGCTTTCTGGGAACCCAGTTGGGTCAGAACAATACTCCTTGCAGACAGCTGATCAGTTGCATTCTTTTAGTAGGTCATTAAGGTCACCTGAGTGATGCAATTTGGTTTGGAGCCTTCTTGAACTGTTGAAAGGGTTGTGTTGCAAATTGGAGATAGATGATGTCATATCCCTCCCCCTCTGTTGAGGAAGGGCTATTCAGTTTTGACATAGATGACCTCTTTAACTCATCTTTCAAACTAGTGGTCCTCTCTTCCAAAATATGGAATTTGTTGTCTTAAAAAGGGTGGCCTGTGTGTTTTAAATGCAGATGGCCTACTGATGTGTTTGTTCTTCTATGCTTCTTGAACAAGAAACGAAACATCTTCAAAGAAAAAACTAGAATGTCCAGTTGTCTCTTGAAAAAACCTTTGGGACAACCATGATCTGGATGACTGAGAATCTCCAAAGATATATTCTGGAGAAAAGTTGTTTAGAAATTAATGCAAAGCAATGCAATACAATCAGAAGTGGGCTTCTGGGGCTTCACAAAGATTCAGGAGAGCCCCTAGCTAAGATTTTTTGCAGTTCAGAGACCCCCCCAAATCTGACTCCTGGTTGGCCCCACCAACCCCTCCTCTCCCAGGAGTCCCCACACAGTCTGTTTTGGATGCAGGTAAGTGTAGGATGCATGCGGAGGCTAAGGGAGGGTGAAAAATGGTCTCCCAGAAGTTCCGGAAGGCCAGAAATGGGCTTATTTTCAGCTTCTAGAGAGCCACTGGAGCCTGTGGAGGCCATTTTTGCCTTCCCGGATGCTCAAAAAAAGCCTCCAAAGCCTGAGGAGGGCAAAAACACCTCCACTGTGGTGGTGCAGGAGCAGGGTTGGGATTCTATGGGTTCGCACCTATTCACTAGAACCGATTGTTAACATTCTAAGCAGTTCAGAGAACCAATTGTTTGAAACAATTACTGGCCTAATCCTGTAAGGAAGGCAGGAAGGAAACATTCTGGTGTTGCTTACAGAAACTGCCTCTCTGTTAACCCTTATTACATTATTGGCAGGACTAGACTCTGGAATGTCTCTGGAGTTTTTTCTCCCCTCCTTTGCTGATACATTGCTTGTATGGAGTGACCATTCAAAGTTACAATGGCATTGAAAAAAGTGACTTATGACCATTTTTCACACTTACACTGTTACAGCATCTCCATAGTCATGAGAGGCCAGGTGAGGAGATGCATGCCTTAATGCGAATGATGTTGAGCTGGCCACACCCAGCCAGTCACATGCCCACCAACTAAGTCACACCCACAGCACTGGTTGTTAAAAAATTAGAATCCCACCCCTGTGAAGGAGGCTGACTAGGCCACACCCACCATGGCCATACCCACCCAGATACTGGGCAGAGAACTGTTGCTAAAATTTTTGAAGCCCATCCCTGAATACAATAAAATACTTTTTTTCCTTATTTCCAATAATTTGGATTTCCAATAATATATACTGATTTATAACCCGATATGAAAATGTCAAAAAATGGAAGTAAACTAAAGTATCCATCCATTGCTTTTTACCATGTAAGCCAGGCATTCTCAACATTGCCCTATAAGTGTTCTTGTTAAGAAGGTGCCCTTGGTAAATATTCAGCAGGCATACAAGAATGAAATTGATCTGGCAGGATTTCTATTTTAAGCTATGTCTCAAGGCACCTCCAGTTACATTCCCTTCCTTCCATAGCTATTTTTGCCTCCTTAGATTTACAGTGTCTTCTATTATCAGTCCTCATCAGAGCAGCACCATCTTTATGAATTTTAAAAGTTTCCATTTAAGAGTCTGTTTCCATTTCTTAAACATGTTCTTATCTTCCAGACTCATGTTCCCATTAGTCTGTCGGTGTAGATTTATCTCAAGGACAATTTTACAAAACAGAACTAGAGGACCGAAAACATAATGCTGAAATGTTAATGTCTATTAAAATATGCATGCATTATTGCTATCACTAGGTCATGAAATGGTTAAGGCTTCCAGGAAAGAAATATGTCACATGAACAATTAACTTAATCATTAAGACAAGACTGGTTACATATAAAGGAAACATTCATAGAAGGTTAAAAAAAAAAAGAACCTGAAGATTCAGCAGCAAATAATTTAGGTCAGTCTCTTTCTGTCAACTCAGCTTATCTCACAAGTTAGTTATTGTGGAGAAAAATAGGAGGAGGGTACAACATGTATTATATTCTGCCTTGAGTTCCTATTCAAAAGGAAGAATACTTAATGAATGAATCAATCAATAATATTCTATATATTTACATTCCTTTGACCATCGTTGATTCTACCAGATAAACTAAGGAACTACAGCTGGATCAAGGACTCAAATTTATGTTAAAACCATGTCCCTTTTCTCTTTTCCCACTTAGACACTTGAGTTTGGATTCAGATTTATTTGTAATTAGAACAGATCATTGCTGATGATCAACTTATACCACAGTGCAAAAGCCATATATTCAGGTTATAATAGCCCAGACTTCCTTACGTTCCTATCAGGAACTAGCTCATCCTAAATTCTGGAGTGTTTAACTTTGTAGAATAGAATAGAATGGAATGGAATGGAATGGAATAGAATAGAATGGAATGGAATGGAACGGAACGGAACGGAACGGAACGGAACGGAACGGAATAGAACAGAACAGAACAGAATAGAATAGAATAGAATAGAATAGAATAGAATTCTTTATTGGCCAATGGTTGGACACACAAAGAATTTGTCTTGGTGCAAATACTCTCAGTACACATAAAAGAAAAGATACATTCATCAAGAGTCAAGAATCATAAGGTACAACACTTAATTATAGTCATAGGGTACAATGAGCAATCAAATCTTACTAGGAAACAGTCAATATTAACCATAAGGATACAAGCAACAAAGTTACAGTCATACAGTCACAAGGAGGAGATGGGTGGTAGGAACAATAAGAAGATTAATAGTAATAATAAAGTAGACTTTGTAAATAGCTTGACAGCGTTGAGGAAATTATTTGTTTAGGCATTATTTGTGATGGCATTCAGGAAAATACTGTTCTTGTGTCTAGTTCTGGTGTGCATTATTTTGAGGGTAGGAGTTGAAACAGTTTATGTCCAGGATGTGAGGGGGTCTTTAAATATTTTCACAGCTGTATTTTTGACTTGTGCAGTATACAGGTTCTCAATGGGAGGCAGATTGGTAGTAATTGCTTTTTTCTGCAGTTCTAATTGGCCTCTGAAGTCTGTGTCTATCTCGTTGGGTTGCAGAAACAAACCAGACAGTTATAGAGGTGAAGATGACAGACTCAATAATTCTTCCGTAGAAGCGGATCAGCAGCTTCTTGGCCAGTTTGAGCTTTCTGAGTTGCTGCAGGAAAAACATTCTTTGTTGTGCTTTTTTGAAGATGTTTGTGATGTTAGGTCCATTTTATGATAGAACCTAGAAATTTAAGGGTCTCTAATGTTGATACTATGTTGTCTAGTATTGTAAGATGTAGTAATATGGGAGGGTTTCTCCTAAAGTCTGCCACCATTTCTATGGTTTTCAGTGTGTTCAGTTCCAGATTGTTCCAGTTGCACCACAATGCTAGTTATTCAACCTCCCGTCTGTATGCAGATTCTTCATCTCGAATGAGACCAATTGCTGTTGTATCATCTTCAAACTTCAGTAGTTTAATTGATGGATCATTTGAGATGCAGTAATTGTTATATAGGGAGAAGTGGAGAGAACACACTTGAGAGAGAGCACACTTGGAGACAGCACATTTCAGTGAGGAAAAAAATACATTCAGATTTGCAAGATTCTTTTTCTATACTTTTTATTATAGCAAAAGTAGCATTGACCTGCATGACTTTAGTTTCTTAGTCTACCTTGAATGTTTAAGGATGGTTCCCCTTGAATTTCTTTGACATTGGTGCAATAGTTTTCAGTGTTCATTTATTTATTTGCAAGTTATTAAAATATATATAAATTTGTTTCTTTTCATTACAATAAGATGAAGCTTAAAGGCAAGCTGTTTGTGAAAATCAGAACTGTGAATATAGCAATTGCTTCCACAGTCATTTCTGCACTATTGGCAGTGAATATTTTCAGTTTAATGTGAAATCTTAAGCCCATGTCACACTGAACCAACGGATGCAAAGAGGATGTAAAACGGACAAAAAAGCTTGCCATCCATTGGAAAATGCGATGTACTCACTGCCTCCATTTTGCTTCCTCTCTATCCGTCCAGCATCCGTTTATTGACGTTTCATCCGCTCCAAAAGTTTTGGGCTGCCCAAAACTTTTTGCACGGAAAATGTATCCAGTTCATCCGTTCTGCATCTGCTACGCATCCGCTAGGCATCCGTTACGCATCTGTTATGCATCCGCCATATCCGCTAGGCATCCGCTGCGCATCCGCGCAACTTGCATCCACTCGGACGCAGGGAGGAAGCGGAACGGATGCGGAATGGATGCAGAATGGATGCAGCACGGAAACAAAGCATTTAAAATGGAAAAAACGTTTGCAGAGGGGACCTATCTCGGATATTAAGGATGTCTAGAGGATGCCTAGAGGATGGCTAGAGGATGCCTCGCGAAAAACCTATATTTCCTATAAAAAGGGGGAGCAACTCATCTGCATCTCACTTTCAGAACAGCAGCCCAGCGGTACAGACCTCTGCAGCCTTCATCTGGCTCTTCCTCTTCCACAGCATCCAGTCATGTCCACTGTGGATTGTAACAAAGTCCTTTCGGCGGCCACCATCGTTCTGCAACAGTGCGAAGCCATCTGCAGGCTCTGTGAACTCTACTGCGAGAAGAAAAAGAGGCAGCCAAAAAGAGTCTGGGTCCGAAGATGGTTCGCCAGAAGAGCAGAGGATGGACTGTACAACAAGCTGATGGTGGAGCTCAGGAACGAAGATACTCGGGTGTTCCAGAACTTCATGAGGATGCCTCCAGCCATGTTTGATGAAGTTGTGCAGCGGCTGACACCCAGGTTGATCAAGCAGAGCACCAGCTTCCACCCCAGCCTGGAACCTGGGCTCAAGGTGGCACTCACTCTGCACCACCTGGCCTCAGGGACCACCTACAGGAGCATGCAGTATGGCTGGAGGGTGCCATCCAACACCATCAGCATTGTGGTCAGAGAAGTGGTGCAGGCCATCATCGAAGAATGCAAGGAGGAGCTCCTCCAGTACCCCTCCACTGAAGAAGGATGGAACAGAGCTGCAGAGCAGTGGTATCAGAGGTGGAACTTCCCACACACCGTTGGAGCCATAGATGGCAAGCACGTGGCCTGCAAATCTCCAGCCAAGTCGGGGTCCCCTTATTTCAACTCCAAGGGCTTCTTCAGCATCATCCTCTTCACCATGGTCGATGCTGACTACAAGTTCATGTACATCGATGTTTCAGGCAACGGCTCATCTTCAGATGCCCAGGTATACAATGCCAGTCACCTCAAGGAGGAGCTGGAACACAATCTCATCGTGGGCTTGCTAGATCCAGAACCCCTGCCCAACGACACACAAGATGTGCCCTACTTCTTCATGGGGGATGACGCCTTCTCCCTCACAACCTACCTCATGAAGACCTACACCTCCAGACTCCTCACCCGTGAAGAGAGGATCTTCAACTACAGGCTGTCCAGGGCAAGGCGGGTGGTGGAGAACGCCTTTGGCATCCTGGCCAACAGATTCCAGGTACTTCTCACCACCATGCAGCATTGCCCAGAGACCGTGAGGAGGATCATGGAAGCTTGCTGCATCCTGCACAATCTCATGCACACCCGCTACCCAGTCTTGCAGAACAGGCTTGTGGACCTCCAGCAAGGCAATGGGGACATAGAGCCTGGGGAATGGAGGCAAGGGCAAAACCTGATCTACACTGAGGATGTGCAAGGCCCCAACAGAGCCTCACATGAAGCGAAGAAGCAGCGCAACCTCCTGAGACACTGGTGCAACTCCCCAGCTGGAGCAGTGGAGTGGCAAGACAGGATGGTAGATGCTTAATGGATGCTTCCTTCAGCCTGTCTCATCACACGGATGTGATTGGGCCATGTATGTTTGGTTGGCGTACAATGAACAGGGCGTTTAATAAAGAGTTGTGTTTGTGTTGACATGTGTGGATAATTATTACATTACTATTGATAATAAAGGGTCATAGGTGTGGCACCTGGGAGGGTGGACCATACAGTCCCACTATGCTTGCACTGGAGGTTTATCTATCCCACTGCTATCCTAACCCATCCCATAACTATTACCCATCCCACAGGTATCCTAACCCATCCCAAAGCTATCCTTACCCATCCCACAAGCATGCAAAGGCTTAAACCATTTCTAAAAGTTTCCACCAAGACTTTATTAAAAAAAAGAAATGAAGCAAGTGTGTGAATCATAAATAGACTTTATTAACAAGAAGCTATAAAACAAAAATGAGTCTCTGGCACTCCTCTTGGTCGCTCAGTCTCAGGGGTGAAGGGTCCAGGTGCTGTGGAGGTGGCTGGTGCTGGAGTGCTTGTCATCAGCTCCTCCAGAAGCAGAAGCAGCAGAAGCCCCAGCCCCAGAAGAGCGAGCCTGTGCTGCAGAAGCCCCAGCAGAACCAGAGTGAGGGCCAGGGGGCGGGATGGTAGCCCTGTCCCTCTTGCCAGGGCTGGCAGCAGATGGCTGAGGCTTGCTGTGCTTCCACATGGTTGTGGGGTTGCTGGCAGGGAGGCATGCACCAAGGCTGTCAGGAAGGCTGTCAGGAAGGCAGGCACCAAGGCTGTCAGGAAGGCTGGCAGGCAGACATGAACCAAGGCTGGCAGGAAGGCTGGCAGGGAGGCAGACACCAAGGTTGGCAGGAAAGCTGGCAGGCAAGCAGGCACCAAGGCTGGCAGGAAGGCAGGCAGCAAGGCTGGCAGCAAGGCTTGCAGGCAGGCTGGCAGCAAGGTATGCAGGCAGGCTGGCACCAAGCCTGGCAGCAAGGCTGGCACCAAGGCTGGCAGCAAGGGTTGCAGGCAGACATGCAGGCAGGGCAGGCAAGGCAGCCAATCCGTCTGGCAGCATGTCTTTCCTCTGAATGGCGACCTGCTTCCGAACTGCTTCCATTATATCCACGGGGCTGACACAATGCATCCTTCCCGCATGCGCAATTAACACTAGGCATCCATTAGGCTTCCGCTGTGCATCCGCTGTGCATCCGCTTCATCTGTTCCGCGTCCACTGTGCATCTGCTGTATCCGTTCCACGTCTGCTTTCCCCAGAAGCCCAGCGGATGTGCCATCCACTCCCATCCGCTTCCATTCACTGGGCTTCCGTTCCGCATCCACTTTGCATCCGCCCTGCGTCCTCCCCGCGTCCGTGTTATCTGCTCCGGTTATGCAAATTTTTGCCCCTTTTGAGAGCAGATAACAACGGAAGGAACATTTTGCTCGTCCGTTGTGTCCTTTTTGCATCCGTTTGGCAGTGTGACATGGGCTTTAATTTTTTATTTGATCAAGTTATATTGCTAATATATGAAAGTGAGAATATACTTTTAGTATACCAATACTTATGCGATGCAATGAGGTTGAGAATAATGGATAGTAGTTACTCTTTCCTGGCAGGGCAAAGGGACAACATAGTTTACAATCATTGGGATGCAGAAAAAAAGGACCAAGGCCCACACTTTTTCAAGTTGTATCTCATAGTTATGCACATAGTGTTTCAGTCTGGCAGCAAATTTAATTGCTAGTTGAGTAGCTAGAAAAAAAATTACTCTAAACTTAATCTAAAGTAACACCATTGTTGGGTCCTTGGGACTGATAGTACACTAATATATCTACAGATGTCCCAATGGCTGTTATCAAACTGCTGATAAGGGCAAAAGGTAGAAAAAATATAGATACATGTGACATTATATGTAGCTATAATATGTAGTTATAATAAATAGCAGTAGCACTAAGACTTATATAGACAGTGCTTTACAGCACTAAGACTTATTACAGTGCTTTACAGTCCTCTCTAAGAAGTTTACAGAGTCAACATCTTACCCCCAAAGATCTTGGTCCTTATTTGCCCCACCTCACAAGGATAGAAGGCTGAGTTAACCTTGAGCCTGGTGAGACTCAAACTGCCAGTGATCAGCAGAAGTAGACTGCAGTACTGCATTCCTACCACTGTGCCACTGCGCCTCTTATTAAAAAAAAGAAAGAAAGAACATTAAACAAAAACTAACAAAGGTTTATTGCATATTAGTGACTCTGAGAATGGTGAAAAGAAGAACTTTTCCACAACAGTGAGATGTGATTGTAATGATGTTTCTCTTCCAATTCCTTTGGGGGGTTTGTTATTTCTTGAAAAGGGAGCTCACTCTAATTTGAAGAAGGTTTTCTAAATCCCTCAATACAATTATTTCTTCACCAAGACCAAGTACACACACACACACAAAAAAAAGTTGTCATTTAATTTTCCCCTTTTCCTTTAATAGTGGAAATTAATAGTCTCCTTGGGAATTTTTCTTTTAAATATAAATTCTATCATCTTTTCAAACTACCTGCACAGTCCTTAAAGAGCTATGATGACGCAGTGGTTAGAATGTAATGTTGCAGACTGATTCTGCTCACTGACAGAAGTTCCATTCTGACCAGCTCAGAGTTGACTCAGTCTTCCATCCTTCTGAGGTTTGGTAAAATGAGGGTCTAGATAGTTGGGGGTAATATGCTGACTCTGTAAACTTAAAGGGTGCTGTAAAGCACTATGAAACAGTATATAAGTCTAACTGCCATTGCTATTTACTATTAATGTGATGGTTAGAGACATCAAGATACACTAACAGGACTGTCATTCATCCACACCACCCATGCTTCATCAAATGCCAGTCTGCTCTTTGCACTGGAGGAAAGGAGCTGTGGGGAGAGATTGGAATTGGGATAAACTATTGGGAGGGAAGGTATTAGAATAAGGCAGGGCTGTCAAACTCCTGGCCCACAGGCTGGATTTGTCATGGATGAGCCATGCCCACTCCTGGTTCAGCAAAGGGGGAAAAAGTCCTGATATGTCACATGATGATGACATACATTTGACACCCCTGGGATAAAGGAAATAGAAACTACTCACCATGTCATCCTGTAAGAGCTGCAAAATGCACCAAGGTCATACCATGCAACACCCTCCAGCCTGCCAAGCCAGGAACTGTTACCAAAACAATTTGTCTGAAAGTAATTGGATAGAGGGATATATCCAGGTAGAAAGGTGGGGAGAAGAGAAGTTAACCGGATGCTTTGGGCGTGAAAATCCAGATTTAGCTTTGCTATGCTGTAACCATTTGGCTTTAGTAAAGTGTACTTTTACTAGCAATGCAATCAAGAGATTTTATTTCCTAACGGACCAAGTTTGGATGGCTGACATGGACAATAAGAAACTGGAAGTCAGACAGGACTGTTTTTTTTTAAACATGTGTGAAAACTTTCTGTTTCTTAGAAGCAAACCATTACAACAAAAGGGCAGAGAAAGAAACAATATACCACAATACTGTGTATAATACATAAAGAGAATGATAGTCCTGGAAGAATCTGATCTTATTATTAAGGTTACTTGTCTATGCAATAACCTAGCATACTACTCAAGGCAACTTCACATCTTCCTGTGCAACCGTTGATCTTTAAAGAATTATTTCAATGGTTGGGATACAGATTCTGAGGAGAATATGTCATATTGACCAGTTGATACACTGCTTTCATTTTGATGCCTCCCAATGGGATTTCTTGCTTCCTTACCCTTCTCTTATTGATTTATTTGTTCAATTTATGTCCTTTCTTTCTTCCTCAATCTCAGGCTTTATGATTTTATTTCCACAATAGTAACCATACTGGGGTGAGAGAGAATAACTAACCAGATTCATTCAGTGAGATTCCATTGTCATGGTGAATTTTAATCTGGATCTTCCAATCAATTAATGTTACACAATAATCGGATATAAACAATCCTATCCAGTGGGGCAGGTCTAGCTTATTGTACAATCACTCAAAGCATTGAATGATACAAAGTGTTAATAAATAATCCTTCTGATCAATTACAACTATGAAGCCAAGAATTAAAAATGTAAAACCTGTAAAACTAACCACAGTAACATTATCGGCATAAATAAATAAATACATAAATAGTTCTGGAATAATTGTTGTGGATAAACAGGATGCATATCCATATATTGTCTATATTAGAATCTTGTATAAAGAAATCTAAAAACATATTTCAGCAATATGGAACTATTTTTTATGATAACATCTCATATGTAATGAGCTATTGCTCTCTACGATTTTGAATTATTTAAACTTTTCATTGCAGCTTGTAGTCATCTCTTCTAAAGGGGGGGGGGGGAAGCCTAATCCAGCAATCCTTTCGAATAATCATTATTAGGCTTTTATTAAATACAATATATGCTTGTGGTAATTTGGTATTACACCATTTTGAAAGCCATAGAAATTTAAAGTTGAAGGTCGATAACATTATTAATAATGTTAACTAATAAAGAAAGCTGATCATGTACATAGTAGAGATGAATCCTGCTTGTAGCGATGAAACCAAGAGAAAAATATGCACAGATAATTATGCTACCCCAATTATTATCAATGATATCCAGCCAGTGAGAATCCTTTAAAAGATGGAATACATTAATTCCTATAGAAGCTGTAAACTGCTTAGAGACACAAATAAAGGGGAGGACTCAATTCCCATGGTTAATCCTGCAGTACACTTCAAGTGCAAATATATTTAATTAGTGCTATCAAAAGACTGTCATTCAGTAAGAAAGTGTACAGCAGATAAAACAGACAATGCTAATGAGCTTCAAACACCCTGCTTTATCAGCTTTCTAAAAGCAAAAACTGTGTGTGTGTTTTGTTTTACAGGTACAGCTTTTGATTGAGTGTTTCTGCACTAAATTAATCTACTTCCAACTTACAGTTACTGATTTGTTTAAGTTTCCCCTCCTCCCTTAGAGCTAGTTTGGTAAATCAAAGAAAACAATTCTTAAGGCAATCTGCACTGGGGCAGGCATAAATCAATTCTTTTTTCTGTTGTACTGAGATGGCTCCCTGAATATATGTTCCTCTCTAATGTTGGTTTTCCCAATAGCTGAAATCTATTCCACCATAGATATTTCTTTAAAAAAATATTTCTTATACCATATCTTGCACATGTTCACTTATAAAAAGCGAACCTACAACAGTAAATAGAAAGTCTTTTCCAGGGGTGGTACCCGGTTCTATAGAGCTGGTAGTTCTGAAGAGCAGCAGACACTGAACCGATTCTGTGTTTGCTGCTGTTTGGCCCACCTGCTCACCCGGGCTCTTACCTGTTCTTTATTTCCTGCTTTTTCAGTCTCAGCTGCTTTGCATGCCACAGCTGAGGTTGTGGAAAAAAACTTTTCAAATGCTGTGCACCTGCGCGCAGCACTTTTCATCTGTCCAGGTGGCACAGCCTAAGGTTGTTTTACACGTGCACACAGCATGCAAAATGTAGTCACCGAATCAGTAGTAAAATTGGTTGAACCCCACTCCTGGTCTATTCTTCAAATGAATTCTTCTTTCAGTGAAGATCAACTCCATCTTTGACCTTGCACTTCCTTAGTTCAGAGTGCTGTGCAATCTGGGGATCTTGATGGATTCACAGATCCTACTCGGTGGTGGCAGTTGTAGTCAAGAAAGCGTTCACATAGTTTCAGCTTTACCAGTTTTACCCTTCTCTGATTTGGGAGCTCTTTCAGGCAATCACTCATTCCTTGGTCATGTAACAATTCTATTACTGTGACACATACTACATGGGCTAGACTTGAAGATTATCCTATTACTGCTCATTAACTATGGCATTCGCCAAATCTCATTTAGGAAATTGATTTGAGTGTTGTATACATTTGTTGAATGTTGAAATACTTTATAATAAAACATGATTTTATTATAGAGAGGCCACACTACACTCGTGTAAACTTCTGTACCCTGAGTTACATTACTTACTTGTAGGATTCTGAATTCAATTCAAAGTATATGTATTACCAAGGGTGGGATTCTACCAGTTGTGTCCACCTCTGTAGAGCCAGTTGTTTCGAAGAGCAGCAGACAGAGAACATACATAGAACTGGTTCTGTGTCTGCTGTTGTTTTGGCCCACCTGCCTGCCCGGGCTCTTATCTGACCTTACCTGAAAATACCTGACCTGTATTTTCTGCTTTTTCAACTGCAGCTGCTTTGTGCAACACAGCTGCAGTTGAAAAAGCAGGAAAAAAGAGTTTGTTAAACTGCTGCGCACCTGTGCGCAGCGCTGCTCAGCTGTCCAGGCAACTAGCTGACAACGATATACATGAGCGCACAGTGAAACAGTAAAATTACCGAACCGGTAGTTACATTGGTTGGATGTCACCCCTGGTCATCACCTGTAAAGACTTTTCTGGGATCGTGCTGTTATTTGAAGGATCACCTATCCCTATAATTTCTGTCCATTCCCCATGAACTGACAGAGTTGACATGCTTAAGGTCCCATTGATGCAAGCACTGCCATGTGGAGAGATCCTGTCATGCTGATTCCCCACAAAACACCGCTCCAATGAGATTTGTACAGTTCACACCCTTGCCTTGCTTGAAAGAGCCTTTAAAACCTGGCTATATTCCAGAATCAAATTGGGTGATGCACACTTCATGTAAGGGGTGTCAAGCTCTAATTCATTGAGGGTCACATCAGGGTTGTGTTTGAGCCAGAGGTGAAATGCAACCTGTTCGGCCTGGTTCAGCCGAACTGGTAGCAAAAATTGCTACCAGTTCGGCCCAACTGGTGGTAAAAAAGCTCTGAAAATAAGCTGAGAAGAGAAAAAAGAGAAAAGTGCATGATCAGCCCTCCCACCTGCCCCTGCGCTTTTTGGTTCTTTATCCTCTCAGCTGATTGGCATGGCAGAGCCTCAGCTGGTGTTTGGAAAGCTGCACAAAGCACAAAGTGCACAATCACCGAATTGGTAGGGAAACTGGTAGAATCCCAGCAGTGGTTTGAACTCAGGGGCTGTGGTGGGCGTGGCATGGACAGCTTGACATCACTCATGTTGAGGGCATCTTTGGTGGCCCAAATGGTCTGCCAGAAATAATGGGCTCCTAAGGTCCATTTTTGGCTGCGATGGCCATTTTCACTGGCAGAGGCAATGCAGACCAGTCCTTTGCTGTTTCCAGGACAGCCCCACGGGCCATATCAAATCAAATGTTTAGGGTCGATGTACAATATATGTACAATGAAATTGAAAATAAACATCCCATGTGCTACATCCAGCCCACAGGCTTTGAATTTGACACCACTGTTTTATGTGATGCTTTGCTTTTAGGTCATTTTGTTTTAACTGTATTTTTTTTCTTTTAAAACATAAATTCATTGTTTTTACTGTGCTTTTTTATTATTGTTTTTTTGTAATGTGGTGGAATGTATTCTGCATTCACAAGAGGGAAAGCTGCTCTCCAGAGGATCAACAGGCAGCAGAGCTTGGAAATTTGGTTGACAGGAAGAGAGTTAAAATGACTCCTCCATAGTGATTTCTAGAATATATGTATAATTATGTAAATAGTTGTTTTAGTCTGGCAAGATTCTGTCTATAGATGAAGAATAATAAAGAAAACTACTCATAGTTAACTCCATTTGTTATTGCTATTTGGAGCTTGCAGACTAGATTAGCCTGTACATCAAATATAATAATAATAATAACAGCAACAACAACAACAACAACAACAACAACAATAATAATAATAATAATAATAATAACAACAACAATAGTATTAGTAGTAACAGTAGTTGTAGTAGTAGTAGTAGTAATACTGGGAACATCAGGTTGAGAAGGTTCTGGAAAATGAAAAAGTCAAGATCTTGTGGGACTTCAGAATTCAGATGGACAGGCATTTAGCCCACAACATGCCTGACATAACAATAGGTTGAAAAGAAAAAGGGTTGGTTCATTGACATTGCAATATCTGGTGATGCACAAATTGTAGACACCCAGCAAGAAAAAAACCACAGAGTATCGCGACTTACAAACTGAAGTTGAGAGACTTTGGAAAAAGAAATCGTGTGTTATCCCAATTGTAATTGGAGCCCTTGGAGCAATATTTAAAGGGCTGCTTCACTATTTGGAAATCCTGAATTTATCAGACTTGAATACTCTGATTCTACAAAAAGTCAACTTATTTGGAACAGCTTATATCCTCCGATGCTACCTGATCAGTTCCTAGGTCCTTGGTTAGGACTTGATCTGTTGAGCTACCAAACAGCCCCAAAGGCTGTGAATCTCACTAAATATTAACCAATAATAATAATAATCTAGAAATCCCATACATGTTGGAAATCCAGCACTTATTCAGGATGGTCATTCCATTTTACAATATACGAGTGAAGCAAAACAAAAATGAAAAATGAAAAAGGAATTGTAGCAAGATTGTAAAAAGATTCTTTATTAATATTTTTTCTGTAATTTGCACCTTTATAATCCAATACATCTGTGATTCTAGGTTATGGCTTCCTTTTTTTGACATTCTGTTGCTTAGTGTGATGGGAAAATATATTTGGATCAACTCAATCTTTTCATCAGTAAAAGAAATTGTTTTGTCTGTGTTAACAATAGGTTCAACTTATCTGTTATTAAATGTGTTAGTCACACCTCTTATTGATACCACTGTAAATTGATCACAAACGCTGCCACATGACTAAATTTTAAGAATTAAGAATTACTGGATCTTTTTCTCCTCTTCTGTACCCTAAAAGAGGGAAGAAAATTAAAGCAACTTATTGTCTGGTAAAAAACAAGGAAAGGTCATAGCTAATTTGTTAAAATCATTTATTTAAGACCTGTTTTACCACAGATGTATGATTTACATTGCTACTTTTTATGCTGAAATATCAAAAATACTTTCTATTCTCTTTTCTACCCACATCTGTTCATAACTACATAACTTCATATACATTTTGGAACAATAATTAAAAGTATTCTTCTTAGTAATATTTTCAATTAGTTATTTCATAGCAAATTCCAAGACCAACAGAGGAAAATATACTGGCAACTTAGTGTAGGATTTAGCATCATCTCTCAATGACAAGTTGTCCAGAGTGATTAAAGCTAGTAGATATGTGCCTTTTGATAGACAAAGCTGATAAGACTAGTTATCTGATAAAACTTGATACCTAAATCAGGATTTGGGCCTGCTTTACCTGTCTCTGGCAGAAATTACTTTCAGTTGTTTTTTCAAGTGCAATAAATTGATTACCTGATTGCGATGTCTATGTTAGATCTAGATTTTTTTCCCCCAAAATATCCTGAATTAATCATAGATAACTCTATTCTGGGAGGAAAATGTAAAAATGCAAGCTTATGGTATTACATAGTACTTACTTTGAAGTGTACAGGCAAAAATATGAATATTGTAACATACATATATTAAGTATATATTATGTATATATATAAGTATATATAATGTGCCTCTTGTTTTGACACACATATACTTTACATGTGGCTCCAGGCCTAACTATGTCTTTTATCCTTATTCATGGATTTCTAATTGCAAACTTTTGGTCTGCATGGACATAAAATTTTGTCACATTGATCTCTGTTACATTGCATGTCTCCTATAAATGATGATTTTTATCAGCAACTGTAATGGACAAGATCTTTCAACAAGATTTTCAGCATGATTCATGTTCAGTCTGCAAGGTATTTTGCTGAAAAATGCCAATCAAGGTTTAAAATAATGAATACTCGATAAATCCATGCCAGGTACTATTTGATCATAATCAGAAATCAGACAACCAAAACCTGAGTTAAATATTCAGTTTCTAATGCACAGGTTGTTGCTTACCTAGTACCCCATATTCCAAATTCTAGGAAGGCACCTATTTAAAAAAAATAGGTTTGCAAATGACTTGCACATCATTATTCAATATATTTTCTGTATATTGATTTACAGAAGAAATGTAAATGAGTACCACATATTGAACAATGCATAAAACAATGTTTGCTGAGATTTCTTTTCTTTACTGTTCTTTGCTCAGACAGCTAAAGGTGTATTGTCCAGTTGTTCCATAAGGCATAATTTCATTAAAAAATCCTCTTTCATCTGACTTTGATTCCTGGTAATCTCATGAACACATCTGTGCTTGTTTATTAGGGTAGCTTGCCATGGTCCATTTTGAGGACTACTGTTCTGGCCCAAGGAACCAAGAATGACACAAGGAATTACTTTAGAGAGGTTTCTTTTTTGCTGCTCACCTATAGGCAGGAATCTTGCCAGATTCTTATCTGCATAAGGATTAAATATAACCTAAAAAACTGTTTAGGGGTGTATGTGTGTGTGTGTGTGTCCATTTTTGCCCTTTTCCTGCAAACCAAAGATTCAAAACTATATTATCTTTTCGCTTCCAATAAAGAGATCTTCCCTCCTGCAACTTTGGACAAATTTCTATTACATCTGCAACTCTCACACATCATTTGTTCCATTGTTCCTGTTGTTCCCAATATGTATTTCCATGGCTGATTGTTACTAATAGAATTTTATGTAACTAAACTTTTACAGCTCTATTGTATTAATTTTGAGGTGTAAACATGCTGCTATATTTTTAATGAATGGGGGGATTCTGATTGCATAAAACAATCCATAAAATATTCAGATATCTAAAAGCAACCATTTCAGCTGCTAAAAGTATTTGTTTCCAGCCTTGGATTTTTCAGAGATTAAAAATAAGAAATTTTCAGGGAAAGGATTTCTGTACTATATAGAATGTCTGCAACTGGACAAGAGGAAAAAAAATAGGAATCCCTGGGAAATCTGAGTCTAATCTGAGAAACTGATTAATTATCTCAGCAGTTCTGGGCTTCTATCCTCAAAGATTCTCCAGAAGTGTCCTTGTTGGTCCCATGGAGCTCCAGCGTCTGTGATGGGTGCTTAATAGAGAGATGACCTTTTGGATAATTGACAAGAAGAAATAATTGGATCAGGAGACAAATGTTGTTACCCAATGGGCCATCTTTAGGAAGAGCATTGTAGATTTGGAAAAAAAAAAATAGAGCATAACTACTTTAGAGATTAGCACATCCCCGTGATTTCCACCTTCCTTTTTCTCTTATATTATGGAAAACATGTTTATGAAAATATTGTCCATTGATATCTCTCTGTAGAATTGAGGGATGCTTCATGACAATTTGACATCATCACCACTATTCTACAGAGTGTATCTTCAGTTGTAAGAGAGCATCCTAGAGTATTATTTGCACCAATTGTGATTTTATAAACCTACCACAAAATCATTTTAACATTGAGGAGTGACTCAGCATGAATAAAGGATCTTTGTGTTCTATATGACCATCCTCCCTGCTACACAGGAAGAATGAAAAAAAAAAAAAAAAAGAATAACAAACAAAATCCATTAAACTACAAGACAGAGTCCCAACTGCCTGCTTTCCACCCTCTCAAGCAAAGCTATTTCAACTTAGCTCCCTTTCCCATTTTATTTATCATCAATCTCACCTGCTTGTTCTTGCTTTTATTTCCTTTTTGATCCCCTTATTTATTAACTCATTAAATTTGTATTTAGTACTTTATTACCCAGAGTTTGAATTCACACTCTGCCCCACTTACGACAGTCTCACTAAAATGAAAGGGGTTTTAGTTAGTTTTGCTCGCTGCACCTGCTGATACTCTTTCATTGTAGGATGGAAATGCTGACATCCTGCACAATGTGTTATAGATCACAGAGGCTATTATCTCTATGCCATATGCTATGCCACCTTTGCCAGTGAATTAGTCTTTGATGGTAGTGAAAGTTCCTTTACTAGTTTCAGTTGATTTCCTTAGCTCTATCCATTCCTGCTCCAAAAGACAATGTTCAGAGGATTATAGGTAACATGAGATCAGCTAATTTCAGTGGCTGCATTGCATTCAAACATTGAAATATCAATTAAAAGTAAAATAAAATGTGATTCATAGATCTACCTCATCAAATCAATGCAATACTCAATTGAATAAAAAGGGATGAATAGGCCAAACTATAGCACTGAAATATCAGTACTCAGCATCCCAAGTTTATTATGTCTTTACTCCATGTATCTACTATTTCTACTGTTCCATAAGGACAAATATAATGATTTTTAACTGTGTGTATGTTTAGGGGGGGTGTTACTTTGTTTTTATTATTTAATATACTCACATTGGTTTAATTGTTCTTAGCCACTTGGTGTAATATTGGTGTAAAAGAGGTGTGTGTTTACATCATATCAATCAATCAACCAACCAATCAATCAGTCAGTCAATCAATTGCCCTAGATTAAATACAAGCTTTTTTCAGGAACAATGTCACTCTTACTCAGGATATTTCTAGGAGATTTAAGCTTTACTCTGAGTTTTCTTTGTGTTGTTTTAAATTAAAGCCACTTGGAAAAATGTGTATTTTCTATCACATAGTCCAATAAAGTTGTTTCACTCTTCTGACATACACCGTTTAGAATCTATATTGTTCTTTTTATCATAGGAATAAACTATTTTAAGCATGCAAGCAGGGATTGACTTATACTCTACAATTTCCTATATGATACTAAAAATGTGGTTGCAGCCATTTCTAAGATTCAGAAATTGGGGTGGATCAGTAACATACAAGGAAAACACAGAATATAAATGATATTTTATCGTACTAAAGTTTCTTTTTAATGTTCTATAAAGAAATAATATTCTTTAGAACATTCTTGTCTAACTTGGGTTTCTTGGAAAGTCATGAATTACAATCGTCATCAGAGCTGCAAACAACTGTGCCAATGATCAGTGGTAGATATATTGAAGCACCAATGTATGAAATATTGCCATATACAAGCAAAATTTTCTGAATGTTTTGATCTGATAAACAGTGGATGCTGTAGAATTACTCTTGGAAAGACACAGAGAAATGATGATAGTGATGACAACAATTAAGATTTGTGATGATGATATAATTTTTTATGGAGATTCTTTTGTTCATGTATTAACATATTTCTAAAAGAAAGAAAAGAAATCAGTGCCATAGGAATACTGATTTGTTCTTCTGACTTGTTATTCACAAATGTGGATGTAATATTTTATTTTCAGTGTCATTTTCCCCATTAAATGTGACAGTTCAGACAAAGCACTGATAGAGAGAACTTGTATAAGGATGCATTCTTGAAACGTATCATCCTTTGGACAAGACCTGTTATGCGACAGTGTGAATTCCTTCGAAGATTATTTTATCACAAACTAGCTCAATACACATTCTTTGCTATGAAAGTATGTGGTTGGGCTTAGTTTTTTGGGGGGAAATTAAGGTGGAAAAATTTCTGCCTCTGCCTACCAGCATCCATCGGCATTCATCTGGCTAGCATCCTGTCAGTGTGTGAGGAGTTGAAGGTGGTTTGGCAACTGAAACAATATTTGCTATGTGAGCAAGAAGGAGACAGCAAGGAGCCTGGGCATAGAGCTTAAGGCTAGGTCATACTGGCCGATGGATGCAAAATGTATGTAAAAAGGACACAGCGGACAAGCAAATTTTCAATCCATTGTTATCCGCTCTCAAAAGTGCCCCAAATTTGCATAAACAGAGCGGACAACAACGGAAAGGAACAGATGGGGGGAGGATGTAGTGGGGATGTAAAGCGGATGTTCGTAGGAAGCCTAGTGGATGGAAGCGGATGGAAGCGGATGACACATCCGAAGGGCTTCCGGGGGAGAACAGCGAAGCGGACATGTAGCGGAAGGAGAGGATGCATAGCGGATGACGCGGATGCATCACAGACGCCTATAGGATGCCTAGCAGATGCAAAGCATTCACTGCGCATGCAGGGAGGATGAATTGCGTAAGCTCTGCGGATATAAAAGGATGCAGCTCGCAAGCAGTTAGCATTCAGAGGAAAGACTTGCTGCCAGAGACATCTTGAGAGAACACCATGGGTAAGAAGAGGAAGCCTGTGCCTAGTCCTGCCAGCCCTGGCAAGAAGGACAGAACCACCATCCCACCCACTGGCGCTGACTCTGAAGCTGCTGGTGCTTCTCCTGCTGCTGCTGCTGGTGCTCCTGGTGTTGCTGGTGCTGGTGCTTCTCCTGCTGGTGCTTCTCCTTCTGCTGCTTCTGCTGGTGCTGCTGCTGCTGCTTCTCCTACTGCTGCTGCTGTGGTGGACCAGCCCCAAGGCCCTGAAAGCCCTGCTGCTGCTGAAGGCCCTGAAGCCCCTGCCAGAGGGAGAAAGAGGCAAGGCAAGGAGAATGGGGAGAGGAAACAGTACTCCATTTCCGAAGACCATGAGGAGGAGGTGCTGGAATGGCTGAGGAGAACAAGTACCTGTGGAGGAAGGGCCACAGGCTCTAACATGACACCAAGTGGAAGCAGGCAGTGTGGAGAGAGAATGTGGAGAGCCTGGGCTACACTTCAGATGTCCTCCTGGGGTGGTGGAAGCATATCCACAGCTGGTATGGCAAGCTGCACCTGAAGAAATCCGGGCAGGCCGCTGTCAAGCTAACTGACCAGGAGACCTAGGTCATGCCCAGGTGCAGCCCTGGAGGGTGAGATCCGCCACTGAGGAGCAGCCCCTCTGTCAACCCTCTCCCTCAGACAGCTCACAGAGAGCCACTCCTCTTCCAACCAGGACACAGCTACAGTGTCTAGGCAGGTGTCTTTGGAGAGTCCCACGACAGAGACCCCCCCCGACAGCTGCACTCCCCATGCCAGAGGACATGGAGGATCCTCTGTCTAAGATGGAGCAAGAAGAAGCAGCCACCAGAGACCAACCCACCCCCACCCCCAGCTCCACCTCCACAGAAAGCAGGCAGAGAGGCAGACCGGAGGGACAGAGCCACACTGTCCTCTTGGAGATCAGGGACACAATCAAAGCCAGCATAGATCTCCTCTCCCAGCTGGTCCACTTCGACATACCATCCTCCAACCGCAAGCCCTTCATCATGTACGTGAGACATACCCTCATGGACATGCCCGAGGCCCAGTACCAGGCGATGAAGGAGAGGATCACAGCTCTTCTGCACCACCCTCCAGGCCCAGCTGAACCTGCTCCTATCCACTCCAGGTCTGTTTCTCCACCCCAGGCAATGTCACAGCCCTTCCATGGATTTCAGCAGCCCCTCGCCTACCAAGCCTACCACTACCAGGACTTCCCAAAGCAGAGGCAGCCCTTCCCAGTCCACACCCAGGTTCCTCGGATGCCACAGAACCACAGATGCCTCAGCTGACCCAGCTGCAGACCAGATAGTCCCACTACACTCCTCCTTCCTCCACCCCACAGACAAGCCCTTCCTCAGAACATCTGTCATCAGTCTTGGGCCTCACATCCCAGGTACTTGAGGAAGTGTCTCTCAACTTCAAGGGACTGAGTCAGCTCTCTGAGAGCTTCCTGCACACACCATCTCCTGTTATACTCTCGGGGCCAGGCACCCCAATTGCACCTCAGACCAGCACTCCAGCAACAGCCACCTCCACAGTCCCTGGCCCTTTACATCTGAGACCATGGGCATGCCTCAGAGTGACTGAGAAGAGTGCCAGAGACTGAGTTGTTACCTGTTCACCTTATCTTTGCTTAAAGACACTTTACTTGGGTCATTTTGCTTTTTAATAAAGTCATACAGTTTGTTATTAATAAAGGTTATTTTTGCTTCACACACTTGGTTCATTTTTTTTACTTAATAAAGTGTTGGGGAAAACTTTGAAAAAAGGGTTAAGTCTTTGCATACTTGTGGGATGGGTAAGGATAGCTGTGGGATGGATAGCTGTGGGATGGGTAATGATAGCTGTGGGATGCGTAAGGATAGCTGTGGGATGGATAGCTGTGGGATGGGTAAGGATAGCTGTGGAATGGGTAAGGATAGCTGTGGGATAAGGATAGTTGTGGGATAGATAAACCTCCAGTGCAAGCATAGTGGGACTGTATGGTCCACCCTCCCAGCTGCCACACATATGGCCCTTTTTTATCAATAACAATTTAATCATTGATCAACACATTTCAACATAAACAAAACTCTTTATTAATGCCCTATTCATTGTAAGGCCACTCAACATACATGACACAATCTCATCAGTGTGATGAGACAGGCTGAAGGAAGCATCCATTAAGCATCTACCATCCTGTCTTGCCACTCCACTGCTCCAGCTGGAAAGTTGCACCAGTGTTTCAGGAGGTTGCACTGCTTTTTCCCTCCACATGAAGCTCACTTGTGGCCTTGCACATCCACAGTGTCTATCAGGTTTAGTCCTTGCCTCCATTTACCAGGCTCCATGTCCCCATTGCCTTGTTGACGGTCCACAAGCCTGTTCTGCAACACTGGGTAGTGGGTGCGCATGAGATTGTGCAGGATGCAGCAAGCTTCCATGATGCTCCTCACGGTCTGTGGGTGATGCTGCATGGTGGTGAGAAGTACTTGGAACCTGTTGGCCAGGATGCCAAAAGCATTCTCCACCACCCATCTTGCCCTGGACAGCCTGTAGTTGAAGATCCTCTCTTCACGGGTGAGGTATCTTGAACTGTATGGCTTCATGAGGTAGGTTCTGAGGGAGAAGGCGTCATCACCCACGATGAAGTAGGGCACATCTTTCGTTGGGTAGGTGTCGTTGGGTAGGTGGTCTGGATCTGGGAAACCCATGATGAGGTTGCAGTCCAGCCCACCCTTGAGGTCACTGGCGTTGTATATCTGGGCATCTGAAGCTGACCCGTTCCCTGAAGCATCTATGTACATGAACTTGTAGTAAGCATCAACCATGGCAAAGAGGATGATGCTGAAGAAGCCCTTGTAGTTGAAATAAGTGGACCCTGACTTGGCTGGAGCTTTGCAGGCCCCGTGCTTCTCATCTATGGCTCCAACAGTGTGGGGGAAGTTCCACCTCTGATACCACTGCTCTGCAACTTTCCTCCAGCCTTCTTCAGTGGTGGGACACTGGAGGAGGTCCTCCACGTATTCTTTGATGATGGCCTGCACCACTTCTCTGACCACAATGCTGATGCTGTTGTGTGGCACCCTCCAGGCATACTGCATGTTTCTGTACGTGTTCCCAGAGGCCAGGTGGCGCAGAGTCATTGCCACCTTCAGTCCAGGATCCAGTCTGGGATGGAAGTTGGTGTTTGCCTTGGTCAACCTAGGTCTCAGACGCTCCACAACTTCGTCAAACATGGCTGGTGGCATCCTCATGAAGTGCTGGAATGCACGAGGATCTTCATTCCTCAGCTCCACCATCAGCTTGTCATAGAGTCCAAACTCCACTCTTCTCCTGATCCATCTTCGGACCCAGACAGCTCTTGGACATCTCCTTCTTCCCCTTGCGTAGAAAAGGTGAAACAGTCTGAAGAGGGCTTGGTTCTGGTGTTGAATGATGGCAGCTACCAAAAGGTGTGTGTGATGATCCATGGTGGAGATCAATGGATGATGTGGAAGAGCAAGAGCAAGGCTGAAGAGGTCTGCACACCATGGCTGCTGGACTGATAGTGAGATCCAGGTGATTTCCTCCCCCTTTTTATAGGAAATGTCGATTTTCCACTAGGTGTCCTTCCACATACTCTAGACATCCTCCAGACATCCTAAATATCCGAGATACATCCCATATACGAACATTTTGACCGTTTTAATGCTTTATATATGAGATGCATCCACTTACATCCTTCGTATGTCCGTGCTACTAATGCTGTGTGGACGTTCCGTGTACCTTTCACTTCCTCCCTCTTTCTGTTTTCTGCTGCAGCAGATGTAAGTTGCGCGGATGGCCAGAGGATGCTGAGAGGATACAGCGGAGGTGTAGTGGATGACAACGGACTTAGAACGTTTGTTGCCTGTATGTGTTGCGGATGTAGATCATATGCGGCAGAAAGTTCATCCGCTCAAAAAGTTTTGTGCAGCTCAAAACTTTTTGAGCAGATGAAATAGCAATAGACGGATGTTTGATGGATAGAGCGTATGAAACGCGTATGCAGTGAGTACACAATGGATGCATCGCATTTTCCAATGGATGGCAAGCTTTTTTGTCCATTTTACATCCTCTTTGCATCCGTTGGTTCAGTGTGACATGGGCTTTAGCTCAACCATTCTGTACTAAATCTGCTTGCTGCTGTGAAACACAAACTGAAGCTCCTCTCCTCTGCTTGTGTTTTGCATTTGGAAGAGATTTGTTTTCAGGTAGGGAGGGGGAGTAGAACTCCTTAGCATCAGAGCGTGTTAATAATAATGCACAAAATATTAGTGCTCTGGTGGTCATTTTGAAAAATCCTTTCTTAGTGAGCACCTAGAAGCCAAGAAGAACATCCGTGCCAAATTTCAAGTTTGAAGGCTTTATGGTTCTGGAGATTTTGTGATGATGCATGAGTGGTATTTTGCTTTTATATATATAGATGTGCTCCTTCTCTCTTCCCCTCTCTGAATGGGTTTACCATATACAATATCTTTATCAATTCCCTTTGAAATAGGCCTTTCATTATTGTATCTGTATCCAAGAGGTGCCAAAAAATTCATGCTGATTTCACTCTCTACTGCCACTTTTAAGTGGCTATATGAGGATATAGAAAAATAATATCCTGCTTATACCCCATGAACATTATTTTATTGTTTGTTTACATTTATTCTGCTTTTATTATTTTTGTAAATAACTTAAGGCAGCAAACATATCGATTCCTGCTTCCTCCTCCTGTTTTTTTTTTTCCACAGCAACAACTCTGTGAGGAGGGTGGACCTAAATTTTCTTACATCAGATCTTTCATTATCCAAAACTTTCTACAAATGAACATTTTACTTCCAGTTCATGAAAAAAATATGCATGCAGTTTTGGAATATTATGATTCTGCACATCAATTAATCTGAGCAGATTTCTAAAATGGTGCTTCACAAAATATCTTTGAAATTCCTCTCCCCAGCATAAACTAACTTTCTTTCTTTCTTTCTTTCTTTCTTTCTTTCTTTCTTTCTTTCTTTCTTTCTTTCTTTCTTTCTTTCTTTCTTTCTTTTTCATTCCTTTCTTTTCTCTCTTTCCCTCTCTCTTTCTTTCTTTTTTTCTTTCCATCTCTCTTTTTCCTTTCTTCCTTTCTTCCTTTTTCTTTTTCTTGCCATGGTACCCTTCTTCTGAGTCAGAAGTCAGGGTCCACTGCAGTTTGCTTGACAAAAGTTTCTTCTTCTAATCACACATCTATCAGAAAAAAAGTGACTGGTGAGGCAAATCAGCCCTGCCTTGGTGCTTCATTATGTCAAGGCAGAATGACACTGTTGGACAAGACAAAATGCCTCCTTGAGGCATATTGACTGGGATTGTCAGGAGCTTAGTAATTACATCTTTGTGAATTTCACTATAAAGTGATCACACCTTCCCTGCCAATGTCATTCTTCAAAATTAAGTAATGCGCTTCTGGTTTCTGCCCTTCTTGAACTGAAATCTCAGATTAAAGCAAAGCAAATTGTTCACAAATGCATTTAAAACTACAGAGACTGAAAAGTAATATTAAAAACGGCTGAGATAAAATGCATTTGGAAATTAATACAACCTTTTTCTAACTAGACAGCAGATTGACACTGAAAAGGAGCATAGCACCCTTAATTTATCAAATTAATGCTCTTTGCTAATCAAAACAAAGAATTCAAAAGAAGCTCTCCAAGATAAACAAACACAAGTACTGTACAATACAAAACAAATGCCAGCAACCAGAAATTAAAACCCATTTTAGCAATAAAACAGGATTCTAGGATTTCTGTCTAAATAAGTGGAAGAACAGAGGACCTTCAAAAATTGACAAAGGACATCAGCAAAAGAGTTCTAATAGTGTTGTACCCCATTTTCTTAAAATGTCTATGGTGAATCATTTGACTGTACAATTGGCAAGTCCAATTAGCAAGTCCAAACTCACATGGAAAAGATAGTGTAAATCAAATATACTGCAGATTTGTCTACCTTACTGTATTCTGGAGCAGCATGAAGAATTTACAGTATTTTTTCAGACTGTAAGACACTCTGGAAAATAAGACACACATTAGCTTTAGAGGGGGAAAACAGGGGAAAAAAATACCTCTACTCCCAGCATCCATCCAGTATTCATCTGGCTAGCATCCCTGTAGCAAACAGAAAACAGCCTGGTCAGCTTCAGTACATTATTGTAGCTACAACATGTGGCTCATCAGGGCTCCACTCCATTGCGCCTACCACTGGTCAACAGAGCTGAATTGCTGCTGCCACCAGGAAGCACTGGAGCCTTTGCTGCCAAGCAGCTGATTGGCAATTGGATTTGCCTCCTGGAATACCGCAAATCAAGTGTTTCCGGTGGCAGGGATTGCCATGGCCTGTTCACCACAGTCCGTTTGCCATGGCCCATTTGGCACTGCCCATTTGTCACCATCACCCATTTGCCAGGGTCTATTTTCTGCTGCCTCAGCCCATTCACCACCGATCAGGCCATGGTGAATGGGCAGCAATGGCGATCGGTGATATAGGCAGCAGCAGGGATGCCCACTGCCTAGAACAGTTGATTGGTGCCACACCAACCCCCCCACCCCGCCACAATATTCACTCTATAAGAGACATTATGCACAGACATTTCCACTCACATTTTTGGGGGGAGCAATGTGTCTTATAGTCCAAAAATATAGTAATTCATTTTCATTTTTATTGTACTGTCTCTTTAGCTAGTTAAGAATGTTTCAGGTTATATAAATGTATGAAACATAAATGGACTATAAATAAATTATACAAGAGATATCACGATAACCTGGCAATTGGATGATATATTTTGATATAGTATTATTTCTTATTAAAGGTACATAAAAGTAATGCTTTAAATCCAAACAGCTGATCCTCTCTTATTGTCACAATCAGTCCATGAGGTAGGTTAGGCTTATAAGAAGTCACAACTAAGATTAACCAGTAAACCTCATGCCTAGGATTAAGAAGGATAAGCTCACCAAAATTACTCTCCAGCTCTTGAAGAAATAAGTTTGCCTTTGGATTACGTTCAAAAATGGCTTTATTCTCAATGTGTGATAATCCTTCCATCTATTGAAATCTCACAATCAGAATGCTACTCTCCAAGTTGGAATTGGATGGAAAAATGTAGTAGGAAAGGAGGACTCTTTCTGTGAACTGAAACTCTTTCTCTCCCTCTTAGCTTGTTCAAAGTGACTGTTTGAAAAACCCTTTATCCTTAGGTGTTAGATTTGTGGAAGGATAGGGAAAATATTTGGATTCCAAAACATCTATGATTATTCAACATTGTATATATAGAGAGAGCACCTGATATTCTTCTTCACTTTTTGAAATATTGTTTTTCCACATAAATGTTCTTAGTCTACTTACCCTTCTAATATGACAGTGAAGTAAATTCTTACCAGTGGCTGGACACTGTCAGTGTCACAACCGGTTCAGTGATCATGCACTTCGCTAAGTTAACAGCTTTCCAGAAAAACATACCTGGTACATTACTACTGAGGAGAAACACAGCTGAGGAGCAGCAATCGACTCTGCCATGCAAATCAGATGAGAGGATATAGGAAGTACAGCACATGGGTGGGCAGGCTGGCTCACATTATCATCGGAGCTGTCAGCTGATGATCGGAGCAAGGGTTCGCCCGAACCAGTCTGAACCAGGAGAATCAGAGGTGGTATTCATCAGGTTCTGACCAGTTCTGGAGAACTGGTAGCAGAAATTTTGAGTAGGTCAGAGAACCGGCAAATACAACCTCTGACTGGCTCTGCCCCCATCTATTCTCTCCCTCCTGAGTCCCAGTTGATCATCTGGGTCTTCTTTTGTTACCCTGCACAGGAGAACAGAGCTGGAAAGTGGGTTGGGGAGGAAATAACCTTCTCCCAGGAGTGGGGAGAGAATGGAGATTTTGCCATTCCCACCAAGCCATGCCCACCAAGCCACTCGATGCCCACCAAGCCACACCCACAGAACCAGTAGTAAAACAGTTTGAATCTCACCATTGGGGAAAATCCCACCCTTGATCCTTACTGACTTAATTTGGAATCTAGATGCTCTTGCCAATAGTTTATTGGGTCTTTAAATTATAGGATTAAAATTAATATAAGATTATTTTTCTTTCCTACAAACCTTACACCTGGTTAAGCGGCAATTCTGGTGGCCTACTTTGAAGAAGGACATTGAAGCTTATGTAGCTAGTTGTCCAATTTGTGCATCGGCAAAGAGACCTCCTGGTAAGCCAGCAGGGTTGTTACAAAATGTGGCTAGACCAATGGCTCCCTGGAAGGAAATTTCTATGGATTTATAGTAGAACTACCCAAAAGCAGCAGAAACACGGTTATTTGGGTGGTAACCAATTTGTTTTCCAAACAAGTACATTGCATACCTTGGTTCAAGATTCCATCTGCAAAGACGTTGGCTAAACTATTTATTTCACACATCTATAGATTACATTGCGTTCCTGAACGCATAGTCTCTGACAGAGGGGTTCAATTTACCTCAAATTTTTGGAAGGAGTTCCTAAAGTAGATAGGCTCCACCCAGGGCTTAAGCTCCGCCCATCACCCCCAAACCAATGGAGCCTGTGAGAGAACTAACACAGTGTTAGAACAGTATCTTAGATGTTATATAAATTATCAACAAGACAATTGGTCTGACCTATTGCCATTTGCTGAAGTGGCATATAACAACTCTGTATATAGTAGTACTGGATTTACTCCGTTTAAAGTAGCTTCGGGACAAGATTTTGTACCCATACCTGAACTTCCTCATGAAAGGCCTAACATCCAGTCATTGGATGAATGGATAACTCAACTCCAACTTAACTGGCCAGTAACACGTAAAGCATTAGATGAGGCCCATCAAGCTCATAAGAAGTTTGCAGACAAGAAAAGATCTCCACAGAAATCATATCAAGTAGGCAACAAAGTTTTCCTGTCCACTAGATACCTACAAACCACTCAAAAATTGAAGAAACTTGGTCCTAAATATGTTGGTCCTTTCATGAACCCTGTGGCAGTCCAACTGAACTTACTGAAAACTCTTCGATGAATTCACCCGGTTTTCCATGTTAGTTTGTGGGTCAACAAAAAAGATGTTAAAGCCCCTCAGCTGGTCAAAGCCTTTCATACCAAGTATCCTGATAAACCCTAGAAATGTATCCATTTTAATTATTTAATGATTAATTATTATCTTTATATTTTTTTTCTCTCTTCTAGGACTGACTTTTTTTTCTAGGAGGGCCGAATGTCAGCCTTCAAGATCTTCTACTATCGCTTTGCATCTTTCGGCTGTCATAAGTAATAGGGGGAGGAGGGGGTGAGTCCAGGAAGCTAGCTGGAGGTGTTACATTCTACTGTTGTATAAAATGAGGAGGGGGAGCATACATTCAGGTTTAGATTTCTATTTCTCGCTTAGCTTTCTTTTCTCTGCGCAGCTGCAACCCTTTATCAAAATATGCCAAGGTCAACGAACAGAGACCTCATCACCACCTAAAGATATCCACATGATCATATTCACACCTTCTAATTGGAAGATTCAGTTGAACTATTTGGGGTGGGAACATTTCCATCACTTTGTATAATTTCTCAGATTCAGAATTCTATGGTTGTTACCACTTCATTTTCAGTAAAATATATATTTTCTCTAATTTAAAGAGTCTAAGCATTTCTTTCTTGAATTTTGAATGGAGCACCAGCTGACACTTTCTTTCTTTTTCTTTCTTTCTATCTATCTATCCATCCATCCATCCATCCATCCATCTATTCTATCTATCTGTCTGTCTGTCTGTCTGTCTGTCTGTCTATCTATCTATCTATCTATCTATCTATCTATCTATCTATCTATCT